>JALDNG010000016.1:1810000-2400000 GCA_024349245.1 Neodontobutis hainanensis | reverse complement strand
CTAGACAAACCAAGGAAGGCAGTTGGATCCTACCTTAACTCTGTAACACAAGTGCGTCAGACTCAGTTAACAACAAAGAAAAACAACTCCTTTTGTTTCTATCTCTTTACTTTAACGCTACATTTATAGACCTACACATCATATAAATTTTAACATGTCTTGCTGTTTTAGTGACTGGGGTCACAGCAACAGCAAGCAGCTATTGCTAATAAAGCCAGTGTTTTGTAGGTTTATGTGATTGTCCTAGACTTTTTTAATAAATGCTCACCTGCTGCTTGATAAGGGTTGGGATAAAGATTTAAGAAGACGTTACACTATAAAACTGTGGTATTACAATGCTAAATTAAGTCTGTTCATTTTAACTCTAGACTGGCGAGCTGGTTATATCTTACTGGCTTTTTCCTGTCATTATGGCCGATAGAAAGCATTTAGTCACGTGACGTCCGGAGCTCTATCCTCCTGGGGCCATTTTACTTTTGCCCTCTGTTTTGGTTTATATCTCCCACACTCTGCACATGACTCTGTTCAGTCCACTCGGTTGCTCAAGTGGACAAGTCGGTCTTAAAAATTAGTCCACATATTTTAGGACTCTATTTCCTGTCTTTTCAAAATGGCCACTCTCAAAATGACACCGGGTTATATTTTGCTTCATTAAGTTGATCTGAAAAAAGCTGATTGCTTTCGGTGCCATCTGTAGTGGCCATCACAGCCGCGTTCCTCAGCTTTTTCCCAGATTTTTGAACAGAGGTCCATTATAGATGATATAGATGATAACAAGATGATAACTTTTCATGTAATTTTTTGGATAATTGGATAAGAACATTGAACATTTAAGTGGAATAATTTGGAAACGTTTTAACGAAATGGTTCTAACATAAAGTGTTGCTGAACCTCAAAAAGAACAAGAGGAACACTGTTGGAGGTTTAAGTCACATAAACTTAATCCGTAAAAGTCACGTTTAATCTAGCAAACAGCTATCATTTACCTACATGAAGTACCATTGATTGTTATTTCTAAGAAAAGTTCAAATAAAGAGAATGAAACAACACTTTCTTTTAACTGAATGTCTACAATAACTTGTTACATCTAAGCAAACTTAACTCTTATAATCACCCCTGACTGACTTATAAACTGTGTGCACATAAACTTCTACCCAATTCTTCTGTAAAAAAATGTTTTTCAAACGTTTGAGAATATGTGGCTATTTCTCAGCTCTGCGCATCATTGTCTATAGTGTCTGGTACATTAACAACAGACAACACAAAGACAGTACGGAGTCAGAGCAGCGTTTCTCATAGCTGCTGATCAGCAGGGAGCAGAAGCCAATGTCCAGTAAAGTGGCCATCCTTGTCTTTTTGCCGCACATTTACTCCCAGACAGCTGATGCCCAGTACCTGTAAGGCCACCCATTCACTATTAAAGTCCTCCCCCAGCACCCCACAGTTTGGACAGTTTGGGGGCTCGGCAGGGGTGTGTGTCCATCTGTGTGTGGCTGTGTGCTCGTGTGCATGACCGCCCATGTGTATGCATGTGCATGAGAGCCGGGCTTTATGTTTTTGGAGGGGGGCGGCAAAGGAGTTGGAAGGTGTTAAAAGTAGGAGTGCTAGTAGTGATGGGGGGTGGCTCTTATTTGGCTGGGTGTAAAAAAATGCCCCCAGGTCTCCTGATGGAAGAGACAGGTATTAGCTCTGAGACTTCGATAGTCCCAGCTTGCCATTAGTTTCCTCTCCAGCTGCACCAGGATCCGGACTATGAATCTGCCATGGCTGGTCATTCATCAGTTTCACAGTCCGCACCAGCACACACACACATTCCAATAACAACACAGTGAAATAGTGAGTAAGAGACACCCACTGCAAAGAGATATGGATGGAGAGAGAGTCAAAGTGTGAGAAAAATATCTTGTCATATAGAGACTTTTACTTCAGCGAGGGCTACTACATACAGTTTCTCACACTCAAATGGCGAGTCCATTACGGAGCATGGATGAGGACTTCAGTGTATAGAGAGCAGCCCTCCAATGTTCGTTTCTGCCTAGTTGTGTACATGTGTGAGTGCAGTCCTCCACAAAAAGGTGATGAGACATGATATAAATTAACTGTGGGTTGTGTGCACTGCCGTTTCGCACAGTTGAGCTCTAGCCCTGGTCGCACAGAGTGATGTGGAACTTCCTGTCAAACAGGAAACATTTAAATGTTGGCTTGAGAATTATGGAATTGCCTGTGGAAACATATTTGGGGAGGTCAGATTCAAAGGTCAACACTCCATGACTTTCCATGTCAAGGTCTCGTCTCTCTAGACCGCTCAAGTGTTTTTAGTTCTGGTGGTTTGATTTAATTACAATGTTCAAGGATCTTAAATCAAACCATGGACATTTGGTGATATTTTTCGACAACTCAAGTAAATTTTTTTTTGTCACATTTTTGGGATTTCTTTCAAAGACAAAAAAAATAAATAAATAAATAAAGTCGATATAGAAAATGGAAATGGAGTGCCCTGCCCTGAGTGAGTGAAGGCCACAAGCTCTGTCATGTAGTGTATATGCTAACTCAAAAGGAAGGACAGGTCCTAGCGATTCGGTCGCTTGGGTTGATGTGACCAGGACATGGCCATGGCAGCAGTGAAAGCCCGGTTGAGCCATAGTGACACGTCGTCTCCATCCATCTTCAGTCTGAAACATTTTACGCTAACTGACAGAGCGTGGCGCTTGCTTACCCACCTCCCAAAGGAAATAGTCCAGACTGGTGTCTTCTTGACATGCACTAAAGAGTGAGCAGTCCAGGGGTCCAGAGGGGCATTGTGTATTCAGTCCAAGACGAAAGGTTAGATCCTCACAAAAGAAAGAGGACTTCAGTGTATATTGTCGGACGTGACAATGACTTTTTGTTCCTTCTTCAGTCACATAAACAATTCAGTCAGCCCTTTTAGATGTTTTTGTTGTGTTTATTTTGTGCAGCCAGAGTAAAATGGAGGAATGTATTTATTGAATTTAGCATATGTTTTCAAAAAGGAGACAAAGGCATTTAAATATAAAGTTGAAAGTAAATTCTGAGGTACATTTAAATTTTACAGATTAATTTGCATACATACAGTTGTGGCCACACATTACATTTAAATGGTCATAAATAAAATATGAAAAAGATCTAAGCAATAATATTTTTTGTGCAATATTGTAAACTGCACGCTGACACTGGGAATTCTGTCTACAGTTCTGTTCATATCCTGTATCTCGGTCAGGTACCAACGAAGGGGGGAGGTAGAAAAGGAGAATTGAGCAGTGGCTGTAGTAATAAATCACAGGATCGCTGGTGACATTCATACAATACGGATACAGTGTTAACTCAATGAGTCGGACAGCCCTAGCCTGTTCCTCCATCCTGACCTTGCCTCCCTGTCGTAATCAATCATGTTGGCACGGCACACACGCTCCTTATTTATTATTACTGTGGACCCGCATGTACAGTAAACAATGAGTAGAATACATTGGAAAGAGTGGGAGAGAGAAAGAGGAGGGAGGGGTTGCTATTATAAGAGAGGAAAGGTAAAGGTCCGGTGGAATAACCGGGGGGCATATGTGTCCGGCTGGCTGCCTAAAACACCGAACAGGACGGTGAGCAACCCAGCGCGGCCAGCACTCAGCGACAACGGCACTAAAATGACCAGTACTAACTGCTCATTGCACCAAAAAGGTTGCGTATTGTTACTAGTTAAAATTTACGAGTGCTGCTGTTGTCGTAAAAAAATCACAGTGCATTATTCGAGGCGCTGCACTGGATTTGCCCTCTGTATTATCGGTTACACATGCCTGATGTCTCACTCAATTCAAACAGTTTTCAAGGCGCCGGCTCTTTTCATTTACGTCCTCCGCCGTCACATTAAGAAACCGTCAGACAGATGTCATGCAATTGTATGCCTTCGGACTGTTTTCCCTTTAGAGTTAATGTAATTTTACTTCTGTTATTCTCAGGTAGCAGGTGTATATCCGGAGTGACAAACCATTTCTTTTGTGGAACTAATAGCTTCTAAAGTCAGTGTAAATTAACAATGACCCAAACGCGATGCCTTCATAACACCAACATAACAATCCATGAAAGGCGGCCAAGTCAGTCGTGGTATAGTCCCATATGCAACCTATGCAGGGGGCCTGTCTTGGCAACGAAACAGGGCCCCCGTGTTACAGCAGAAGGCCCCTGAACTCTTCATGAAGGATGGCTGGCTACAAGGAGGGCCGAGGGGGAGTCAGTTTAAAACACATACCATATGCAGTTAGGAAGAGCCTCATTTATCAGCTCCAGAAAATTCCTGGGTTTTTACACCTCAGACCCCCCAGCACTTTCTTTCTCCCCCTAGGGGTTAGCCACCTCCTAACTGTGCGCCGCAGATGACAAGTCTCTGAGACCTGGCTTTAACTGCAGACCAAATCTCTGATTTGCTCCCACATTGAAATAACAAGGAATTGAGTCAGTGACAGTGGTAAGCGTATGATAAATATTCCACATAATGCATTAGTTACAAAGTTACAACCAGGGCTTTTTCAGGTGCCTTCACTGAGATCTTTTCCCTTGTAAAGTCCATCAACCGCGCCTGTCTCTTTTGCCCTTGCGCTACCCTTCCTGTCCAAACTCTTCTTCGCAGTTGGACATCATCTGGCCCGTGAATGGCACATTGTTATACTGGTTCCTCAGTGGCCCTCTGAGCAGATGCCACGAGCAGCCGTAACACCGGTCCCTGCACAAGGTTGGTAAGCACGCATTCACCGCCAGGCCGTAAATTACGTCCCGCTAACACACAAACACTCTGTGCTCAACTGCGGCGGCACCGAAGGAGTGCAGCATCCTGGTTTTTGTTTGAGAGAAAAGAGAGGTTCCAGGCAGCAGGGGAAGTGGCCCCGCGGCGCACCATCGTGGCCCCGGCAAAGAGATCACGCACGGACAGCTGGGCTTTGAACTTCTTACCCCGGTGTTCCTGGGGTCAACAGCTTGGTGGCCGCGAGGGTCAAGCAGCAGTAAGAGGCCGTCTTCTAGTGAACTGCCGGACTTGTTTTGACTGAGTCCCTGTGGCATGATTACCTCATGGAGGCTGGAGGTGATGCTATCAGAGGGATCAGGTGAAGCATGCTTTAGAAATAACATATAGGTTCTACACACACTTTACTGCCACCCCAGTCTCCCACATACTTCTGATATGTTACACTTCCATTTTTCCCCAGGACTTAGAATAATAATAATGTTTCATACATACAAGATATCTATACTTGATTTAAAAATACAAAGTGGTTTGTTGTGAATAGTTACATAAAACCCAAAACTCACCAGGAGCTTGTCAAGTTTTATTTAAATCCACTGGAGATGGGTTGTAACAAGTAATATTTACTTATTATTTTAGAAATTACATGGGTAACTTAAAAATGCACTTTTACTTGAGTAGCTGGTGGGGATAAGTTGTTTGTACTCAAGTAATTATATTAGATTTGATGAGTTTATTTGAAAGATGACAATGCAAAGGCAGTAAATGGATATGAAGTTAAAAAGCTTTAAAATGCAAATAATTATGAGGACAGAACAGACACAGCACATGATTCAACACAGACACAAGACAGAACCAAACGTCACTTAAATAGTTACTGCAAAAACAGCAAAAAATAAATAAATAAATCTTTGCTCAAGCAACTGTGAAAAAAGTAGAGCAAACAGAAATACATGCAGTTGAGAACAAGCGCAGCAGTGAAGTAGTCAAAAATAGATATACATTTGACAAATTGAAAGATGCAGCACATACAACACAACACAATACATAACATACAATAATGAATACAATACATAGAAAAAATGTCCTTTTGGGGTTGTCTGTAATATACTTCCATTCTTTGGAATCTCTTACAGACCAGGCTGATGGACTGAAGTGGATTTTAACAAAGTGACATAATAAAGTCACCTCTTGACTGCTTGATGCTCTTGAGGCACACACAGTGATGGTTCTTTGGGGAATATATTCTTTCAAAAATATGCAACGAGTAAGAGTAAGTAGCACTTGCACCTCGTAACCTGGTCATGACTTCAAACCAAAGCCTGGGAACTCACCAGTATTCATGTTCAAAACTGTTAGTGTTGGTAGTAATAGGACTTATTTGCTTTTTACTGAACACTTTATTACTCTTACTCAAGTATTGATTTACTATAATACTATTTACAATCACTTCAGAGGTCCCCATAGCGACTCATCTGCCTCTATCTATGCAAGTCCATTCAAAAGCCATTTAAAAAGCTGGGCTGGGGTGAAAAACTGCTTAAGGTGAGAATGAGCTTTAGGAGGAGCTGGTACAAAACCTTGATTTTGAAATTGTTTCTATTGTGTCTTTAACGATGGCTGGAGAAAAAAATAAAACTGGCTTACTTTAAAATATTGATGAGTCAGCAACTGTTCAATTTTTTGATTATGGCCTAACATTTGTCATATGTAATTTAATTGTAATTATTATTTTTTTCTTTTGTGATTTTCTTAAAGAGAAAAATAGCAGACCCACAACACTCTGGCACTCTGCATTTGTACTGGATTCACTGATTTAAATGTAATCATGTGACAGCTAAGGATAACTTTTTTTCATTCCTTTATGTTATTTTTTAACTGGGCTGTCCTGTTTTTATTTTTCATGCTCTTCCCTGTAAATTCTAAAAAGTTAACTTTACTTAAAAATTATTGGAAAACCAATTACTTTGGGTAAAGTAAGTAAAGGAACTGAATGTGAAGATTGTATATTAGTATTGTACACTTGTGTTTAGTTGGAAAAAAATGGTTATTTGGTAATTGCAAACTTATAAAATGTAAATTATCTTAGTCAACTTGTTTTTTTTGTTTTTTTAAGTTTGCAGAATTCTTTAATAAGTGACATAAACTTCATATACTAAATAAAATTAAGTAAGCGTCACTTAATTTCAGCAATACATATTTAAGTAAGGCTCGCTAAGTTTTTTTTATTTAGTCTTACTTACATTAACTACATAAAATACCATCACTATAGCCTGTTTAAATGACAACAACTTTAAATAATTTACATGTCCTCCAGTGACCCAGTGTAATTTATATATATTACTTATTTTCTCATTTAATCTCAGTCACACTTCTATAGTTACATTCAAACTGGTACATGCAAAGTCCCTCAAACAACAATTCATTTAAAGATGGCTGTTAAATCATTTTCACATGTAGTTAATTTTAACATGTGTACAATGTTTGGAAGACAATGTGTTAAACAGAATAAATAAATATGTAAATTATAGGGATTATTAATATTACAGGATGTATAGATTTTATGTAGTTAATGTAAGTACTACTAAGTAAAAAAAAAAAAAAATGTGAGCATTACTTAAATGTATTGCTGAAATTAAGTGAAGATTACTTGATTTTGTTTAGCATATGAAGTGTATGTCACTTTTTATTACTGCATTCTGACAACTAAAAAAAATAAGTTGACCAAAATGCTTATAAGTTTGAAATGATCAAATAAGCCCTACTTATTTCAACTGAATATATATATATATAATTAATTAAATAATAATTTACAGTATTGGTGCAAGATGACAAACAGAGCAATAAAGGCTTTCCTTCATTCATTTAAACCACTAATATGTCTTATTCAACTTGGATACAAGATACAGATCATGAGTAACCAAAATCCACATCCTGGAAAAATTACATTTGATTGGCTTGTAACCATAATGTATTATTAACTGAAAGCAAAGAATCCCAGTGAACCCCTTTTTAGAGCTCAAAACGTTTCTCTTAAATTAAGATTGAAACAATAATAAAATAAACCATCGGTTTAGGTCTTTATCCGAACAAAACTCCAAACCAAATCAGCGAGTTAAGCCGCAGCAAGTATCACTATAGATCTGAGATGAGACACAATAAAGAGTGATTTGTTATGGTCTTGGGAAATACATGGCTGAAAATCCAATCAAACACATCACCATAGTGTATTTGAGGAAGAATCATCCTCGTTGTGACTCGCTACAGACAATATTTACACACTCAAATCCCACGTCTAGTCATCGGATGCATAGTGGCTCGCTAAGATATATGGGTTACTTTATTCATAGCACTTCAATTACAAAATCATGTATTGGGGGAAGAATAAATTAATAATAAAAAACCCTATCTGAACTTCTAATATTTTGCTTGGCGAAGGGAAACGAATTACCCTTTTCAGAACTGATGATGTATTACTAGCGTTTGATCCTTAGAGGTTTCACCATGCTCACATTCATTACTTTCAAGTGCTGAGGTGTATCTGCAATTAGAAGCACCTTGCAGTGGATTTCTGACACTCCCGCCGACTTGAAACACCAGATCATAGAATCATCACAGCATTATACTGCAGGAGAGGGGACGGTGTCTCCTTCGAATACGGGCAGAGATGGGGGAAGGGGGGGGGGGTGCTGGTGTGGGCTTAATTTAACCATGTGCCCGTAAGTAGGGGAGCCGGTAAGCAAATGAGGACCTTTCATTAAATCAAAGGTGATTTTTGTTCTGCTAATGGGTGTCCCAAAATCTAGTACAGCAGAGAAACATGTGATCATTCTCAGTGGAGCCTGCTATACTGCTGCAGATCGGTCAGGGCTATTCTTATTACAGTATGCATAATGTAATGAGCGTGCTTGTTTAATTTAATCACACTGAGTGGACTGTGTTAGTATTTCTTTGAAATGACAAACCCATACAAGCAGGTGGCCCAATAAGAAAGGGAATAAATAATACAATCACTCACTGGCTTTGCACACTTAATGCACTTGCTATTTCTCAAATGGCAGATATTTACATGGTATAGTGAACTGGAGGTATTGAGTAGTTCTGTGGACCTCTGCAGTGTTTTTCCCACTATAGTGCTTCATTTTACACACTAAGGTCCAACTCTCAAATGTCTTTACAATTACAGTCCTCGAGAAGCACTATCTTCTTCAAGTCGTCCAGTGATTGGTCATGACAGGGCCAAAATGGTCACCATGGTAAAACACCTCAGAGAAGCAAAGGAAGTTTAGCCAAAAAACACGCTGAGCCATTATGTTAAAGTAAACGACAGCACTTCCTAATGTCATTTGGCAGTGCTAGCGCTCAGCAATTAGGGCCTCTCTTAATGCGACGCTGGGAGCATTTCTCCTCAAGGTTAGCGCCTCATTTCCCCACGATGGGTCTGCGGGGCCGCTCCAGATGCATTGTGGGAGCTGGGGGGCGAGAGTTAGGACAGGTGTCCGCCACCTTGGATATCTCCCCACGCAGCTGGCACCAGCTGGCACCCCCAGTGCCCCATCCGGACGGTCTGCTCTCCCTTTGCTGTGGAGGAGGGGGCGGGAGGGGCAGGGGAAAGGAGGGGAAGGGGGGGGGGGGCATGTCAAGGGCAGACCTGGTACAAGCTCACTCACAGGGCACCCATGCCATGACATGACCTGGCCACTAGGGGACCTGCCAGCAGTGAGGGGTAGGAGTAATGTGGTGCAGCCCTGCTCCAGCGTCCCTAATGGAGCGGCAATGATGAGGCCCAGCAGTGCCAGAGGGTCAGAGGCAGCTTCAGTGGAGGACGCTGCGCTTCCCACCAGAGAGTCCGCCATGTCATGTCTGACGGCAGTCTCTCTGGAAGAACAGCAGTCGTTTGGCCAAGAGGTAAATGGGAGAAGAATTGTTGATTTTTTAAATTACAGAGTTAAGTTTTAAGTATTTTACCACAATAGTATCATTTAAATCACTAAATAAAAATACACTACTAATAATAATATTATCACCTAATAACATGGTTCATTCCCATTTTGGATCATGTGACCACTAATTTTTCATGTCATTTAAATTTTGATAAATACACTCAACCACGCATGCATACAATTATGTAGTCATTATGTGTCATTAGCAAAACTCATTTTACTTATTATACATTTTTATAAGGGATTAAATAATCATTCAAATTTTTTTTTAAATGACCTGCTACATGAATAAAGGTTTGTACTTATATTGGTATTTGATGCAGGACACAAATTTTGTCAAAACTACTAAATCTCCAATATAGAAAGTCTGACTATTTTTTTTATTTACCTTGTGACACGACAAGACCCTAAATGCTTTGCGTACTTTTAAATAAACCCATGTCTGTAAAGTTGTCTTATTTTGAATTAAAAGGCTTGTTCAGCAGCACTACCTCTGTTGGTTTTGGTGTGTGGCTGAATGGTTTCTGGGTGAAGGCCAATTGTTATGAATGTAAACTAACTGACTTGTCTGCAGGCAGGAGAAATTACTTCACATTATAAGCACATTATGTTCCAGGCAATACCACACAGTCTTTTCCTACTCATGATGCCAGTTAATTCACTTAATATGTCTTTAATGGGCAAAGGCTTTGCTTTGTATAAAATGGCTTCCACACTGACCATTATCTGAAATCAAGCCTAATGATGGCTCCTGTTTATGATAATGACCATTATCGCCGAGACCACCATCACGACTGCCAAATGATCAAATGATCTTGCACTTCTTCGCTTGAATTCGTTAGTCATGTAAATTTAGCTCCTTGATGAAGCGGCCCGTTACACTCCTGTATAATATTAGCTGTCTCCGCTGCTGTTGTTCAGACCTTTATTGAACTGAAGATGCTTTTGAAGTTGTATAAGCATATTATATTTGCCCTCATCAGGCCTTAATGGAAGAAAAAAAAAATCTTGAAGGAGTCCCCCCCACTAGTCTCCTTAGTTACCACACTCATCAGCGTTAGTGTATATAGGTAACTGAGAGGCAATAATAATAATTTGTAATAACACACGCCGGCTCTCTGTCTGATGCCACATGAATCCTTTGAAGTGCAGACTGTTGATTACTGTAAATGAGAGCTGTTTCAGGGTGGATTGTGGGTAATTATATGCAGTGCACCCCAGGGAGCAGTGCTAGGACCCATGGGACAGCGGTTCCACAGGAGAGTGGCGCACAGACAGAGCAACACATGCTGGGCCACCGATTCCCAGCGTGATACAAGTCAACAGGCCTGTCTTTTATTCCTAATGTCTCTGATTTACATGAAAGAACCACTGTCACCCAACCGCAACGCCGTCTTGTATACCACACTTTGATTGACAGGATTTCATATTTCACATGTACACCCCCCCCACTCGCTCCCACAACAACTTGATGATGATTGCAGCTTTTGAACGTCGAGCGTATTGCCAGAGTAGCTACTCTCTTATTGCCTTTTCAAATTCCGACACTGTAAAAAGCCATTATATTTTATTGATAGACTGTATTACATCTAGGGGAAATTAACAAACACTTTTTTTCATGTTTTCTAATTGTCCTTATCTATGGCGTATACATTGACGATTGAATTTGAATGAGGATGAGGCAAAGTTTCCAATCACGCTGGGAGCCCCGCAATCTCTTTTCTCCTCACTTGAGCTCATTTCTCCACTAATGACTTTGCCCTCTGATGCAAGCCAAGGGATCATCAAAGGTCCTTGAAACAAAAAAAAGGGAAATATAGCAATTACTGGGACTTTCATGGGCAAGAATGAGATTAAAAAAACAAAACATGGTTGTGTATAAGAAGCAAACAGAGTGCCGTCTTACCATTAAATGTATATTCAAGTGCTGCACAGAGACGCTATTCATCATCGATGAGTTCCTCCTTTCACCACCTTCATTCATTTTTTTTTTCTCTTCTTTCTCACATGATAATGAAATCAAATGTATTATGTATTACTAATCACATGATAAAAGCCTTTCAGTGCTGGTTAATGCATGTAGATTCCAAAATGCTGCATGTACAAGAAAAGTCATTGCCTTTTTAACAGTGGCCTGAGGGAACCCGAATTGTCCCTTAGCCTCCATAACCATTGACACAAAAGGTCCCCAAACAATTTCAAATTACTGCTTTATTTCTCTCTCTTATATAATCCACCCACATTATTAAATCTAACACCTTCTGGGACTTTACTGATACAATAATATTACAGTGCTAAGATGTTTACATTCGAGACTGCAGCTTTCCTTGTTATAAACATGTATGCCCCCAGGACTTGTACAATACGTATGCATACTACTCGGCCCAAATGAGGCTGGGGTCATTTTGTTTTTTAAGAGGGGTCAATATTACCTCAAGCAAGAGGCCAAGGCCGGCGCTACAGCCTGAGTGAGCGGAAAAATGGCTGCTGATACTCACAGATGAGATCTATTATACATTAAACAGGGCTTGTAAATATTCACAAGTCGGAGCATTCAGATGGAAAATATGGTTTGGGTCAAAGGTCTATGAAAATGTTGTCTCCCGAGGAAGTCCCCTAAGAATAGAGGCAATGATGATAACAGGGAGAAACACCCATAGGGGACCAGGGGGGGGGACATTAAGAGTTGTTTTACATGTTTGACTGTGGGGTGGCGATGATACCAGGGAGATAAATGATGGGCACTTATCAGGCTGGACTGACCTAGAGTTATGTACCATGGCTAATAGAATGTAAAACTCCCATCAATTACACGCGGCCAGGCTGAATTACAACAAATTAACGTCCAATAAAGTCAACCTAATAATTCTGCTTAAGCGTTTTATTAGTTAGCATATGCTGTTAAAATAATTATACAACATTAATTTTGTTGCAAGAAAGGGAATACAAAAATGTATGGAAGGCTATGAATAGCAAAGCACCAAAGGTGTGGAATAATACGTGAGCCTCAGTTTTATTAGCGGCCTGTCTCACTGACAGGATCACATGGCTCGAAAATTATTTCATCATGTTCGAGTCCAACTGTGGGACTACGGTGTTATCTTCTATTTTTGTCTCTCTCGGCCGTATATTTCAGAGGCCAGGAACAATGTAGTCTGACAGACATATTCTTTATGAGGGGCTCGTGGTCTCTCTAATTTGACACAGTTGTCAGAGATAAAGCTCCTTAGAGAGTGTGGCCATGCTCTGGGTAAGAATGGGGATTAAATTAACACCCCCACCTTCACATCCTCTGACCCCAATACCAGAGAATAAAACATACATGTGACTCACTTCAGCACCCCATGTTCTCTCCAACTTCATCTCTGAGTGGATCTGCTGTTAGTGCGCACAGACAACAATAACACACAGCTCAGCTCCAAAACTTTAATTAGCTTTTAGAGGAATTCACAAGGAGTCACTTTAACATGAATATATATGTTTTGTAATTCAATCTGAATATTATAAAATGATTTTAATAAAAACAAAGCCTTAGTGTTTTACCAAGGATCGGTTTTATTGTAAGTATGAGCAGTGAGAAGGAACATCACAACAGCGTTTACAGTGTAACAATACACTTCCTCTCCTTGGTAGTTTCATATCAAATGACCCGAGCACATAAAATCAAATCAACACTGGAATGGATCATATCAAATTCTAATGAAAACATAATGTGCTCTTAAAATGTGTGTTGGCCCGGCAGCCAGTCATCCAGAGAGTCTCCCCCAGATGACGTGATGAATAGGGAACACCGATGGAATATGCATCAAAGTCGAGCTCATGATTTATGTAATAGCAGTCACTTGGACACTGATTAGCTGCTCTGTCAAGCGTGTAATACGAGAGGCACAACCCCTGGTTTATCAGTCATTTATCTGAAGTGCGTCCTGATATTATCACTGGATCCTAATGTCATCATTATGCCGCACAGCATGTGCGGGCCAGTGTGTCATGGTGCTGGCGACTCTGCCTGTCAGGAGTTCAAGCCTCTTCATTTGCAAAGTGCTCAGACATTCATAGCACCATGTCAACAGTAAAATAGAGAAGCCACATCATATCAGAGATGGAGGGACAGAGGCGCACAGGCACACTTAATAAGTGGGCACTTGAGACTACACGCAAATTTTGTCACGTCTTTGTGGTTGGGGTTTTGCTTATGTGATGATCAGGCTAATTCTGTTGAGAGGAGAGGAATAACAAAATGTCAGAGTAAAAAGAACAAAATAACAGGATGCTTTTTTCATGCCCACTTGACGTTATGATTTGGAGAAACCGACATAACATGTACTGTACACTGGGTATACACTTTGAGAACACCCAGACCTCCTCGATGTGCAATGTGAGGCCCACAGAGCCATTTCTTCTGATTAAAATGCACACTCACACACAGCACTGTGAGAGCGGATGGTGGTTGTTCAGTCTGTCAGGACTTTCCTGCTCTCTCAGAGAATATCTGATATCATAAATGACTTCAACTCCTCCCACGCCAACATGAGAGTCAGATTCTGAACACAGGAAAAGAGCGCAGTACACAGACAGGCAGTGTAAGACTGAGCTGTGACAATCATACATTAACCGGATGGACAAAACCGCTAATAAACAATTTCTGACATTTGACAAAAAGGTTGGAGTTGTTATTCTCATAAACATCTGGTGCTGTACACTAAAAGGAAGCTGTGCAACATATAAGTCCATCATCACCTTACACAAACAAAAATAGTGAGGGAAACCGAACAGGAAAAGGAGCTCTTTGAGTCTCAAACAAAAGATATCAGCCCGGCTGCCAGCACAGACAGGGCACCACACCTTGGCAACGGTGCCGCGCACAATCAAAGGAACAGTCGTCATCAGTGGAGCCCTGTTTTTAAAGGATATCTTTAAAAGAGTGAAACTATGTGTCATTACGGAAAACAATTGGTTCACTAGACTGTTGTGTCCATGACAATCGAAGCTGTCTTTTTCAGTACATCATAGATCAAATATTTCCTGTTTTTATTTTTGTCTGCATCTAAATAAATGTAAATACCAGGAATAATATAATACATTTTTTAATTGGCAAAGCAGTTCTATGTGCTATAGTTAATAATAAAAAACTACACAATATTGAAAAAAAAAACAATACATAAAAGGACCAAAAAAAAAATGTAATTAAACATCAGAGACAGTTTTTTTTTATAAACTGAAACTGGAACAAAGACAAACACAGTCTGTGTACTGCCACATAGGATAATTGTTTGGCTTCTGATAGAGCAGCATTAAAATCATTTGAAACAGTATGGCTCAGAAGATCCAGCAGAGGGGGCTGCTTACTGCAATCATATGCTGATTAATTGAGCTTGATTCTCCCCATGCTGTGAACATAAGTTGTCCCACACTGTAGGCTACATGTTGGTATGTGGGTAAAGGTTACCAGGCGCTATCGAAGTCACCTTTTACCACAGGTAGCCCTTCCCATCATTTTTGATGAATATAAAGAAAACACTGATTTTCTGATTATCCCTCATCAAGCCTATATCAAACTAGGTTATGTTCATTTTTATTAATTGTGCATGTTGCTCTCTAATTAGCTAATGAGAGACAAAAAGCAGGTTTAGAGCAGAAAAATGCAAATGACTCTTAGAAAATAGCACAAAAAAGTAAATGGCAAGGCTGAGAATCATCCTTCATTGAAATGTCAGAGATAAATGGCTCAAATGTCACATCAATTAAAACGGGGGACAGTTAGTAGTTCATTAAAGAGAGAGCCATATTGCACCGTCGGGTACCGTTGCCAACCCTTACTATCTGGGGCAGACTGGCAGCGGGTCCAGATGGCACGGAAATCCTCACAGATTTCAAAATGGTCTCTGCAGGGGTGGCGTTTTCTCCCCCGCTCCCACCCTCACCGCTGAGATGGGGTGTGGGCCACAGGCCCACGCCGGCCTACACATTCCAAACGGAGGCATGCAGAGAGCTGAAGGCTGCACAGAAATAAAAATAAAGCTGCAGAGGACAACAGACACTTTCAAACAATACATGATTTATGCCACGCTCTCAGTCATAATGACTTAAATGTTCATTTTAAAACCAGGACTACAAATAAAAACATGTATTTTTAAATTGAAAATACTGATAGAGGGAAAGTGTGTAATTATATGCTATTTCAATGTAATTCATGAGATGTTTGAGTCAAGTAACATTTCCCCATATACACGTAGCTTGACATTGTAGATGGAAAATTATAATAATAAGCAATAAGCAATAAGAAGAGACACGTAGTAAACAGTTTTATATTAATGAAAATCGATAAATTTCAAAATATGATACAAACATATTTTTTTTATTTTGTGAAAATATTCAAATGTCTAAGTCAGTAAGCTACCATCAGAGGTCTTACAGTAGGCCTACTTAACTGTTCTGAAGACCACCTCAAGGACTCAAAATCCCAATATCTGAGACCTATTAGACAAGCCATCTGTGTCTGTCCCGGGCCTGGGAGGAGCAAATACGTCCAAGTGCCCAATGACAGAGCGAGAGGGGGACTTTTGCCTTTCATGATTGGCTGCTTTGGCCATGCTTGTTGAAGAAACAGGAAGAAGATTTGCAAAACTGAAGGAAGAGACGAGGGAGATGCTCCGGTGCAGTGCTTTTAACTTGAAGCGATAGTCAACGCGTTGAGGGTGCTTTATTTATCATTATTTTTGAATCCATGACTTAACGGTCCTTTTAGTTTACCTTTTGAATAGTAGCTGTACATAACATTACAATTATTGTGGGCCTTTTACACACACACACACACACACACACACACATACGTTTAACTTTTTGCATTTATAGTTAAAGCCTGACAGCCTACACTTTCAGTTTCACAAGACTTCAGTGGCTAATAACAGTACTATTCACTATTATTAACTTTCGGTTTTTAATTTCCCGTAGCCGGAGATGAATTAGCTTGAAAGCGTTAGCAGAGCAGACACATGTTGCATTTTCACACCTGCGCTTTCGAGTTAATTAAGCACGCAGGTTTGACCGGTAACCGCTCTAATGAGAAATAGTCCGATGATTGACGAGGGTGAGGAAAATGCCAATGAGTTTTAACAACACAAGCTGGTTGTTGTTTGTTGTCCCTCACCGTGAAGAGCTGGGTAAACATCCCAAATATTCAACAGACCCGTGAGCAGTCACTTATTAAAGAGAGTGTGCTCCACCGAGAACAAATTGCGCGGAAGATTTATTATTATTATTATTTTTTTTTTTATTTAACTGTATTAATCCGCCATTGTCGTGTAACGTATTTGTAGTTCTGTTACTATACGTCGCTAAATGGCAGACAGTGTGTGCAGTGCTTATCCAAAGTGCACTGTACCATTGTTTGGCTCCGAAATTTCTCGCCTTTATTGTCAGTTCAGGCAAACCCCTGATGAATACAGTGAGAGCTGCAAAAGTAGAAACAAGAAAGTTGAAGCATGTTGACGCATTTGTGATCGCGTACCATGACAGATGTGGTGGTGGTGTGTGAAGGAGAGAGCTAAAGTACTGTAAATGCATGACTACTTTTAACACATAACCTTTGTTTTTTCTTTTCTCTTTCTCTGTCTGAAAGAAATGGGCTACTGTGTAATCTTTCTACAAAAGTACATGCTATATTTAGCGAACTACCACAATTATACAATTTATTATTAATTAATCTTCTGTTTAATCTTCCAATTAGGCATCTGTTGGTTTATGAAATTTTATGAGAATAATTGTTCATTAATTTAAAAAGCCTTTATTTTCCTATAGACATTTAGTTTGTTACAGCCCTTTTGTAAATAAAACATAGGATTATATGTGAGGTTGATTTTCATCAAAGGACATGTCAAATTATTTTTTTAGGCATTTTTTTTTTTATATATTGCTTTTGGCACTTTATATAACAACTGCTTTATAGACACAAATGTAAATGTCTAAGTCATTTGTTGACAACCACTTTGAATACTGTAAACCTTTTTATGTTCAGTGATAGTGATGGATATGTTAATTTTCACAATTAAAATGCAACCATCATGTATATGTTTACGTTCACAGTCCATTCGTCATGTTACAAGAAAGTGAAAAATATGGATATTATATTTGTACCATTTTTTTCGATCAAGGTTTCAAGAAGAAAAGGTTCCCTGGAACTCCTCCAATCAATGTGACCTTTATTTATTATAACCCCCATCTCTCAAAAACTCACATATAACATAGTCAATCATCTCTCCTTCCCTCAAAGTAAAAATAAAAAAGGAACTGCTGTCTGGTTATTGCCAGTATCCATCTCAGTCGTCAGAAAAGCTGCACGTTTTTGCTGTTGTTAAGGGCTGGAAACCAGAATCCCATCGGAGTTGCACCCTAAGGAACAAATTTAATGCTAGAAAAACATCCCGGCCATCAACCAAAAATGACGGATTGAAAATAATGTCGAGCTATCTTGGGAATCCCCCACCAGACAAGGGAACAGACTGCATTGTTTTTCTCATTTATGTGATATATAGAACAGAAAGAGGGGAAAAAATGGGCGATTTATTGGTTAGATAGGCGTATTCTTTTCCATGCACAAAAGAAATATTGGATAGTAATGTAGGGATCAAGTCACATCATGACATTGTTTGGAGGCTAGGTGTTCGAATATGTAAGTCATCATTCGCTGGTGGCCCGCTAGGTTTTCAATAGATCACTCAATGCAAATGTGTGTGGGAAATTCTGAACGTTACCACATGAATATGTCAATGAACGCAGGGTAATTTGTGCTTCCTTAGCAGGGCAGCAAGATGAAGAAGCAGAGGGAGAGTCAGTGCACTCAGAAGACCATCTCATTGCTGAGCCCCCTGGGGAAGATCCAAGTCAGTGGATGTGAGAATGGTGTGCACACCATCCGGATCCTAATGGATGTCGCACCTGCTGAAAGGTACTGTACAACAGCCGGCTTGGTGACGTGATAAACAAAGGTGTGAAATTTACAGGCAGACAGAATCCACTCCTGTGATGGAGTGCCACCATTCCTCATTGGAAGCAGGGCATTTTTGTAGATCCCACAAGAAATATCCTGGAGAAAGTTGGGCAAATATGAGCAGGCACTAGAAATATGAGGGGCACTAGAATACAGTTGGGCTTGAAATTAGATTTCTGATGGCATGTGGTTGTGATTCTTCCAGCAGTATATTTGAAATTTCAGAAAAATAACTTGTTTATTACTCACAAGGGAGATGATTAGAGTTGATGTCTGTAGGGTCACCAAAGGCCATGGGGAGCACTGCCCCCCCTGTTTATTTATGTTGCCTCGAAGTTGTATGCAGTAGTGTCAGCGCCACTCACAAATGTAGTATGTGATTGCATTTCACGGCCTACTCATCACTCAAAATGGTCAGAATGTTGACAGTTTTACTGAAGCGATTAAAACTGATTAAATGCAGCATTAATAAGAATTTATTCCTTATTTTTACAGGTCCACATCTTACATCTCAAGATTAGTTTTGATTAGATTGAAATTAAAAATCCATGTATCACAGATTCACATTTGATAAACTTGAATGGTTTGGGAAATTAAACCATTTCCAAATGCACCCAGATAGGAAGTTATCCTTTTGAAAATGTATGTTTAAATTCTAATTTATGGAAACCCATTAATGACCTTGTATATTATATCTCAACATGTGTTTCCTTCTCGACTCTCGGCTATTTCCTAAAATTCATCAAGCAGTAAAAACATTCCACTTGTTGTTAATGAGTTGAAGTGAGAAAATTAATAATATGGAATTTTGATTATGGAAGATGTCCTGTAACCATTCGCAAGCACCTTTCTCCATCTACTCGTGAACAGGGTTTAATTTGTGTGTTCAGGTTCAGTAGGAATATGCAAATGAATTTAATGATTCGCATCAGTAGATCATTTCTCAGTTTAATATCATTTGCTATGTCGGTCATAAGTGAAGCTTCCATCACATCACTGTCTGTATGTTCTCAAAGGTGTGATTTGGAAATTATCAGATCAAATGTTGCGATTTTATCACAACATGTTGAATATTGTGTTATTGTCACAGGGCAGGGAGGCTATAGATATATGGAGTAACGCAAATGTAAACAGGCATTAAGGGAGGTGAGATAAAGTGACAAAATATAGGCTTATCTTTGCAAGCGGCTTTACATGTAGATCTCACAAAAGCCTGCCTGTAGCAGTAATAGTTCAGATCAGCCCTTTCCATCGATTTATTTATGACATACTAAACAAGGCTCTTTCCAGCCTTGGTCGAGGTGTGGTACAGGCTTAGGGAGTCAGAGTGATAAATGATCTCTAAGTGCATATTTTGGATAAAGAAAATAGATAACATCTATGCAGAGCATGAAAGCAGTCCTAAGAAGGTATTGAGTGAGCCACTGGCAGCTTTAAAGGCTTACATGACTGCATTTGCCCTGTGTGTTTTCTCTCAGAATTCACTATTGTTTGGTGTTGAACAGCTGGGCAGGCGACAAAAACATTCATGACAATGATAGATAGTTATTGATAAATGCCATTATAGCTACATAAACGCCCTTGAAGTATTGCTTACACACCATGACCGTCAGCTCTTTCTAATAGAAACGTCTCAAGCCCTTTTTGCTTCCTAACTGATCTTAGGAACATTTCCTGAAATCAACCTCCTCTGCCAGTCTAACGACAGCCCTGAAGGCACCATCAGATGAACAAATTCATTACATCTCAACAACCCCTGTTGGGGCCCTCCGCACCAGCCTCCCTGTTAACCAGCCCTCTCCCTTTAGTTTTAGCATGGCCACTGTGTTTGCAGAAAAATGAGACAGATTTTGTTTACAGGAGATTACTATTATCTGAAATATGATACGTCTTGCCTCTTTCACACAGTGTACAGACACATAATACAGAGGAAATCATAGAGCACTTTTTTATTAGGGTGAAAAATGAAAAAAGGGCTGGACTCCTGCCCCGAGACATTTTGTGAGCATATTATTTTACAATGCTTTGATCAATTTGTCTGTCAAGCTGGCTGAGATGTGGGGGAGCAGGAAAAAAGCAATTTAGCTTGTGAGGTCCTCAATAGAAATGTACTACAGGAGCCTGTATATGACACGTTGCATTAGAACCTGAGTAGCCTTTATTGCCTGATAATGTCGCAAGGCAATGTTGATATCAATCACCCTTTAACAGCTGCTGTGATGTGTATTTTATGAAAAGAAAAAGAATAATGCATGAGCATTTCTTAGAAAATAATTGATTTAATGCAGAGCTGAGGGATTTCTACTTTTAACAACATAAAAATATTGTGGTTAAAGAAAAGACAAAAAATCTGCTAGGAGCTAAAATTGTTAAGAACAGGGTCGTTGCATATGCTCCTATAGAAAATTGTAATTAATTTTACACAGATAAACAATAAACATTCGGTCTCATTTGCATTTAGATATAAACAATGTATTTGTGTGTCTGAATTCCCAGCACACTTGCATCACGTGATGTGCCTAAAATCCTAAGTGGCTAAAACCAAAAATTATCATTGCTTTTCCCAGACCATAAATCCCCCTTTTTTCTCTGACACAAAGCCTTATAAATCTGTGTCTGATTTTTCACATTGCACATTGTTTTTAGTTAATGATTTTCATCTGTTTGTTGTTGCTGTGATAGCGGCGAAATGTACCATATGCTCCGGCAAAAGACAAATGATTAGCAAATGAAATTCTGGACAGCTGTCTGACTGAAAGCGTTTGGTTGATAGCATTCTGCTACCATAATTAGCTTAAGCTTTGGGTTAATTAACTTTCTACCTGGATATGCATAATAATAGCATTCTGCAGAAAGCCAAGGAGCTTTCACTATATCAGCAGCAAAGGCTGGCTTTTATTTTGTATTTCAGCTGCATATTTCAATTTAAAGAGGCGATTTAGCTCAGGAGCATCGTCAAATATTGTAGATTTTACTCCCCAAGCCAGATAATTCTGAAACAATAGGGGTGTATTATGTGGCAGAAATGCCATTTCTGAATGTAATTAAAGCGGATGAAAGCAATCACCAATTTTTAAACGCTTTTGTCTAGCAAGAGGCCTACTTGTAAAAAAATACCCATCAAGAGGAGAAAAGAGGCAAGAGAACCCCCAAGTCCTTATATAAGAGGCCTTTGAGACTCAAATGAAGTACAACAGTAATTAGTCTTTTGTATGAATTTTGCCGGCCATGGTCATGATTAGTTAAGCATATGAGAGGACTGCAGGACTGCGTCGCTCTTAGGCAGGAGGGTGTTAAAGTCTATTTATCACCAGTTATCCTCACAGCTTTCCATTATCACTGACAACACTGGATGGGGCCTGAGAACAGCCTAATTGTTCGGAGGTGGAGTGTTTTTGTGTCAAAGCCGTCACCTCCGTCACATGGCATTCATAAGCAGCCAGACATTTTCCATCTATCTTTGCCCTAATACCCAAGCTGTCACAACAGCGTTTACACACTACCAACACTAGTGTGAAATATCTGAGGTGATGCATTTATCGTTTCTCTCACACTCATGTAGTGTTGTGAATCAATGTCCGGGTTCACACTGAATAGCAGCATTCTAAATGGCTTTCCTGTTTGGGCCCTGTTTACATGATGTGTCCACACAACAGGACATTTAACAGTCTTTAAACAGTGCTACAGTGAGCAGAAATAAATAATGCTCACTGTAGCACTGCTTAGTTAAACTTAGTAACTTAGTTACATTTAAACTAATGAACCTCATGTTTGTTGTGTATAGTTTGGCCTAAATAAAATGCTTACATTTGTTGCTAAACTGCGCTGTCATGCAAACCGTGATCTGCAGAGCTATTGAATGAAATCATCAATAAAGCAGGAGGAGACTTTTCAACGTAGTCCCTTTAGAAATGGTATGAATAATTCATAGTGTAATGATATTCAGATGATTTTTGTTCTATTTTTCACTGCGTCCTTAGAATATTGTTTTGCATGTTGTGAAGTGCAGTACTCAGCTGCGTATTCATTAAGGTGCTGCTCCCACTGGCCCTTGGACCCATCTGTGCTCTATGTTTATGCCACTGTCTCCCGGGACTGTCCCAATCAGGCTGCATGTGCCATTTCCTGTGTAAACCAACACCTGTGTAACACACTACCTGTAAGCCGCCCCTCACAGACGAGACTCTGACATTCACTCAGATAAAAAATTTGCAAATGTTGTGGTTTTTAAAGCGCATTCTCCTGGGTGAGGACGGCAGTCGAGAGGGAGATACTGTTCAGTTTATAGACGCAGCTAAAAGCAGCTCTGCACTTTTTGTGTCTCTATTCCTGCTGTCGAACTAGAAGTTTTTCCCGGTACAATGTTTGCACTAGTTTGTTTTGGAACTTGATTGGATTCTATATCTTCAACATGCAGAGTGTACAGTGTGTGACATACTAAGGCAATATGCAGAGAGATGATTCCGCTCTGACATCTTGGAGAGAAGTACGAGTCAATTATGCCCAAGTGTTGTTCTTGCTTATCTTCCTGCGGCACCAAACAAGGATTTAGTCAAGGATTTAGGGGTGAGGGGGCGGTGGTGGGGATCATGGTAAGCGGTTCACAACAAAACACTCAAAACTCCTGGGAGCGGGCACTGATTTAAAAATAAATTACAGAAGACGAAGCGCTAACACTCAAGGGCCCTCAGCAGTGCTGGCGTACACAGGTGAAGATTAGCCTCCTCGCTAATCAGAGGAACAAGGCAGTAATTTGCTCTGAACACAGACAGCAATTAGGACTTGGTGACACTAGATTCCCATAATGCCTTTGTGCTTGACGTGGTCAAATTTTGACAGAGGCTATCCATGCAGGGTCAGTGTCCCCCCAGTCTCCCGGCCCTCTTCAGTGGAGGCTCTAAAAGGTCCCTGCAGTTACAGGGGCTCCCTAATGTACTTTATGCCTCCCTCACTGGCTTCTTACCATTCGGGTAATTGGAATCTCTTACTGTGGCACTTGAGAATAGAGGCTAAAAACGCTATTTGAAACTGCTCAGTAGTCTGTTGTAGATAAACATTGCTGCGTGGAGGTGTGGATACACTACATAATGGAGTAAGAGTTAAGGCTCTGGTAATACATGCCTTCACTGACTCCTGTGGCTAGCCAGTTGGGAGAAGACCTAATTGTTGTGTGCTTTGTTGCCTACTCTGCAGTATTTTACCACCACCTTTATGTATTGGATTGAGCGCTGCAGCCTCTTCGGTGGACATTTGCTAATAAGAGTTGTTGGATATCTAGAGAGCAGTTTATCCGGCCCAGTTGTTTTTATTTTGAAATAGCGGGACACGGAGTGTGCGTTGCAAAACAGAATAGGAAGCATTCCTTACAGCTTACCACTTGAAAAGCTCTTGACTTTAGTGCTGCAGTAGCTAGATAGGCATCTGAATGATCTTCAAATGGTTGAACGAGCCGCATTGAGCTAGTGGCTTACAATTGTATCACAGCCTTTGGCTCAGAGACCATCAGGATCTTGACATTCATAGAGACATGCTGTATTTTTTTCCCTTTTTAGACAGTCATTTTAGGCTTTTTTCATGCTCTCTTGAGTCTTTGACGTCTCTGAGTTAAGTATCTGTGGCTATAAGGCTGAGGAAAATATTGGACTGCTCTTGGCCTTTTCTATTTCATCCTCTGACCCGCCATGTTACCCATGATCGGTGAAGGAGAACTCTGGCAGGCTGTGTCAAAAGTGACAGCCCATCGAGTCAGGATGAACGCCATCACGCTTCACAGGAGGGAGCCGTAGTTCGGAGTTTTTCTCCTTTTTGTGCAATATATCATTACACCCTTCGCCAGATCCCTTTCAATTAAATGTTGTGGTTAACCTGCTTCATCCTACGTGTGCAGTTGATAGAAAAAGTCCAGCTGAGGACTTGTACAACTAGAGACACAAAATATGCCAAAGGAAATTGAGAGCCATCTTTTTTCTCTTTTGTCTCCTTTGATTGTTTTTTCAAAGATGAATGAAATAACCTCCAACATTATATAAATGTTCAATTCATTCTTTATATTAGAGTTAGAAAATAGGTAGAACTCTAAATGACTCCCACTTTACTCTGTGATGATTTATGGTAATTGGAAATTGATTGTGACAGGAGCACAATATTAGAAATTTTCTCAAATCACAGTCTTGTATCAAGGGAAATATTCTTTTTACGGCGCCAAGTCTTGGCCAGTTTGGAATTAGTTTCTTATTTCCTTAAGTGTGATGAAACACTAAGTGCCTGTAGGACATTATATCAGTATTTTAACCAGTGAAAAAAAAAAAGTGTAATGCAAAATGTGGAAAAAAAATCTTTATATTGATGTCTATTATTAAAATAATATTTTTTATATTGCAGACTAATTAAAGTGAATGGTTTATATACACGAGATGAGCCATTAGTTGAAGACAATATAAGATTGCGTCCCCTCTGAGAGGCTCCTTGTAATTAGGCCGACATTTATTACACATCTGTAATCTCTAATTTTCAAGGGCATACTTTCTTATGTGCCAGTCTGGGCTCCATAAAGATCACATGATGCGGCTTGATTGGGATTCACTGAAGCGGCAGGAAATGTTGCCAGCGCAGGAGCTACATCTCTGCTGCCCACATGCTCTTTAAAAACAATCCCCCATAGCACCTAGAGGTGACAGACTTCAACAGAACAACTGCTGTTCCGCTTTTATTTATTTATTTTGGTGTTGTTTACTGGCCATAACATGTACTGCATTGCATTAACTTTTACCACTGTCAATGTTCTATCAGTCAAAACACCTTTAAAGCAACCGCATCCAGGGCCGAGGACTGAAGGGAGAAGAAAATTAGCCACGGTGACAAGTCTGAAGTGTGAGTTGGAGGTCAAAGGTGCCAAGCCTTAAGCAAAGGTGCTCTAGCCTTTGTCCGGTAGATTGTAAGGGCCTGCGGGTCCAACAGGAACATTTCCACACACAATATCCCCGAGCTGTCAGTGTGCAGCGGCTGGAACATCCTCTCAGAGAGAAAGAGGGGGTGCGCAGGGGCAGGGGAGGCGGTGGAGAGAGGGAACAGTGGCCTGAAGATCCTTGCTGAGAGAAAGAGAGTTGGGGGGGATGGTGGGTGTGTGTCGGGGTGTAGGTGGTAGGGAGCCAAAAGAGCTGGAGTGGGAGGATAGAGAAATAGAGAGGGGAAATGTGGAGGGGGGTAGAAAGGAGAGACAATGACAAGTAGGGGCTGGCTGGGCACTCACCCATGCCGACAGAGATTGCCATGAGCCATGGCCATTGTTTGAGCGGGTCTCAGCACAGGACCCGCCAGTAGGCTTCCGACTTTTCAGCACTCAACTATAAACTGCTGTGTGGTTTATTTGGAAATGAGAGTATTTACACCTTTTACTGTATTTACACCCACTGTTAAACGGCACCCGCGAGACTTCCATCACACAGCCACAAACTAGCGGGCCGAGCGTTTTCCCTGAAAACTGACCTGCTCAGTCATAACACTCCAGTAAACCTCAGCTTCACATGTCCAATATAAAACGCTGCTCAAACTGTGACCTGCAGAAGTGTAAAAACACTTTAGGGCCATGTTGTTACGGCGGGGAGGAGCGAGACGCTCTGTGTGTTTAACAAAGTAAATGTCTATTATTAATACCATACAGGATAAGCCAATTTTGAAGAAGGGGCACTTAAATGGTAATATTATTTATTTATAAGTCCTGTACACCAGTTAATGGAATTGGCGGCCTGCTTTAGATCCACAACACAGCTTGAGGTCCACTTTGCAGTAATGCACATGCTAAGAGAGGACCTTCCCAGTAGGGTCTTTAAGTGTCAAATATGGGTCAGGCTGCTTGCATTGACCTGGGGGGTGGTCAGCAGTGGAGAGAAATTCAGCTGTTAAGTGATGCCAACTCAACCATCGGCAAATTCCTCCAAGCATCTACTCATGCTAAGATGCACGTCCAAGAGCAGTACACCGCCGGCCAGCACCGCTTTGGCCAAAAAATCCATTTATTCTTGTCATGAACTGTAAACTAGACCCAAGCAGAGACGAGACTGTTGTTAAAACTGAGCTCTTAACTTCTTCGTAACAGCTGCATGACTTTTGAAAACTCTTTTTTTTTTTTCTTCTTTTTTTTTTTTTTGGAAACTGGTTCTGCTTTCTTTCTTTGAAATAAACTGTTAACACTTTTCCTCATGACCCGACAATGTTTTCCTTCATACTTCATCATGCATGCGTTATATAAATATATATCCAATCAAACAAGTGCCCAGATTACTGTCTTATTTTTCCGTAGCTTGTTTTCTTCTTTCAGAGCAACAATATTTCTTAGGGCTAAATGGCTTGACCAAAAGTCTAGCTCTTCAAACATCTCATGATTAACAACTTTCTTTCAGCAAATTATGTCATCTTGCATCTGTGTCACCCATAGCATGTTATTACACTCCTGTGACATATTTGAGTACTGTTCAGGCAAGAATAGAGTATTATGATTGCTCCTCTGATCCCCAGCTCACCTCCCCTTCCCTCCTTATATCCCTCACAGGAGCGGCGAGGCCCCCCTGAGCTGTGTGGTCAACGATAGCCCGGCAGAAACGAGCCCCGAGTTGCAGCGTTGCGTCGAATGGCTCCAGGCGTACTTCAGTGAGCCGCAGACCACTGGGAGTCTCCCGCTCCCTGCCTTTCACCACCCGGCCCTGCAAGGAGGTCTGTCATGGATAAATATTTGCAGAGCCATGACTGGGATCAGGCTTTCACTCTTAATTGTCAGTTACATCACTTACACTCACTGGCTCAGTGTGCTATAATGAAGTATTTTATGGCTGGGAGAGGGAGTGCGAGTGGGAGAGGGGAAAGAGAGAGAACAGAACACAGAGCTGTAACTTGGTTCAGTAATCTGTGGCAGCTCTTACCACGCGTGTTAGTCTTGGCAAGCTTTTCCATGATTCTTGGCACATTCTTTGAAACTGATCGAATTCCACTCCTGACATTTTGAGACAGGAAGCTCTTTTTTTTCTTTTCTTTTTTTTTTTTTTTTTAATGAGAACATGTGAATGGTGGTAAAGTTTGAATGAGCTTATTGTAGCCTCCACCAGTCACCTAGGGCAAGTAAAAAGAAAGCACCTCGAAAACGCACAATTAGTGTCAACTTATAGCAGTGACTCGAGAGGCAATGTTTGAGGGCACCGAGCAAAGAAACGAGGGATTAATTGTCTTGAGTGTTTGTTCTAGAAGGCAAACAATACCGAAGCCTGACAACTTATTTCTAAAATCATAAACTTATTTCACTTTTTTATTTTTTTATTAAACAATTACAGGCTATTTCTTTGTCAAATGCTTGTTGCATTTTATCTTAAATACTTTTAAGAAGTGCTCATTTAGAAGCACACCTACACTGGAAAAAAAAACTAATGTATGCGTTTAACAATTGTGCCTGCCTTCCTCTGCAATCAGGCCTCAGTTGCTCTCTAATTTCATGCAGATCTGCAGTGCTTGAGTGATGGCATTTTCAATGAGCAGGTAGTCCATCGAGACCCTGTATACAGCTATGAGTCCCACGCTCCCGCAAAGGCAATGCAGAAATACATCAGGACCAATTACGATATCAACTTTCAGTGTGATTCCCTTCGCCACCAAGTGCTTGTGTACCAGCCCCAGGCTCTTTCAAATCGCATCTCATCTGAAGTCTTTGGGGTTTTAATTAAATTTCAGGATAGATGGAATTCTTCATTAGTACCTGATCTGAATAGGTGATTGTGCTGCGCTCCACCTCTCTCCCTCGCCTGTTGTTTTGGGGCTCAGTAAATACAGGGTTTAGGGTTGGATTGCTCTCAGTAGTCAAAACCATAGGCCATGCCAGTATAAAAATGTTAAATGTGTGCATCTGGAGTATTTGTCTTTTGAGGGAGGAAAATAGAGTGTTTTTTTCTGTTTGATTCACAAATATTATGGATTAAATGCGGCCTGTCTGCTGTACAATTTCCTCATGCAACCGCTGTCTGCTTGGGAACAAAATACAAGTTTAATCAGGTCATTACAATCTGTGACAACCAACTTTTGTTTGCTCAGTTATCTTTTGGGAGAACGTGACTGTGGCAGCGCTCTCGCAGCACTTGTCATGTAATATTGAGTTGTGACCTTCACTTGAAGTGTTGCCATGTTTATTTACACATTTCTGACAAAACAAGCCACTTTTCATATTAGCTGTCATGATATAGCCGAGCAACAGAGGTGACATGAAACGAGACGCGAGGTGCCGTTTTCTATAGTGTCTGACTGATTGTCACAGAAAACATCACACACAAGTTTGCTTGTCAGAGGTAGAGCGAAGGCAAGTTGTGCACGCGCAGGGCTCCGAATGCGTGTGTCTTTGCATGCACGCCTCCACAGAAAAACACAGACACCATCATAGGTTCTTAAAACGATGCATATTCTTATCTCATTAATTATACATCCATATGTAACAGACGAGAGGATCTTAGTCTCGGTAAGCGGCACAGGGAATGTGCAGGGAGGGGGCCCGGCAAAGGGGGGGAAGGGCGCTCTTCAAAGCCCAAATGACTGTGTTCCTGCAGGAGCCTGAACCTCCCCCTGTGCACAGCGCAGGGCGAGATGAGACACTCACCAGGACTCGCCCCTGTGATGTGGAGAGGAATTAGGGAAATGAACGTTTTCAGAATATCGAATAATCAGAGAATCATCAGCACCCCGGCAGCCTTCAAAAGTGTGGATCCCTCCAGACTTGAGAGGCACTTTGACTGGGAGTCAAAGTCTTCCCTCCCATTAGACACAAAGGATAATGAGGTAGTTGAATTTCCACTATTGTCTTTTTATTCTCACAACCATGTATAAGGCAACTGTCAGCTGGAAGCCATCACCCCAAATCTATTGCTTTCATTAGCAAGGTTGATAAAATTCAATTTATTGTTTTCCCTTTTTGTTCTTTTGGTAAATTGCTCTCACATACAAAATTATGAGGCAATCAATCATATATGTCAATATGATCATAATCACTAACACTATTCGATTTTGGCCCTGGTCACTCTCTCCCTGCCTCTGCAGTGGCCCTATCACCTAGCTTCATGGTAGGTAATGATCTGTGACATTATTATGGGATGCCTGTAAACATGTAAGTGGTTCCCCTCAACTTTTATTTAAACAATTGACATGAGTGAACCTCTATCTAAAGAGGGTCCTGACCTCAGACACAGCGTATTAGGCTCTTTATGAAGTATGGGGCTGGGGGACTGCTCTCCAAATCAGTGCTGGTCACCTTGACTGACCCGTGCCAAGTCTCTGTCACTAACACTGATGAGGGCAAAGTTCTTTAACCTCTATACTGCCGATAAAAGCACAGACACTTGTTTTCCTTCAAACTGTTGTGAGATGTGAAACCTTCCAGAAGAAAGGGCTGATCTGGATTTGAGAAAGGTGTAAACAACTCTGCCGCTTGTTGCTCGCTCAGTGAAAAAGCTGTGTGTTCTGCCTTGACACTGACTTTGGATGTTTGTCAATAATGATTGCATCAATAGGGATTTGTCATACCCATAGTGTGGGCTGTCATCTTCCCACTAGTGACAAAGCGATATCTACTGAGCACATCATGTGGCCAAATCCAAGCTTTATGAGGGAGAATAATGCATAAAAGAAATTTCAGGGGTGTATCTTATCTCCTCATAACATTAAGTCTGTCTGCGTAAGAGCCCGTCATCTCGTTGACAGCGTGATTATTACCTGAAAAATTATTAAACAGTACCTACGGGCCTTGTTCAAGACAAAGAACTCACATGGGTGCGCATCAATCAAATCTATCCCCTTTAGGTTTTACACTTATTCCCCCCAGTTTAGGCAAATTGCCTTGTTCGCGTGGCTTTGTGTAGCGAAGAGTGACTATAAGGTAGCAAGGGAGCCTGGGGAGCCAAGAATGTTCACTCTGTAGAAGAGAGACAGGGGTGTGACATGTTTTCACACAATGCCAATTTAGAGGGATTTCACATAGATCACTTGTCATGTGCTCTCTTAGACCATATAAATGAGAGAGAATGGGATATCACTAATTGAATTTTCATGACTGAGTACATGTACATACAATACAGGCAGACTTTCACCCCTCTTGATAACGAGACTATTGTTTCCCATCTTGTTCTCTGTACAAAAAGTGTTGTTCTGTCACTACACAAGTGCACCGAGCTGGTGGTGCCAGCTTTTCAAAAGGCCTCGCATTCTCCCCTTTTCCTTTTACAGTCAGAGCTATACTAACACACCTTTCAGACGTCGCCTGCTAATCCAGAAAAAAAGATAATGCTATTGCTAACGTGCTAATGAAATCAAAGCCGTTAATGTGGTCGGTTAAGCTGTGGATGATTTGAAGAATTCTGCCATTTAAGTGAAGATGATATAATGAATCTACTCTGAATAGAAAGCAATTAAAAGGACAAATTGGTCTGATTAACCTCAAAGTCATCCCGCTGCCACAAATGGTGTGCAACATTCAAATTATTATTATTAAAAATCTGGAGCAGATTTGCAGTCTTTTTGGCCTCTCTTAATCCTTTTAAATGAAGGAGCAAACTTTTTTAATTTTAGCTGTGACCTTTCAAAGCATAACCCAGATTTTTCTGCTCGAGAAATAATTTTCTCTCATCAGCTACTATTGCATGTTAATGCCGGTTCTAAGGTCAAATTGAGGGACATCTATGTATATAGTTCTTTTAATGAATGAAGTAAAGAATAAAAAGGGAATGACTCTGGGTTAAATTCATGTTCCTCTGATTAGAAAGCATGAATGTCATAAATGTAATAGTCAAGCATGTCATTTACTTCACCATTTGTTATGTAAGAATGATATCTGGTGATGTTCCAAGTCTTTGATTGAAACCCAAAACACTTGTTTATTTCAAAGAGTAAACAGAGTCTTAAGACAGCCGAGCATGTTGTCACGAGTGCCTCCGTCAGCCGCTTGACTTTGATTGATTAAATGAAGCGCTCTCTCTTTCTCTCCTCTCCTGTGTGTCCTGTGTGTCTTGTCGTAGACGCCTTCACCAGCCGCGTCCTGCACACACTTCTGAGGGACGTGAAGTTTGGTGAGACGGTCTCGTACAAGCGGCTGGCTGAGATGGCGGGAAACCCCAGAGCGGTGCGAGCGGTGGGAGGGGCCATGAGGAGGAACCCGGTGAGTGTGGCTGACAGTGATTGACAGGTCTCTCCCTTACTTTGGCACATAGAAACACTTTTTATTTAAATCACTTTTTATAACTGTATTTGACCATGTTCATGCTTCTATGGCAATTAACTGTATTTTGCTCTTTTATAAAACTGAAATATGTGTATATACTGTAAACATTTATACTTTTGCTTCTAATGAAAAAATATTCATTAAAAAAATAATGCAGCAATCACTGGTACAATAACGACTTTGTCATATTTAGATACTTTCTAAATGACTCGTGGGATTTATTGTGGATGGCAATATGGTGGTATAGTGTTACCCCATATTTTTGCTCTACAATAATGAATTAATAATGAACAATAATACAAATACAATTGACAGCATTATCAACCAGTATCACATACAAAGCAATTAACAATAACAAAAAGACATTTAAAGAGGCATTGTTTAAATGTAAAATTATAATTTCGTCTCTTTCCATAATGCTTACATTGCGAGTATTGTTAAAATTGAAAAATTTGACTACATTATCAAATGGTTTACTCTGTAGTGTAGGTGTAAACTGTCCAGCAAATGATGAAATGTTCTTTTAATTAAAATGAGTTTATTCTCGGCCCACTTCTCAACTCCTGATCACCAGGTCCTTGTGGTAGGTTGCAAAGGTAAACTGTCCTCAAATAGGCTCTGAACTGTAGGTGTGTGTGAATACGTGCCATAGTAAAACCAACTCCTGCGTCGGAAAAACACCTCGGAGGTGGAAGTGTACCTACAGCAGAACTCTGAGCCCACACCTTTTGTTCCAGTTTCCTGAGTCTTTACTGTAGATGTTAGCAGCAAATCTCCGCTTCTTGTAGGAAACCTGGTCTGCATCATTTTGCCCATGAATCCACTGTGTACAAAATGGAGGGCTAGAGGGCAAGTGGTGTGTCTTCTTTTGATCAAACCCTTTGATCAAAGCCCGTTTAGCTCTGCCCATGTAGTGCTGTGGGCACCACCGGTGTGCTGTGTGAGAGGAGACGCTCTACCTCACATGTGCTCACAGAGCTCCTTACTCTGGCTCACCCTCGCATCTCTGAAGAGTAAGACGCACTGAGAACATGAGACCAAATTAAAGTCTTGGAATAATAGCTGTTGACATTGTTTGCTTGTGCTCTGCAATGTAACATTAAATATGTTCCAAAATTTACCACAGTTAAAATTTATATAAATATTTTTATTTTTTCCTCTCTTTGTTAAATTATCAGGGTTACAAATAACTATAACTATTAAAGCTGCACTTTCTTTACTAATAAATGATCTTGCCATTTTAGTGTAATTGAAGAAAACACACAGATTTACTTGGCCTATATGTTGTTATTTATTTAACAAATTACATCAAATCAAATCAACCAATATAGTCCCCTACTCCCATAAAAATAAGAAATAAAAGAAAAAGAAATTATCATGGGCAAGTTTGCCAATTAGAGACGCTTTTCTCGATAAATGACATAGCTTCACTAGTTCCTCTATATGTTTCCTTTATGACATGAGCCACTGGCTTTGCTAGTGGTTGTGTGTATAATACTTCTCAGGCTCATGTTTTACAGACGTTTCTGCTTTGGTCGGGGAGGCTGGGAGGCTGAGCCCTGAGCTCCTGATACGGATCCAGAGTCAGATTGTCAGTGTCAATTACTTGTCAGTAGCGCCGCTCCACTCGGGCTTCAACTGTGAAAAGCTCAGTGTGCTCAATCGATCCTCGCCTCTCTGTGGCACTTCTTCTTCACCAGGATTTGAGTATTGATAAGCCTGGTGTAGTGCTCTTTTCCCCCCAAGTGAAGAGGCAGATCCGAAGGCCTTGAGGGTACCCCGCTCTCCCTCCAAACCCGGGGAACAGTATTGATCCGAATACTCGAGCAGTATTTCTCTGTCTGCAAGGTTAATCTAGGGCTCGGAAAGTTTTATTGCTGTTGATATGGGAGTGGGTTTAATGATGGATTTGGACTGAAACATGCTGCATGTTCAACTTTTTTTTTCTTCATAAAAGGCTGGAGGTGAGAGCTTCAAATGGAGAACAATACTCACAATGCAGTCACAGTTAAATATTTTTTATTCTTGTATCAATAATGAAATGAGGTCACCATTAGGAATATTCTACAAGAAATAATTGCTGTGATTCTCTGTTGTGTTCAGAATTCACAATGATGGAAGTCTTTAAGGCTTGCTTGTTTAATCTTTCTCCAGCCATTTAGTTTACAAAGAACTCGGGACCCCCCTGGCAGTCATCTGCAACAAGAGTAAACGCTCCACCGACTTCCTCTTTTTAATGATCACAGGGTTATCAGATCTTAATGTTGACACCCTCTCGATTGAATATTCATCCTGCTGCTGTGTTTTTGCCCATTAATTTTTGATTGCGTCTTTGCTTTACACTATTAAAGAGTAAAAAAAACAAAAACATTGATACCCAAAGACTCGGCAATCACCCTGAATGGAGACATGTGCACGATCAAACCAGACACCGCAACGACAACGGCACAAACGAGTGAAAAAAAAAGTGCCGATTCATATTTTCTGCACATTTTAAGTTGAACGTTGGTAAATCGGAAGCTCTTTCATGCATAATAGAGAATTTGTGCAGCCGCAAAACAATAAATGTCAACCGTAGAACAGGAAAGACGGTTAATTTTTAAACACCAGACTGTATTCTTATTCAAATAGTAGGTTTTAGGAATGCATTTTTTAAAAGGAGACATTTCCAAGTGGCTGGATTCATGTCAAAAATCTTTTGTTAAAGTTGTTTACTGGAGCTCATGTGCGGTGGTCCTTTTGTGTGTGCGCAGGTTCCTCTCCTCATCCCCTGCCACAGAGTCATCTCCAGCAGCGGACAGAGCGGGCCGTACATGAGCGGCAAGGGCGACCACCTCAAACAATGGCTGCTCACCCACGAGAGGCAGTGAGAGGAAGGCTCCAGCCCGATCAAACCGGACTGTCCTTCACTCAGTACACTCACACACACACATATACGCACACATAAACACACAAGGCCATGGCTTCTGAACAAAACAGGACCATAAAGTTTAGTATATTTGGCACACACTATGGAACAACTGCAGCTACTTGTAAATATTCACTTTATATTCTCCTTTTTTTTTTACAACCTAAGAATAGAGATGCTGCATAGTTAATGCGATACCGAGTTGTTGCAGAATTAGAACGTACAAAAATAACTTAAACAGAGAACAGTAGGAATTACAAACATATGCTCCCGTGGGTCTCCGTTTGCCAGATAGTGTTGGAATGGTTTTTCTAAAGAATTATTATTCCCTTAAAAATATGTCTCTTGCATTGTTGTTGTTGTTGTTGTTTTTTTTCCTGAGCAGAATTAGTCTTTGTACCTCTCGTTGGTTTTTTAATTTCCTGCCAAGTGAATGCTTTGTTCAACATCCAGTGATAAAGGCTCTGAATGTTACTGCTACAAAGCTTTGTAGTCAAGCATTTGTTTTGTCTTCATTTAGATCTCAATGTTTGCTCTCGCCTTCCCCTCCACTTAGACTGGATGTGCCTTATACATTCCATACTGTACTTGTACTATTAGCCGTGTTGAAATAAAAAACATCCTCAGTGTCGATTCTTACCTTTTATCACCTTAATTGTGTTTAATTTCAAGTGGTATTTGTGCGGTGTTGCCTCGGCACAGCTCTACTCTCCCAGTTAATTATGCTGTGGGTCTTTTCGCTCTGCGCTCCATCACTGTAGCTCAGAGCTGCTTCTTTATTTCTGAGGAGTGTTTTCCATTAGAGGGCAGTACAGAACGGGAAACAGGAATCAACATTTCAGCCTTGAATTCTTCCTGCACATTTAATCTTCAACTTAAATGTTTATATGCTACTTTATTTTCTGCGCAACACCATTTAATCCCTTTGGGCTGATTTATTTTGTGTAAAAAGACTATTTAAAAAAAGGCAGCAGTTGTAGTGTGTGTTTAGAAAAATACATGGCTGTATTTAAAATGTGCAGGAGCGTTGTGTGAGAATTATTCTTGACGGTTTAAAATTGACAGCTTAGATTTTTCTGAATGTTATCCTTTCTTCTCCTGACTGTCTAAAGCAGTTAGTGAGTGACCCTTTCTGGCCCGTAGTTACTCCTCCTCTGTAGGCCCAGGTAGCCTAATAATCCACCCTCCAAAAATAACCTCGGCTCTAACCTTTAAAGAACCCCTTCAAGTGGCCCACTCACTGAATACATTTGAACTTAGCTGCATTTTTGAATTTCTTATCCGATCAGTTGGCGGCTGTCTCGCGCTCCTCTGCCATTGGAGCAGCAGCGCAGCGTCGATGTTGAGGCAGCAGACAGGCAGATGAAGAATGAGACTCAGTCTGTGGTTTCACACAGGGCTAATGATGCCTGTGGTGACTACAGGCTACAGTCAGCCCCCTAACGAAGGGAGCTGTGACACAGCCACAAGGGGTCCCATTTAAGCCAGGCACACTCTGAAGTGCACTGTAAGCACCCTCCTTTTTTGCTTGTGGCTAAGTAAATTCTATGGAATGCTATGAATTTAGCTGCAGAGATAGTGATGTCTGTAGAGCTGCGCAGTTGATGCTGAAAAACAAGTCCAGCTTCAAAGCGGCGCACGATGCCAGTAATTGGTCGTGTAATTGCGTAGGTACTGAGGATTCTCTTCCAAATAATTCACTTTGTATTTTTCTGCTCTTCTAGTGGTATTTGAGTGTAGAACATGGTTAGCAGTGTTCTTATATTTATATATTATTTTGTGGCGTACGTCTTCCGCAAAACTCTTGCCCGAGATAAAACAGAATTACTTTAAAGAGTTTGTTAATCGCTGCAAAACCTTTAATTTTGCCCCAATATCTGCCTCCACTTCTTGGAGAGAGACTTTACGTGCACGTGCGTGTGAGCATGAGCATGTGGCCGTGCGTGTGTGCACATGTGTATGTCCATATGTGTGTGGGTGAAGTGGATGATATTGAGTCTGACTTCATAAATCACCCAGACACTGATAAACTCCCCATGCACCCACACACCGCTAATGGGCAACCCTTAAGGAGTGTGAGTGTCTCGTGCGGCGTTTGATTCAACATTTATTAACCCTCTCACACACGCACACACAGCATCACTCTCACATCCGACACACACTCATTTGAGCCCAGAAAAGGCAGGCTATGGTTGGTGGCGTCCATGCGGTTAGAGTAGGTTCTGACCCAGCCGCGTATTAATCATGGCTGATACCAGTAAGATACATTTTAGCTTATACAGCCACAACAACAACTAGTGCATTTCCTAACATTTCTTTGCTTCTCATAAGTTATGTCCTGTCTCCAACTCCCCACTTCCCATCTCATATCCTGCACCCCTCCTCATTATAGAGCAATTTTCTGCCCCCACTTCAAATACAAACAGCGGCTCCATCTCTACGTCTTCATACATGTCACTTCATATTTCCAATGTCATCACAGCCCTTGGTGCGACTGGGTCAAGTTAATACTGTAGCTACACGACAAACGCTGCTGTTATTTTCCAAAGTTTGTCTGAACAAACACAAGTGAAACTTTTTGGAGCATATGAAGTGAGCTGTAAGTGGTGCACACTGCTGAGAAGCAGGGGGAGTGTTCCATGCAGATAGGCAGCGTCCAACAGTCAGAGTCAGTGAGACAGACGCGCTCATAGATAGCTGGATAGACAGACATTAGACTGGGGCTTGGCTGTGCTATCAGGTTTCCTCCTCCTCTGTGTGTCTGCCGGGACAGCCTGCCTCTACGGCCCTGACACTGAGGCACCACGCAGCCAGCCACGACAGCTGCCACAGCAGCATCTAATACCAACACACGCCACGCTACGCCACCACTACAAAGAGAAATATCATTTCAAACATGCCATACTTTGATGCTCTATAATGATCTTTGTGTTTTGAGAGGGATAGACTCACACAGTGCCTTTATGTGATTCTTTAGAACAAAAACTATCCTTTACTTCAACAACTTTAGGATGGCAATTATGAGGGGGGCAGGATTAAATAAAAAAGTTGCACGAACCCTCCTGAGGTCCTGAGTGTATGTGTGTGAAAGAGTAACCTTGTATCAGTGTGTCATTGTAACCTTATGAACTGCTGAGTTGTTCTGGCGCTTTCTAATTAGGACCGGGTGATGAGCGACCATACATAACGTGAGAACGGCGGCCTGTGAGCGTGGAACGCATGTATCAATCTGTGACTATACAGTGCTTGTCAGCATGGTAAGGAGAGTGTCTCAGCCTGGAGAAAGTGCAGGTCTAGCCTTGGTCATGTTGACGGAGGGGCGGCACTTCAGAGGCTCCAGGACCCCATGGCACCAGTCTCCCCAGTCCCCCAGACAGACTGGGAGCATCTGGGCTCTGTCAGCGCCTCTGGCCCCTGCAGACTCCGATCTATATGATGGGGGCAAGGAGTGGATTGGATCAGGGCGAAGGAAAATATGAGCCAGATTCCTCAGCCTTTTGCAAAATGCATGCCAGTCAGTATTCTGTGTGTGTGCATTTAGCCTTTTAACAGGTTGTACTGATTAATTTTCTATGACACTAGATGGGGTTATTGATTATGTCTCATGTTGGAAAAAATCTTCTTTATAAATTGTCCAATTATGCATTAATTAAAAGTGTACATCTAAAATATGGAAAGCCTTTTCTGAGAAAAAACACATCGTGACGGATAAGGATCACATTGACAGGTATCTATCCAGAGAAAGTGAGGAATGATTTGATCAAGTGGATATAGTTCCTAAGCTCTGCCACACAGAAACTGATACACACACTTGCCAAGTCTAATTAATCCATACACTAAATTAGGAATATAAATTGTGGTCCCAATTTAACAAGGTCAGTCTTAACTTCTCCCTTTACACTTTATTTAACTATGTAGGAGGAAAAAAGCCCTATCAATGTGCTTTGCTTATTATGATTGACGATTGATGATTAAGTCCTCCAGCTGACACACACCAGCAAAGCCGGTGAGTTGGAATTGGATGTGACACATACACAGTTCTGCGTGTTAGGTAATTCGTTGACGAGGGGCCAAATTCATTTATGGAACAGCGGTATTGGCAGGCATGGACACTCTGCAAAAACAACGATAATCACAGAGGTTTGGCGCGGCGTGACAAGGACTCTTCAGGGAAAGGCCCTTACACGCTGCTTTGTTGGCCATTCCTCCCCAAGATGGAGGGAAACATTCGCCACTGTTCTTAAGATGAGAGTGGCTCTGAGCGGCAGCACAGGGCCCTGTGGAAGGTGTAGATGGTGCTAAAGACCTCTGACTGGCATTTTTCAGGTCAGAAGTGATGAGGGCGCTTTAACTTAACTAATGGGTTGAATAGGTTCTTGTGTAAATCTTTATGCAGTGTTGACTTTTATTCATGCTTCGGCAGTAGGTGAAATTATTTACTTTGTGGAATTTTAGAATTAAAGGCCCTAATAAATTCTGTGTAATGAAACGTGAGGGGGACCCTGTCTCAAGCCATTTAATCTCTTTTCACATTCTCCATTTTTTCTGCTAATGAGCCTTATTGACAATCAAACAGAAGCTGTCATCCCCCAGGATGCAACACTCCCAGCCCCTGCGTGTTTGTCATAGTGTCCTGGCAATCAGAGCCGACTGCAAGACCAGGCTGGCAGTTAGTGGTTCTCACAGCAGCGCTGCCTGAAAATGGCACACTTCCTGTAGAGTTGCAGCTGCCACCTCTGCTACTTCCATTACTTTCTATAGCATGCAGATGTTGTATCAACATTCCCTGCCAAGGGGACTGCAATAACTGTGAGATTCATGCCATGTTTCAGAAGCACGTCAATTTCTCAAGTGGCACAATTAAAGAGGGAAATACAGTACCGGGTTTTCACAGGCGCTGAAATCGGAAAAGGGCTTTTTCACTTTTTTCCAGAGGGGGCTGTTTCATAAGGGTTCAGAAATCCACCCGATTTTTACTGCCCTTTTCCTGAGTGGAGCTGCTCTGTAAGCTTTTGTGCGGCAGACCTGTCGTGACCCACAGCGGATATGGAAATGGGGCTAAGGTTTTATGGGCCAAACGGATTGGACACAGTCAAGCTCAGGGGGCATGAATATTGGATGTTATTTCTGCTCCCTTTTTATGTAATCCATTGCCAATACATTATTAATAGATGATATCATATCCAGAACTACTGGACAAAGCACTACAGAGGGGTACTATGAAAGGAGCTCTATGTGGTGCAGGCTGTGGCAGAAAATACACTCGCGGTGATATTATTTTATCACTGCAGCCTAACACTCTCTGACCAGGCAATTCGCTGCACTATAATTTTTTGGACTAAGTGAGGTTCATAGGAGGAAAATCTGGTGAATAGGTTATTCTTACTAGGGGTAAATCCTGCATTTGTGGGTTTGAAATGCACTGAAACATTGATGAAGTATCAAATGACACCCAAATACAAGTTTAATGGATTTTGAAGCACTGGGATACTTTGCTCATCCTCTTGACTGCAGTCAGTGAGTGAAGTGGAAATCTTTGCAAGGATCTAGAGTTTTCTTGCAAAGCTGACTCCCAGTGTACAGTAGCAGGGGAGCAGTGTCTTTACTGATGTACCGATTCACAGACAGGAGGCTGCGCTAATGTGAAACTATTTAAAAAAGAAAAAAGGGTCACATTCCCTGTTTTCATTCAAATGTGGAATTGTTCTAAAAAGGTCAAGCTTCCTATTTGAATTCGTTGTCATCTCAGCATTTTGATCCACTTTGCTTGTGCAGTTTTTATGAGCCACAGTTGCTGTATCCTACTCATGCACCAGCTTCTAACTTTATGAAACTTGAGTGGATTTTTGTTTCATATCTGTGGCTACATAGACATGCTTCTCAGCTAAGTCGTGTTGTCTGGCTTGTACTTTGAAGTGCTGCCATGCTGCTTGACATTGCGCACTTAAAGGTATTATTAAAAAATAGACGTATTAAGCCTCTCAATAAGAGTTACGTAGGGAGCGGATGCGTAAGGTAATATTCTGTTTTTAAGGTCAGTTTTGAATTGTTTTTTCTCCTGGGAAACGGCAGATTGATAAAGAGCAAACAAAACCTCTTCGCTGAATGCGTGTCCTCCATGGCCTCAATGAAGGTTTCATTCCTTTATATCATCCAGCCCAATTCCCAGCATGCACGGCCATTGTGGTTCTTTCAGCTGGAGCTCTCCATTGACTTGCTCATTGTCCGGCAGCTCTTTTGTGTGCGCTATCACCAGAGCACGATCTTTCACCTGAACAGCACAGGAGCACGGCCTGGAAGTGGTCACGTAAGGCCACAAGATCGACACACAGATGCCCGGCGCCACAATTAGCACGCCACTAATGAAGAAATGTTTATGATCAACTTAAGGTAAATCTCCTCTGCTGCCTTTTATTACGGCAGTTATTAGTCACACTCCCGCAGCATGCATCAGACAGAGATGTCCAATATTACTGCTCGGGCTTATATTATTGAGAGGAGACTTTTTTGAAATATAACAATGCACAAGCAGATGTTTGAAGCGTGGCCCACGGCAACACAAGGCTAGTTAAGATCAATATTGCTTTCAATATTTCTTTCCTTTGACAGATAACCAGTACTGAGGAAAGTCTTGATAAGAGTGGCAACATATGGATGCGGCATGCCTCTCTCCCTTTTGATTGTGTGACCCCGCGACCTTTGCCTGTGTCTGAGAGAGAAGCAGCCACATGGTGCGGTGGGGGTCTGTCAGGCTCTGGTTATGGGGCATTATTGACCCAGGATTTATAAATATTTAATGCACACATTAAGATCATGGTGGAGGATGGCCATTAGAGTTCTCCAATAAAGAGGCTCTCACGATGATTGAGTGGTATAGCAGAGCTAGTGGCTGAGCGTTGGCTACACAGAAACCTGCTGAGACAATATACTGTACCTTCAGTCTCCCTGCCAGCCCGCAGAGCGCTCCAAAGTGCCAACTACTGAGTACATTTTCTCCTCTTTTAAGCTTTAATGAAACAGTTTTCCTACATTTCAAGGTGGCAAGATTTTACCGTTGAATAAAAGAGACAACACTAAGCAAGGCGATAGATTGGAAGCTGTGGATGTGTATCTGAAACAGATAGTGCAGTGTCAAGGAGCAGATGTGTGCCTATTGTTATCAGACACGTTGGATTATCGAGGGAATGATTTGAAGCACAGGGCCATTGCAGCTGAAAATGAAATGGCTCTTTGAGTGTATCTGTCCTCTGCGCTATCAGCGGATTCTAGACTATCTCCACTGGTGCCAGATCCATGCATGCCGTTTGACATAATAAGCTGTGATATGCTGATTGCCACTCAGGTTGCCGCCGTTTAATTGTGTATTAAAGGAAGAGGTTGCCGCGGACAATGTTGCCTTGATGAGAAATTGACATTTTGTGACCTGCTCTCCACGTCCACTCATGATGCCAGATAAGACATTCAGTTGTTTTTAAGGAGAGCCACTATTCTTCCCCCGAACACTTCTATCGTTGTGTTTGACCCACTTGATGAGTATAGATTTCATAGTGCCCCCCTTTCAGCTCTCAAACTATGAGAGGTTCAAAATGATACCAGCCCTTATAGACAAAGGATAACCTTGCTCTTTCAATGTATTGATTCTTTATTAACTAGGTGGCTTAATGCAATGAAATGAGGGATTTCAATGAGCCCCATTTGAGGTGCTTTGAATAAAGCTTGCACTGTTTATGAATGACTACAATGAACCTTTGATGCACCACAGATGCAGGATGTGCTGATACAACGACCAGTCAGGAATATGTCACAATGTCAGTGTTCTGCTGACAGGATATGAGCACTTTTCATTGTGTTACACTTTTCCACAGGTTCAAACAGTCATTTTTATGACGAGGTCTAAACACTACAACTTACAGAGCTGTGTCCTCAGACATTTCTATTGTTTTCTATTTGTCCTGATTGTCAGTTTGTCTGCCAGCCAAACTGCACCTACAACTAAAGAAGTCCACAGTTGAGGAGCTAGTGTGTTTTTTTTACTGAAAATTTTAATAAAACATCACTTACTCATTTCTGTTTCCATTCCAAATGTTGACATGTTTAAATTTTCTTCCCTGTAAACACATGTAAGCTATGTGGCAGAGTCATAAGTGGTGAGTAAAAATGACTTCTATACATTCTACAAAACAGAAAATAATACAACCACAAATGGAGTGTTTTTTTCTCCAAGGTTGTCCCTCATGCACATTAGTCTCTATTGGATCTTAACAACTATCATATGGGTCACAAACAATTTATTTGACAATACAACCAACAAAGTTTTCTCCAAAATGGTCTGTATAGATAATTTAAAATCATATAAAAATAAACAATGAAGTTTGACTTCCCCTTTAAAAAATGGACAGAGAGTCTTGACGGAGTAACACAAATTTTGAGGATACACATGAATATGCACTTTGCATTTTCATCAAATACAAAAAGAAAAGAAATGAAGGCAACAGTTCTTGGCTGAATTATCTGTGCTGCATCACTATATTAAGGGCATGACGATTAATACATACATAATGAAAAGCAATATACAAAATTTCAGAGATAAATACATTATTTATAGTTGATATGTTACAAAATTTCCCTCAGTGAGCGCAAGTGTGTATTTGAACAGAAAAATGACAATGAACTACTATACGTCTACATTCTCAATGGATTTTAATTTTTTTTTTTCAACTTTTTTTTTTTTTTTTTTTGTTGATCTAAAAGAACATGAAAAAGACAGATGTATAAATATTTAGCACAAGTTTGGCAATATCACAATAGTCTACAATTTTGAACCACATATAAAACACATAAGGGAGTTGGAGCTAGAACAGGGAGACTGCTCCTCAACAAGAAACAGACTTCACAGTAGCCTAGGAATGCATTAATATACAGTGCTAGCAAAAGGTTGAAAAACATGGCAAAACACACTTGCTGAAAAGGAAGCTCTAGACATGGAAGTACATCATATTTATCAACAGAGCAGTGTTTTGTACACTCAGTGTGCTTGTTGAATCAAAGAGGATTTTTTTTTTTACTTTTGAAGATGATTTCTAGCTACAATAAATTACAAAATTTAAGTTAAAATGCAGGAATGAAACATGATACAACCTTCCCCACCCAGGCCCGCCCCTTTAACTTGTATTTGTTGTACTTTATGCTCAATTTTCTACATTATATATTTCATATATTTTTCCAGTTGAAATTCAAACTGTGTTGGCCCCTGTGTATTTTTCTCACACATAAAAATACAAAAAGTCACATTAAAAAGACACACAACTGCTGTGAATCTATTAAAAGAGAGTCAAAACTGAAAAGCTGATTTTCTGAGGCAAACGAGTTCGTTGGCAAATGTACTGTACAACAGTGTTTTACTTTACAACCAGATGTGAGTCCACAGAGTTCCTTCCAGTATTGAACGTGTACTGTGTGAGAATGGACGACGTGTCCAAGGCCGATGCACAATCCGACAGGTATACAAAATAAACCCTTCATCATCCCGTGTCCTTTATAAGGGTGCTCCAATGGGGAGGGAAAAGAAATCCCACAAAAAAGTCTTTCCTTCATTAAATCCTTTTCTCTGCAGGTTTCAAAAGTCACTTCAAATAATATAATAATAATAATAAAAAAAAAACGATTTCTTTCTTTTCTTTTTTCTTCATCTTTAAAAACAGAACAAGCAGTTGACTATACATGACACCAGCGACTGGCTGTGTGCTCAGGGGGTGCCCTGTGAAGTGGTAGTGTGACTGGTGCTTGAGATGAGGAAAGTGCATTTACATTGGAGGGACAACCAGGCCGGACATGGCTGAAAACAAGAGAGAGGAAAAGGGGGGTTAGTGTAAGAGCAGACAATTAAATCTGGATAATTATTTAAAATTATTAAAATCATTGTTTAGTGCATGCATGTGTGTGCGCTAGTGTGTGTGAGTGTGTGTGTGCATGAGCCTGTTTGCGTATGTGCCTGCGCGTGTTTGCCGTGCGGCCAGCCTGCTGCTACACGTCCCTCCTAACGGGGAGAGTTTGAAAAGCTCCCTCCTGCTCTGACATTTCAGCCCTCAGCACGCCACTCTTGCTATGTGTGATATTTCTCCTGGCGTTGGGGTAATGGCAAACAGTGGCCCAGACTCCCAAGAGACACAGCCGTGGTGACGGCAGAGCAACAACACGGTCACTTCCCACAATGCCACATTGCTACAGTACTAGACAGTCGTCAGACTCCCCTCTGATTCCTCCTTTTACTCGCCTTGTCTCTTTATCCTCGCCTCCATTACTCTGTACAGCGCATTAGTCCTTGTACGATTCAACATTCCCCTAGTTGTGCTTCTACATCATTATCCAAGAGGAGTAGGCAAGATCAAAGGTAGCTAACGTTATTTTACCAAGACCATCTGCTTAGGATATCATTAGCAACTATACCTCACTCTGAGAGTTTATATATTCAGTATTTTCACACGTTTTAACAATTAGGCAACTAGTGAAGTGCTGGGATGATATATTATTATATTGCTCTGAGTATATTTGTAGAGTCATGCTTGAAATGCTTTTAAGTTTGCCAGCGCAGATGATGGCAAGGCATTGCTCATTAATTTCTGCACAACATGTATTAATAAGTATGAACGTGTAGCAAGATGAACTTTAATTTCCCACTTCATTAAGCCCAATGTTATTAATCTTGGGGCACACACTACGGCTAAGCTTGTTTTCAAAGCAATCATGTTGGTCATGACACACGCACAAAACCTAATAAACATAATTACTAAAACAATTCGGGGAAGGTCTTTTCCTGCGACATCAGAGGGGATCGTTTGTATGAAAGGGCAACAAGGAGCTATGTTTGTACAGACACGAAAGCTGCGTGAGCCCACAACGCCATGTGTAGATACATGTTTGAGTTGTGTAAATTCAGTGTGTGGCTGTGTGTCTGCAAGTGAACTGAAAGGTGTAAATTGGCCTGTCAAAATGCATATATTGGTAATGATTAATCCCTCACCAAACCGGACAGAGGCCTGAGCAGCGGTATCTGACCAGTAGTCCGTAGGGAAGGGATGAGGGGGTGAGGGGGGCTCACCTTGCAGTCCGTTGCCGTTGGCGCTGGTGCAGGAGGGGGGTGGGGAAGCCTGGGGTCGGACCACAGGGGCGAAGGCGCTCTTTTGTTTAACTGCAGAGACGATAGGGAAGGAAAGGAAAGCAGGGAGGGTGAGAGTGAGAACGTGCTGTGAGTAGTGCTCAAGAGGGAGAGGGCAGTTAAGGTAAGACTGGGATAGAATTACTGCCAGGGGGGATACACCATCAGGACTCACACAGCATTACAGACCCCTACCATCAACATCTTGTCCGGTTCAACAAATACAAGTGGTATATGTTGAAAAAATACATAAAGAATATTCCTTCTGCCCTGATGTGAGTTCTCAAAACTAAACAAGCTACTTCTTCAATGAATGGTTGTATATTATTATCATCAATAACATTACAACCTTGTCAGAAGTGATTCATAAAAGTGAAAACAAATGTGGGAACTGGAATTAAATCAGCTGCAGCTTAGCGCTTTCACGGAGTGTACTTGTGGCAAGCTACTCACTTCCATATGGGGAGTTGGCAGAGGATCCGTTGAGGAACCCAGGGGAGCTTGGCACTCCCAGGTTCATACCGGCATTGCCGTAGCCATTCATGCTGTTGCTGACGGTGTTGTAGCTCGACTGCTGCGGGGTGCTGCTGGAGATGTAGCCCCGGGGGGACACGCTGCTGGTGTTCCGGCTGTAGCCCACTGCAAAACATGCAAGACAGAAAAGAAAACTCAGTCATTTCTCTTTTCTTCTGTGTTTACAAAGGAAAGATTTACAATCTAAGATAAACAATTTCATACACCTTCAGCTGCAGCTAATTTGTAAATGTAATAAAATTGAAAACCCACAAATGTAGATAACCTCACTCCAGGTAAAACTGATCATAATTTAGAACCCAATTAAAAAATTTAACTGAGAAGTTCAAGTGGAGGTGGCAGTGGGAAAATACCTCATCGTAATGACAGAAAAAGAGTGAAGTAAAACTATTTTTCATTTTACTAGTGTCCTCCGGGGATCCCCTCCAGGACCCCTGCAGGTTTCTAGACCCCACTTTTGAGAGCCACTGAGTTATGGAGTCATCCCCTATATCACATATGTACCTTGGTCATTCCCTTGTGACTCAGACACATTGACTGCTAGCTGGCTGCTGAAGGAGTTGACTCCCATCATGCCGTGGGAGGCTGTGTTAGCGAGAGAGGGGATCTGGTTGTGGTTGCGAGGAACGCTGTACAGGGCCTCTGCGATGTCAGCTGCCCTCTTCAGAATGATCTCCTGAGAAGCAAAGAGAAGCCAGAGGTTTTGTTATTTATGGTGTCTTTATAGCTGTGCTTGGCTTTGATGCACGGTTCATGGCTATATGGTTAACACACAACGCATTGTTCCAGATATAATGGTGAAAATACCCTTTGGTGATACTATCAGTAAAATTTCAATGGTTTCTTATTTAGCTTAGGACCAGAGGTAGCAGCTGTATGCATACAGACCTGATTGTTGTGGGGCATTCCATACAGGGCTTCAACGAGATCCGCTGCCCTCTTCAGCAACACCTCCTGTAGAGTGAAACACAGGTCAATGGTCAGACCTAAAGAGATCATTTGTGGCCCGCAGTCCCTACAGCGGCAAGCAGTATTACGTTCAGCATTAGAGAGCATTTCACATGTTTACATACTCGATACAAGTCTAAATAAAAGCCATCCTCATTTACGAGGCACCCGTGATGCATTTACACAACACTACTTTACTTCTTCCATCCGTGCAGAGCAGTGAATAATGTTCCCTATCTTAATTAAACTGGCATAGCCCTTTAAAAACAACACCTCACCCTGATTCTGGGCTACACGTTTGCTCCAGAGTTCAGCGCCGAGTCCCCTCTCTTCAGAACAATAAAGTGAATTAGCTCTGGGTTAATCTAGTTCTGTTGTAATGACATTAAGGAATTTTTCAATTAACCTCTTTGACTGGCTGTTGCAAAGGACTTCACAAATGACTTCCCATCCAGCAAGAGCTGGGTGCTTGTGCCTTGGGGACACGGATGCTCAGGATGTGGTCTTATCCATGTCTGCATGCTTGCCCCCGCTTGACAATGCGGATTAGCTGTGTTGCTTTGGCTCTTAACACTGAAAATGAGTTGGCCCTGGATCCTGTTCCCCCACTTGGTTTTGGGCTTTGAGCTAGGTGGGGTTTGGCCCGTTTGTGTGTCTTTATCTGCTCTTTGAATTCACCACTTACAATTAAATCCCTCTCAAGGAAGCAGACTGCTCTCTTTGTTTTCTATAATACAGAAGGCAATATGCTGTATGAAGACCCTCTCCTCAATTTAGAGTGCATCTAATCTGACAAAGGCAAGTGGCAGACATGGCTGTTGCGTGTGTTTTTAAAATGCTTGCTTGTTGTCACCTGCTGTAGAGCAGAGATTTGTCAACTCTGCTGTTAGAACCCTGGTTAAAAGCAATGCAAATCTGTCACCAGAAACATCTCAGATGGTGCTTGTTTTCTTCCCACATTCGCTGTGTTTTCTTTTGCGGGCCTCGGTAATTTGTCTGAAGTGTTCCATCACTTGGCAATAGCAGTGTGGGATTAAGACGGCAGCTGCCGTAAATGAATGTAAACACAGCCTTCGCGCCTTCAAACAGCGGCCTCCAAGACTTGGCCTGCATTTCCAAAGCACAGCGTATGTAGTGTGTACGGAGCGTGTGTATGGGCCCTTTCATCCTGAGGAGCATATCTACCACACTCCTTGATTTATCAAGATGAATCACTGCAGAAGCCACTTCCAGCGTATGCCATGCTCTCTTATAGAAACATATCGCTTAATCCACCCCAAGTTACCGGATGGGTGGCTCTTAGAATGGGCATTTACCTCTGAAATTGGTGTGTATGCTCAACGTTGCATGCATCTAGTTTGCATACAAATAAAGAATTATGGTTGTCGTGAGGCAGGTAGACTAAATGAGAGGACCAGCTGTCTTGATGTGTTCTCATCAGGCAGAACAGATTTCTCTCTCTCTTGCTGAGTGAGATAAAGTGGTTTTCTTTCTTTTTGTCTGCAGTTAATAATTACCAATAATCTATTCTATCATATTTCAAGATCTCCTACATGGCTCTCAATTTTAAACAACAATTAAAGCAATTAAGACTGTCGCGTTCGCAAGCCATGTTTCATTCTCTGTGAAACGTCCTCTGCCTGCTTGTCCATATGGTACTTTGCAGCAGTGACATAAGGACAGCTTGGAAAAAGGAGGAGAGAAAACGATATTGCCTCTCATCCTTAATCTGTTGTTTACCGCGTGGTGTCTTAACTAACCAAGCTGACTCGCAGGGCTATGCTTAAGTGGCAACCTAGTCATATCCGAGGATGATGAGAAGTGCTGCACCCAATCAAGGAAGAAGTTTGTTTTCTTCTGACGAGAAGCTTTCATGCGTATCAGCTCATGCTGTGAATACGATTAGCACGGAATAGTGTTCTGAGGGCATTTCCATGTAAATCTCAATACTACTCCAGCATAAGTGTAATTGGCTTTCTTGTCATGGAGACATATCAGAACACGCCATGTTAAATTGAAACAATTAAAGGCCTCAAATGATTTCTGTTGTTGTGTGACAAATGCGTGACAGATCTCTGCTATTGTTTGCCTCGCTTTGCATAAAGGTCCCATGTTCAAACAACTGTTTAAATGTGGCTGCTCTAATGACAGATCACCTCAGATTTAGAAGGTGTTAAGGTTATTTCTTTGGAAAATGAGTGAAAAGCCGTAACAAATAGTCTTTTGTGAAAGAATATCCAACAATAAGACGTTTGGCCCAAATGTGAGTCTTCGAGCAGTAGATTAACATGGAGCATGTATTTATGTTATCACAGTTAATAAAAGAGGGCCTAGGTTATGTAGCTTGGAGTGCTAATGCCATTATAAAACTGTAAGGCAATTACTCTGTTAGCTCTAGCCCGAGGTAATGAATGCATTTAGAAGCATAGGGCCAATAGATGAAGGTACTTCAAAGAGCACAGGAAGAGAGATTCATTTAAATACATGGGTAATTGCTTGACATGAACACATTTGTAATATTTTCTCCTTGTGGATTACACGAAGAATTGGAAAAGAATGGGCTTATGCTCATTTTGGGAGGAAAGAAAAGAATCCAAAGCAATCAGCTTAATAATAAAACAATATTGAGTTTCCACTTTTAATTTCATAATGAATCTAATTTGTTACAGAAGAGAGAAATTGAGTGTGATATAATGTGATATCCAGTCTATTTGTCCATTACTGCCAGAGGGCACAAAATGGTATTATAAATTGTCTTTTTTATATTATGAATAGAAAATTGTTTTATAACAAGATCTTAAAAAGGAGGGTGAATTCCAAAGTCTCTCTTCACTTAACGCAATGCCCGCAAACCAATCTCCTTTCTCATCACTTGACTGCTCACACTTATTACTTTCATATTCACCCTGGACTTTGCATTGAATTTTTATATCTGCACTCCTCCCACAGGGTCAGACTGTCATCTACGATGTTGTCTTAGAATTACGAGGTAAACTTCAATCAGAGGCAGCTTCCCCCTTTTTTTCTCTGTGTAGCAACAATATTAGCGTGCATCCCTTGCTATCCATGAGCACTCCCATATTGGCTTTCTGTCTCCTTACAATTACCACGTGTCTTACTGGTCCCAGGGAGAAGGCTGGTGGAAATCAATAGCGCAGTAATATTATCAACTGGAGGGTGAAGTCATGGGGAAGGGGGTGTAGAGGCGGTGAGTGGGCTTGGTGTCGATTTGCCTTTCTGCTAATGCACACTGCGCGTCCTCCAGCTTTATCTTCTTTTTATAGAGTCTCCCCGGCTCACCTGCACCCCATAATGGCTGTTCTCTATATGCCGTTTGTGTTCTCATTCCAAATGTACACGGCCGCCCCAGCCTGCCGCGGGCTGTTTTATTGGGAATGTGCTTTTGACCCCGAGAGCTGACCCTCAGATGGCAAGCTTAACAATGACGAATCACTTGGTGGGATCATTTACATGCCCCCTGAACCCCATATTTGGGTCCATTAGAGAGCAAATCAAATATTTATGTTGTTTATTGGAAGTGCAGGGTTTCATCTCACTCTGTGATTGTTTCATGCAAAGGCCGAGAGAGCCTGCTATATTAAGTATACACACACCCGGGAAACTAATCTTGGGTTCAGTGTCAAAATCTGTCTTGCTGCCTTTTGTATTAAAAGGAAGAAATGAGGCTTTTTTGTAATAAAGCAATGGTGAAAACAGCTTCTTTTTTCTGTTCTCACAATGTGGATTTTTATAAGACACTGTGGCTTTAAAATTGAAACACTATTGTTAGATTGACCAGCAAAGATATTAAAGGTAAGTGTACTTTACCTTTTGGTTTACAGTTAAAATTAGAGCAACATTTCATGTCTAGGTGTTGTTTCCAGGCTCCGCAGGGACCAAGTCTAATTGAAACACTTCATATAGTGAACCGGGGAGAACCTGTGTTGTCCTATTTCTTCACATTGCCTTGGTCAAACGTGTAAAGCTACCACGCAGTCTGTTCTTTATTAAATTGTCCGTTGGACGTTAATGATATTGCTGTGTTGCATGCTGGGATTTAATAGATAAGGTCTTTAAAGGTTTTACAGTATTATTAAAACTCTGAGGTGGCCTGCGCTTTACTACCTGCCAAGGGCTTTTGAATGTGCTAATCAGTCATATTATTACACCTGACACATCTGGAACGTCAGTCACCAAAATGGCTGCTGGCGGGCGGTAATTAGTGCAAACACAGTTAGATTTGTATCAATAGGAAATGAAAAATATCAAAGACAAAAAAAAATCAAAGGAAAAACTGTGTGCACCTTAGTTTTCATGGCCAGGTTTATCAAGTTGGCAGCCTATTTATGTGCCACACCGGTGTGTCGAAAAAAAACTGATGTGGCTTTCAACTGTTTTACCCTGGTTCAAAAGAAAACAATAAGAAAGCCAGAGCATAATAACATGCAGTCTTTGTCTATTAGCTGCAGTAAGACGAGGGGGTTTACGGCACAGGGCTCTGTAAACAAAAGATTAAACCAAATCGAGCTGCAGAAAATGAAAGGAAAACATGAGTGGGGTAATGAGGGTGCAGGCGTCGTTTCTGACCAGATTACCATCTCCACAGACTACTGGAGAGGAAAACGCCTGATTGAGCTATTTTACCACACAGAGAGTTTACGCCTCTCTCCCCACACTAAACCAATACCATTACCACTTGGGTTAGTGGAGAAGCCACATATGTGAGGCAAAGCTGTTACGCTTTGGGGTCACAGTGATGGCCCTCATGCTAATGCTGTTTTGTTTATTAGTACCATTTAGGCTACTGTGTTTTTTTATGTGTGTTTTTTCCATGCTGACCTTTGGTAACCTCTCTGGATCGCCAGGGTGTCTAGGGATGACCTTCTGCAGTCTCTGGAAGCCATAGTCGATGGTAGGCTCATTGAGGGCTGAAACAAAAAAAAAACAGATGGAAATTAGAAACATTTCAGGGCTAATTTTGTCAGAAATAGGAGGGAACTAATTGAGAAATCTGTTTACAGTACAGAAGTCATTTCAGAATGCCTAATTTGACAGAAACCTCAAGGGGTGAGACAGTGGTTTATGAAACGTCAGCCGCTCCCGGGACAAGTGATGGAAAATGACACAAGTTCCTCTGACACTTGTGTCACCGAGTGTTATTCCATTAACAGCCATGATGACCTACATCAGTGTGAGAATTCAGAAGAGGTGCCCTCCCCCTTTTTATCTGCTCAAGAATATTGACTACAGCAAACTACATAGCAGGGGTCTTTTAATCTAACAGAGCTTTAATAATCTGTGAAAGGCTGTCCACACATTGATCTAGTGTAAGTTGCTGTCATTTCACCCTTCTGCACCAACTGTACTGCAACACTGGGTCGGTGAAATACGGCGGCAGATCCCAAGGAGCCATTAATCTCTCCCACCCCTCAAATAGTAATCTGGGGCACGAGGCATATTGGGCGATGAATCAGAGGCACAAAGTAAATGAATCATAAGGCAGACTTTGGTGAGAGCAGGGCGTTTTATGTCTGACAGTCCTAATGGGTAATTGAAGGCTTCCTTACCGCTCAGGCTGATTCTAAACAATCATGTGTAGAGTCGTAGACAGGACAGCAGCGAGAGGGAGGGAGGGAGGGCAGAGGCGAGGCAAGGCAGGAGTGAGAGCAGTGTAAAGGGGAAAGGAACGACTTAATAGAGAACATCACTTCTCAATGTAGATATCATTTTCAGGAGAGTAACTCCGGCGAGCAAAGGCGCTTCATAAATCAATGGCTTTCTATGGAGACTAATAAGAGCTGCCTGCCTCTATTCATTGTTCAGCCTGTAATTTGGCCCATCACTCATTACTCAGCATGTAATTTCAGCATTAACACCGCACAGCTCGCTGAACCTGCTGAACACTAGAGAATGTAGAGCAAGCCAGCACCTTACACACACACACGTCAGGGCATAAAAATGAGCAGTTATGCCCCTCACTTTTACTTATGTTCCCTCTCATCCGAATGCTCATGCAGCACATACTGCACTCGTGTGTGTCCTGACACACACCCACCATGTTCTCCCTCTGTACAAACCTGAATACAGTAATTGCCAGTTCGAGCGTGACAAAATGGAGCAATTATGTGTTCAAGCATGGACAATGCAGGGTGCTAATCGATAGCAAGGATCTAGGTTGCATATACAGTGGTAGTCCTATTGGCGGTGGCACACCTGAATAAACCCCACACCGTGACAACATACACTGCTGGAAATTTGATTTGACATGTCATCATGCAGCCAGAAACAACACGGCCCGCTCTGAATGTGGGGAATGCCGTCGTCTCCTTAATAAAGGATTGATCTGCCATATTGATCGTACATGACAAGGCTGTAGCCAGGAATTTGCCCCTTTTCTTTTGTTGTTTCCACCCCCTTTCTTATCTATGCACTGTGGCGGTCTCATACATGTGTACAAGTGTACACACAGCGGCATGCATACGTGCACAGATGTATGAGTGCACGTGTGTGCGGCGAGCCCCTGCCAGACCCCTCTGCTCAGTGTGATGTAAATTGTGTATGTGTAAAAAGCACTCCATAATCAGGCCATCCATCATCAGAGGCTGTCAGTGGGCTCTCTCAGGGTGATACATCACGCTCTCCTGTCCTCTGCCTCAGCTGGGGCCTACACAAGCCGCCAGGCATGCTGGGAACGCAGCCGGAGAGAGGTACAGTACAGGACGAGACCTATAGGCTGGGAGAGGTTTCCAATGATAATGATGTCCTACTGTAAGAGTGGGGCTCCATTTTTAAACTAACAGGTAAAATAGAATTAGACTTCTTGCAATAAAAGTATGTGAATAAAAATCTAAAGTGTACACTTGGACATGGTTACCTATTGTGTGAAGTCTTGGTTCAGGAGTCCCATTCTGAGAGCCAGCCATGATCCCTGCATGTCGACATGTCGCCATCTCATCTATCATGGAGATGATCTTTGTAACAACCCCAGCGTAATGAAATTGGTGACACAGACCGCCATCTGCTATTGATTTCATGCAAATGCTTTTGACAGCTGATGGAGACTTGCATTAGTGCTAAACGGTGCTGTCAGTTGATGAGTTGACAGTTTTGTAGTCATAGCATGTACACTGGTGCAGACAGACAATGTCAATAATCCCGTAAGAGCCGCTGATGATAAATACTGAGCACTTCTATTCATTCCCCGCTATAAAACCTGTTATGTGTGAATTCACTGCTTCGCACGTTTTTATTTCAAAGATTTCCTTTCACTCGCTTTGCTTTTACAAGAAACATCGGGAGGACTACTTTTTTCCACCACACACATTGACAACCTCCACCAGTGCTTTGTGTCCAACTTCACAGTCTGTCCTAAACTTCTTGTTCTGTCAAATCGGTATTGTGATGCCCTTGCTCGACTCCACACATGCCAAAATGAGTTTGGCCCCTCTAACACAATGCGGTGACAGAGAGAGAGAAAAGGAGACAGGGTTTGGGTGGGTAATGGGGCTGGGTGGGGGGGTGGGAGGGTTAGGGTGTGGAAGGAGCATGTGTCTCTCCCCTACTCCTTCCTGTAAGCGGTCTCAGTCGCTGCAAGGAAACATGAAACCCTCTGCACACATCCCATAAATCCTGCACTGGGTGGGGAGTCTAGCACATAGAAGAAGGAGGAGGAGGGAGAGGATGGGGGTGGAGGGTGTGAGGGGAGAGCGGTGCGAGTGGAGGGGGTGGGGGGTCACTGGCACGTTCCAGTCACGCCCGCTTCCCGGCCTGCGGCCAATCAATACCACTTTCCTGTTTTAGAGGCGGGTAATTATGAGGTGGAGAGATTGTGTGACCTCTCACCCCTGCTGCATTACTCGCCTGATATTAAGATAAATTGCCTGATTTTGGGTAAACATATGCTGCAATTCAAACTGTCAGCACTGGTTTGCTCAGGGATAATTTGTATTGATCTCCTGGCTTCTTCCCCATTTTGCTTACTGACCTCATGGATAATTAGAGAAAAAGAGACACGGGGAGGTAAGGCAGGGCTTGCATTTGAATACTTTACAGCGGAGACGAGGAGCGTATGGTGCGGGAGGGGGGATATTATGGACTAATAGAATTTTCATTTTCTCTCATCTTCTGTTTAGCTTTAGACAGGTTGCATGGGTTGTTCAATTACATCACTTGTATCTATTGCTCCGCTCGCTTATAATAACACTTTGACAGGTTTTCATGGTATTGTTTTGATATTTGAATTTAACTAAATAAGCTCAACAAAATTATAAAACAGACATAAACATGCTGTTCTGACTTCAGTGCAGGAAATTTCTATGGATATTAGCCATTTTCTCACCCTAGAGACTGTGTGATCATGTTTCAGAGTATGAAAAAATGGAATGCATGACTCCGACTCGCTGCACAGCTGTGACCATATTGTTTCCCGTTTAAAAATTTTGCGCATGTGCATGAGTAGCACAGCTTCAGTGAAATTTCTGTGCCTGGAATGTGCACTTCCCAATCTCATTCTGATCTGACGCCGTAATCTGCTTGGCCTTTTATATCGCAAACATGTTTTCTGTGAGAGTCACTTTCCCCTCGGCCGAGTCCAGCCACTTCACTTAAAATGTAGAGTGGCTGGCGTTTACATGGCATCTGCTGCTCCTTCACCATGTTCTCTGGAAATAGGACATGAGTAACCGCTCCACAAGAACAGTGTAACATGGCCGACGTTGGCAGCCAGAAGTGCTTACATGGCAATACAACAGCGTGTGCCCCCGGTCTATATGGAAGTGCATTGAGAACATGTATTGACTTACAGTATCGGGGTATAAAACATAGGGAAATGTTTGAGCTGAGCAGTAAATTTAAGGGAAATTGTTCCTTGTTAAGTCTATGAGGCTGAATGGAAGCTTGCACAGAGTACTAGCATTCCTGCCAGCCATTACAGCTTATTACGATAACTCTATCTTTCCAGGAGATAAAAACCTAGCCTTGTTGCCATTTGCCAGCTATTACTTTCGCTAATTATACTTAACTGCTTCGAGCTTATCTCCACTCCTCCTACACCATTGAGCAGTTATTTTTTTCTTTCCCCTTAACACAAATTAGAGGAGGAGTGGGAGTTGGAAGGGGGGAAACAGATAAACAGCATAGGCAGAAGTTCATTCAAGTGTTATTGCATTTGTGACTTGTCAAACAGTCTGAGTGAAGCCTTCTAGGCACCTGCAGTCTGTTAGATAGATGCAGTGGTGACCCGTCTCGCTGATGCTGTCGAGTTTACTGGAGACAGACAGTGGATAACAGCTCAGTGTTACACAGGAAGTTAACATAAGTATGCACAAAGGGTAAGATATTCACAAGTCATGCTGCTGCCTCACAGTAGATGTATCCAGTGTTGAGAGGAGAGAATACACACATGCAGATAAGAAGGCCATCTTAAAAAAAACATACCAGGTCAAGTAGAAATTTTCACTGCAAACCCACGCAAAGCAAACCTCATCTGTTTCAACACTGACCATATCATCTCCATCCACTGCAGCCAGTTACCATTGAGTGATTCCATCTCCAGCAGTCTCAAGATGAACAGGAAATTAAAATTTCAAAGATCTGCAGTTAAGATAAATCAATGGAGACAGATCAATGTTCATTGAAATTTCATGAACTTTGAGCCAATACAGATGAAGAAAACCTAGACAGTTACAGTCTCCAGCAGATATTGCTCCTGCAACAGATAAAATGTAATTAACACGGTTAAAAGGGAGCAATGTTACAGACTGCACATCCATAATTTCACACTCCCTTCATTTCGGTGGTATTATTAGAAAGGGCCACAGACACCTGTTCAATCCTCTTAGATGACATCTAAAGTATGTGTGCCACTTCTCTAAGGACGCCGGCGGACTTTCACACATTACCGGCCAACAGAAATCAAATGGGTTCCCTTCACAGCTGATTGCAAGCGCAAATTAATATTGTAAAATGAAGATCAATACATGGACGGGGCACAGATCGATGGTGGCTAAATTACGGCCGCGTTTTCCCCCTCATTCAAGATGAGTTGTGTTTTCCTCTCAAAGTCAATACCGCGCTGCCTCCCTCATTCATTTCTCAATAAACTTGCCGATGAATTTCAATCAAAATGCGGCAGAGGAGGGGGAGGCGGTGAGGGGTGGAGTTCTTTTAAAGCCCGTTGGGTGTGGATCACACTGAAAATGGGGCAAGAAGATGAGGAGCCCACCCCTCCCTGCCTCCACTGTCTGTCTTTCCCGTGGCACAGGACTGATGCTGTGACTTAGTGAGGACAATCCATTTTAAGAGTCATTACAAAACAGACCTCTAACAATAGTGCACGACAAATAGTGGGTCCAATTAAAATTAAATCAATGAATTCCATCCTTACTGGGAGGGGGGAAAAAAACACACAGCCATACTTTCATTTTTCTCTTGAAAGATACCCACAATGCGGTTCACACAGGGACGTAATGGGAAAAATACATGCTCAACTGCAAGTACTTATTTCAATCAATTTCCTGGAGCTGGATTTCACAGGTCACTTGCTGATAACACGCTGTGGAATAATGCCACAGTGTGCTCCTCAAAGCCTACCTGACAAGCTGGCTGACAGTGGGGGAGTCGGAGCACGTGTCACGTCAGCCCTCTAATTGGACACAAGGACCTTCCTCGGCGGAACCTTGTCGCGCTCCGCACTAGCTCACAAGGCCTTCAAAACCGAGCCCATCTAACTTGGCAACGAGTGTCTGCCCCACTCCTGCAGAGCTAGTGCTAAATACCAGAGTTGTAATGAGACAGGCAGGTATGGGGGTACGGCCGAGGATAACACACTCTGACACATGCTAAAACTGTTGTGCCAACTGGTTACAATCCACTTCACTGTGGCGCTGACATTTAGAAAAGCTTACGTTATCATTACAGCAGCTCTGACTGTGCAACAAATAAAGCAAATTGTCAAATGAAAAAAAAGACAAAATAAACAATGCTATTTTAGACATTGTTGTGTGCTTGCATATCCTCTATCTGTTTACATACCACCGTGAATGCCTTTGATTATAGCATATCTTTGCTTTAGGCCCCACCCCATCGCTGACCAACGACTGGTACAGTGAGCCCAACCCTGCAGGACAGGAAATGAAAAGGAAGCTCTCCATCTGATCAGCTACTGAGTCTTGAACTTCAAAGTCTTGTTGACGGCAGGGTGGAGAGGAGACGTAAGGATAGGCCCGATTCACAGGCTGCACAGCATAAGGCCCTATCTGATTTGGGGACGATAAATACGTCTGTGTTTGTTTGCGTAATTTTTGCAAGAGGAGAATCTAAATCTAAAGTACATAATGTTTTCTCCTTACTTAGAAGAGTGAAGCAGGAAGTGTGTTTAATTTTGGATTTGAGAATTTGAGATTTTTCTTTATATCAGTGATGTTCTGCTCTAAAATTACATTTAACAGTTTTATTTAAGTAAACTAGAGGTTTACACTCCCAACATGAGCTTTTCCCATCCCTTACATGGCTGACATTTCTTGATCTCCACCAGTATTGAGTGAAGCACACATGACCCCTTTGTCCTTATGTTGATGAATGACTGCCTCATACCCATTTTGTCAGATTTTGGTGCAGTGGAGTCGATAGCGTCACCTTGACAAGGAAAGTTTGTGATCCATCAGCCCTCAAGGCTGTCTGGCCTCAACTAAAGGCCTGGCAAGAGCAGCTCGCTGTATGGGGCATCAGTTTCATCCAAAATCCTTCACCCAGTGTGCTGCGATCGTGTAGGGTCGAACGAGCGCCTCTTATTACTGCTGCTTTACAGTGTGGGCAAAGAAAAAGGAAAAAAAAAAATAACACTTGACTTGTACTAATAGCTGGGAAGCCATGCTGGTCACCAAAGGTCTGAAGACGAAGCACCCTGTCAGTGCCCAGCTTGGGAAATTAGCAAATAATGTTCCCTTCCCCCTGACAAATGTGTGACAGCTCGCCTTCGCCAATCATTCTCTCCTAACGTTATGATGCATGTCCTGGATCCCCACTGGAGGATACAGGCGAAGTTTACTGACCCTCAATTTACCCATGACAAATGGGGTCCTGGTAAATGTGCGTTTTCTGGGGCGCGGAAGGGGTTCATTTTAAGCAATCCTGGTTATATGGATGTCACTGATTAGGATAAATAGTGGCTGAGTGTGTTAGGACTGCTTGCAGAACCATATTACCAAGGGCTTGCATCGCTGCCCCCGGAGGGGAGCTCTTGTGGAAACTTGGCATAGATAGAAAACCAAAAGCTCTGATGCAATTAGGAACTCAAACTGGATAAATTGTTTGGTCAAAGTTTTTATTTATGATTTTCCCATTCACACAGTACTCAAACTATGTCATAAAAATAGGCTGCAATGCTGTAAATGAGGCAGAAAATTGATTCAAACAATATCCCTTTATTATGCATAATAAAGTGTAAAGAATAATAAAGTATTGACTTAGGCACAGCAACTTTATCCTTTTGATTTTCTACAACCTTGCTGACAGTTGGCTCTACCAGTCTTGTCCTGACCAATGGATAACCAATACATGGATTGGACAGAGGACACGCAGCTCCATGGGACAACAGTCCGTGGGAAAGGTAAAAGGTATAGACTGTAAAATAGCTAAAATTGCCATATGTCATTTTGTTTAAAAAGTGCCAATTAAAGTGCACATATAAGCTCCTTTGAGCAGTCACTAAACCGCAGCTCACTAAAGTTTTATGCCATCTGTCTGTTTGTGTCATTAGTGTTTTATACATTCAATAGTCAATGGCCACAGGATTATTTGACATCCACTACACGGTGCTCTCTCTTTGAGAATGCTTTGTGAGTCTTGGAGCCGGTCCAGGGCACTAACTCGAGTGAGGACGTGTCCCTCCACTGTTCCAAACCCACTGCAGTCTCTTCTATGTTGACTCGCAGTAATTTGTGATAATTTCTTAAATTGAGCGAGTTAAATCTCCACAATTAGGTTGGTGGTGCAAGAAGAGTCAACATAAAAAAAAGGGTCTAAAAAGGCCCTCCTCTCAAGCAGAGCTCTCAAGTCACGCTTGAAGCATATGCTTTGATAACCAGACCTTTGATATGCACATGTTGCTTTCAAATATGACACCAGGACATTCAGTCCTTTAATACAGCGCTGTGTCACTACATTGCCCTTTTCAGTCCTGGTAATTTGCTATTGTAACTCTAGGTCATTTCAAATGTATTTGCTCTTGCAGTCCCATTTGTTCAAGTGCTCTAACACAGAAGGGAAGCAGCGCTTTGAAATGAGCTGTTTCACTCTTAAATACATGATCCAGCCTCTTGTTCTCAGCTTGTTCGCATTTTAATGCCTGACAGAGGTAGCTAACATTCTTCCTAGTAGCAATTACAGTACATATGGAAACAGTGATACCTAATTCTACCGTTATGCTCTCTTTAACAGTTTCATTCTCTCAAGCATCAACCCTCATACAATCAGGGTGAGCCAACCTGGGAATTGCATCGCAGACGAGTCGGACCTGTCTATTGGTGACTTTCTCTTTTAATTCAGCGCACTAATCAATTGTACCAGCGTTGCCTCTAGGGGTAATTGTATCTTTATACTAACTGGAAGTGAGTAGGAACCAGGAGAAGACAGAGAGAAAGAATAGGGGGAAAAAAATCAACAAAGATAGAGAAGGGGACACATTTCCCCAGTAAAACCTGATGGTAATCGTCCCAATCCGCTTAGCCTCTGTGACTAATGGGGTCTGTTCTTCAGGGACCTGGCACTTTCACCAGGGTGCTATAGAAGCCATTAATGTCTTAACTTATACACCTTCTCTCTCCTGCCTCTCTCCACAAACAGACACACTTAGCGCCACACTAGCGCTCCTGTTTCATTATCCCGCTGCCTTGTTGGCCTCTGCTCCGCTCCTGCTAAGGAGGTTAAACGCAGGAGAGCCGGGCCAGACTGCACGCTTGGAGGAGAACGAAGGGGACGGATGACTGGGGGGTGTGGGGGGCTGGCAGGGGGGTTGCTGAAGGTTTGGGAAGTTAGAGAGCAAAAAAAAAAAAAAAAAAAAAAAATGGGGGGACTTGATGAGAAACAGCTGCCCCAGGATGGAGGGGTCTGGTTAGGCGTTTTAAGGGGGGTCGAGGCACCCACTTTGCAATTCTATCGTGCTCAAGGCCAGGGTTGAACTGGAGGCTTGGGGGGGTTAGTGAGAGTTGCTTTTTTGGTGCACCCTGGTTTCATTCTGCCCATCAGAGTTAGAACAGACCAAGGCTTCCAGGTCAGACAGGCTGTGACCTCCGCAACCCTTGTCTCCTCACCAATGATGACAGATAAGACCACCACTTCCTTTGGTTAGACTTCTTAAACACTCTGTCACCCGCAGATTTTCTCACAGTCATCACACAACTAACCCAATGTCAATTTTTACACAAGCGATATTCCCAAGGACATAACAGTTTATAACAGAAAATTATGCAGAACATTTACATTTGTAACATTCTGACAAATTGCATTTGTTTCTTGAGCATTTTCTTGGCATACCTACAGAAGGCTGGGCTACAACTTTCCCCAGTTTTTGTCTTGATATAAATGTTAAACTCTGCTGGACCAAGGTGCATGGTGTAAAATGTTGTAGTATACCATTTAAAAGCAACATGTCAATCAAAACTATGCTTTCGCTAATAAATAACTGACTTAAAATAAAGGCCACGTCCCAGCAGGGCTACTGTAGTACTAGTAAAAAAATAAAGTTTGATTGTGAACTTCCAATACATTTGATTATGATTAGATTAGGTCACCTGAAACAAATGTGATTATCACACACTTTCATTCACTTAACCTTTTCTCATCTGATAAATGTATGAGAAACCACATATACACACAATTGACAAAATGGGTAAATTAGCTGAAAGTGTTATCTGTCTCACAACGGGGTAGATAAAGAGAACTGGCACAATGAGTTATCCTGACAGCTTGAGTTTAACAGAGCTTGGCAGCGACCTTGTATGATGGCAGGTCAGAGGGGGATTCAATTGCACTTGTAGGAGCTACTCCAGCAAACACCTAGCAGCAGATCTTACACGTTTAACATTCTTCGAGCAGGCCTCTGATTAGTTCATTATTAGTGCCTGGGAGCGAAGGGGCTGAAAGCAGCATCCAGACAGAGGCAAAAAAGGGAAGGAGGAGTTCACATGAAGCCTCATAAGAGACCAGCAGCGAGGGAGTAAAGAGGCTTGGACTCACCAGTATAGACAAATCTCCCAGGGGCACCTTTGCAAAACTGCTTGGACTTGTAAGACAGCGTGACTTCCACAACGCCGGGGATGTGTCGGGGCGGAGTCTGGACTCGGATGGCGTGAGGAGTTATCAGCTGGAAAAGAATATGAAATAATGAGCTCTTTTTAAAAAGAAACAAGCTACTGAGTCTTTCATATAATTGCTCCTTGCCTGTACTGAAAATAAGTGCTTTAACAAAGTTTTAGTCAATTTGAAAGTGACCGTACCTCACTCCATACGAGCATGGTGCCAAAGACAACTTGTAGGCCGTCAAAGAAGTTGTCCCCTATTATGATGACGGTGGCACCTCCGGTAGTCCATCCCTCGCTGGGGCTGATAGCCTTGATGCACGGGGTGGCTGCTTATCCAAGACAAAGAGAAGAGCAAATTCAGCACCTGGGCTTCAACAGTGGGGCCCCATGTCTCCTTCATATAGACACATTACTGCATCACCTCTATGCTGAAGCCCTCAATGTCTTTCTCTCACAAAGACATATCATGAAAATTGCCTCTAGAAAGAAAATGATGGATTTGTCCTTTAAGGCATGAGAATCAAAATCATTTATCAGCGCACTGGAGTGGTGTAGTTAAGCAGACCCTTCAAATGGTCCACTTCACAAAGGCTAAACGCTGGGCTCGCAAGGAAAATGATTTGATAGAGCAAATTATGTGTCAGGGCAAATGTAGCTATCAGAATTGATTAAGCATGCAGCCGGTATGTACAGTAAAATTTCAAAGTTGAACACATCTTAAATGAGTCAAGAATGTACGCTGTTAAAGTGGAAATGACAAGCCAAAGCTTTGCTGCTTCATGTGATTTCATTACCTTTATTCTGCATATACAGTACAGCGCAGAAACACCGAGAGTGGTATCAGGTTTCATAACGTGAAATGCACTCATGAATTATTCACACTGAGATTTTTTCTTCTTTCTTTTTGTGATCGATTCAATCCATTTCATATTGTTTATTACAATGCTTTTCATCTGGCATGACTTCTGCTACCTAGCTCTGTCATTCATCAACAGTCTGGGTTGTTATTATAATCTAATTTGAGTGATCTGTTGCCTCACATTCACTGTCATTTGATGCATTACCTTAATATGGTGTTCGGCACAACATTGTGTTTACAACAGAAATAGCATGACAGCTCACCATAAAATAGCAATATCAAATTTAATCTATTTCCATCAATATCTTTGAATAAGTTATGAATTGTGAATGTTTTTGTATGCCTTAAAATGCATGCAACTATTTCGGCAAGTTCCTATTTTGGGGGCTCAGTTCTAAACCTCCATTATCCTTTTCATCCAGTAAGTAAATCACAGTCGGCCATTGTTGTATGGATCACCTCAGACAAGACATCTCCCTTTGTTTGCCTTGCTGTTGGGTCTGTTCGGGTCATGTTTGCTCTCTCTCCCTGCCCATAAAGTGAACACACACACATCGGTACTACAGGGAATCTGACTTTAACAGGCGCTGTTGACTTCATGCTAATCACCTCGTACAGATTTTCATTTGTGAGGCCTGGAGGAGTGACATTTGCTTTCCTTAATTGCGAAGCGGAGCGTCTGAAAGAGGACCAACCCTCTATGGGCATGCTGGGCCCCCTCTAAGGGCCTGACCTTCATCAGTGCGGACGATTACAGCAAATAATTCACCCTTCAAAATTACTGTAAACAAATTGACTTTGGGGATGAGAGAGAGAGAGGGGGGCAGAAAGCAGGAAGGAGGAGGTAAGAAGAGGGCCTGGCAGTGACGGTGACTGTTGGGGGGCAGCTGCAGCCTGAAACCTACGGCAGGCATACAAAATAACACACAGACGCACCACACCTCCCACACACAGGGACCCATGGAGAGGCAGCGACTCGGGCCCTAAGCCGTCCACCCTTCTGCCTGAAAATTTGCATATGTCTCAATGCACAGACAGAGAGGGGAGCATGTGCTGAATGGGGACCGTGGCAAAGTAGATTACACAGTCAGCGCAGGCGATCCGATGACAGACACGCACAATGCCCCCTCAGCAGATGATAGGCATCATGAGGAGAGGACGGATGAGGATGCAAAGTGTTGCATTGCTAAGCCCTCACAAACTTTTGGGAAATTCACTCGAGTTTCATATGTCAGGGCTTTACTTGTTTCTGCCATCACATATCCATGAAGATGTTAATCTAGCCTTTTTGTCTGCTTACATTTTTTAAAGTGGCTATGATGTAAAATGACCCCAGACAGCTGATCTGTGATCTGTCCTAATCTATTCCTCTCTAGTTAGGGCTGGCTGCAGAGGACGTCAAAACTGATCCAAGATCTGAGCAGAGGAGGGCCGAGCTCTACTATTGTGACACTCAAACAGGTCTGATGTGGCCCTGCGAAGCCGTCCTTTGTTCTGCCTGCTGAAATGTGTTGTAATTGTGCTGTGGGATGTCCAGATGGTCGGTTGATAGTGCAGCTGATGGGATTATACCTTTTACCTCTCCCTGGGCCATCTGTTCCCTTTGACTCTCTCACTCTTCCTGCCTTTCTCTCCTTCCTTTTCTCCTTCCCTCCTCTCCTCGTCCTCCCTCTCTTTCTTCCTCTTAGGCCCAGCAGTCTGGATTCACTTGTCTTTATTGCATAAACCCTAACAGCATTACAGCCACTTGGCATGCAAATGAGGCAGGCGCTGCAGGCTCTGTGCTGAGTCTCCTATATTGTCTGGGGCGCTATAATGGTGGAACTGAGCTGAGGAGTGTGCACGTGCGTGTGACACACTGACTGCTGCTCGGTGTAAAAGACTGGACTATTTGTTTTCATGTTTATGCACCTTTGAGTCTGACTCTATACATGTTTGAGTGACAGAGAGCCACAAAGCACATGCGTGTCTGAATGCATAATATGCTTGTTGTGTGACAGTGCACACAAGTGAAGAAAAAATGTCACACAGTGGGATTCAGGCTGTCATCCTGAGGGGTTATGCCTTGTCTGGACCAATAGGGGGCAGCACCTCTTGATCAATATGAGGCAGCTGTAGTGTGAGGAAAGATGCCTCCCAGTCAGCCAGTCAGTCAACTGAGCCACTCACATATCGGATGCTTCTCGCCCAGTGAACTCCTTACTAAGAATGTGTTGCTAATTTAAAGCATGCTGTCTGTCTGCTGCGGATTGTCAGGCCACAATGGAGGACGCGGCTGGAATAACATTTTACGACCAACTCCTTCTCTCTTGTGTCACATCTCTGTTTGTTAAAGGTGACTCCAACAAAGCGTTGTTGATGCATGTTAAATTAGTTTGCAGAGCCTCGTCTTGTGCTTGAGCAAAAAGGGAAGGTGTATTTAAGACAAAGACGTGTTCAACTGGGCGCTTGACAACAGTGTCTTTTCTTGCTTTACGGGGCATCACTCTGATGCTTCGAAGAGAGTAGGGAAGAAAAGGATGGGATGGTGTAACCTGTAAAGAACACAAGCGCGCACAGCAGCACACACAACACAGGCGGTCCCGGGGGAACAGGGGAACATGGAGGCGAGGGCTCAACCTCTTTAATTGCTCTCCTCATTAAGAAACTGGTTGCTAGGCGATCCACACCTATCGTGTCATAAACGTGAAACACACAAACAGAACGTCAGCGAACATAATGACTTTGGTGCTCCGGGCAGGACTTTAATTATTTGATTTTGTTCTCCAGTAGAGGAGTCATTAATAAAGACAAAAACAAATAGATTAGCTCTTTCCCCCACTAGGACTGGAGTGCATGGAGATATATTAATTGTCTAGTCCTTTTTTATTAGATGTTGTTGTATTAAACATTACATTTGCTTTTGGTGATAGAACCATTAATGCCCATTAATGTGTAGAGAAGCTTGTTTTACTCAGTGGTGTATATAAACTGTTTGCCCAGCCATAATTGGCTCTTGAAATCTGAAGATAAGCAATTTACACAATTGGAGCCGGTCTGTTCTGTGCTGTTTTTCCTTACAATCTTTCAGCTGCATGTGCTCCCATCTTCGAGTGGAGGCCACAAGGGTCACAAGGTTATGTTTAGTGCATTTTACTTTTTGTATTTCCCATGGTTTGGTGGTCTTTCTCCTCTCTCTTTTTGGCTGAGCAGGCAATCAGTCTATCATATGGAATCAGTTGGAAGAAAAACAGTAAGTTCTGTTTTTCTCATAGACCACCCCCCACCTTCTCAAACACACACCATTCCCTCCCCCTTTTTTCTCTCTTTCTCCTTCATTCCCTGTTACAGCTCTCTCACAGCTTAAATTTGCAGAACCCAATGACAGGAAATTGACCTCACAGCCAAATTCTTAAGCAATTTGATCATGTTTCACATTTGGCTTTTAGGACAAATGCATGTGCGTTTAGTAATAGAAAACTGGAAATAGTATAGCATTTTTAAATTATAGATAAGTCTGAGTATTATCTTTATTGGTGTAATCAAAATGATAAATATACTGAGTAATGCATGCTATTTCCAGTGGTAATTCAAGAACAGGTATGAGGGAGGCAGAAGCAACTAAAAGTTCAAAATGAGAGTGATGGAGGAACTAAACTAAAAACTAGAAGTGACTAGGTGCGTGAATTGTGAAATGGGAAGATGCCTGAAAAATAACTAGAGGAAAAAAGAGCGTAGCAAATTATAAGATGTAAAAATGTGCCTACCATTCTCCAGATAAGGAGGCGTACCTTCTGAAGGGTCGAGTCTGCGAGCCCTTCGCCCATGTTTGGAATTGTTGTGTACGAACATGTTGTCAGAGACAGCCAGGACGTGGCCGTCCACATTGACAGTCGTCGATACGACAACCTACAGGACAGATAAAGGAAGAATATATTAAGCAACAGTTAAAAAAATAACAATGGAACAATAATGAAGCATAGTTTAACAGGCTCACTGTACAGTGTTTGTTACTAAGGCAGTAGTCGATACACGAATGTTTCAGAAATCCTGTTGTACCAGGTGCATGGCTGTGCACTATTGATTTTTATTTTGCTCTCTTTGGACATATCACATTACAGTTGCCCTGCTTCTCGGCCATTTTGTTTTTGCTTTTTAGTGTCTTGCATTTGTGTACAGCTAATTGACTTTTCAATCACTAAAATACCATTTCCGTTTACTCACTCTACCAACTGTCATATAGGACAAGCTCAGAATTATTGATCAGCTTGTCCATCTATTTGAGGAAGGAAGGCCTCCCTTTTAAAATATTACTGGAGTCATTAGCAACTGAACCGTACTCCCTCCCATCACTCTGCAAACATTTTACTAGGATCAGATTCCAAGCCACACTCCATATTTCATAATGCTTATTTTTGTTGTTGTTTTTTGACTACCACATCTCCAAACAGTGAGGCGCATGTGAATGACCAAAGTGTTTCTGAGCCGGAAACAGAGAGCCCCTCTCAGGTTTGCTTCGCCGGTAAGTGACCTCGGTGTAGCAGTGGAATTTGGGGGGCACTTTTTCGGGGGGGGTTATAGAAAGGAGGGGGTTCAGAGGGGGGTGGACAGCAGAGAAGGGGAAGTGAAAGAGCTCCATTCTTGTGAGCAGGTTCAGAGCTGGGCCAAGCCGAGGATGATGGATTGGGCCCTTTCTGGCCTCCAGCTGGTTTTTGGGGGTAATAAGTGGAGTGGAAGGCATGCAGAATACACAACTTTGGCCAGTGGAACACCTACACTGGAGCATCTGGAAAAGCTATCTGGGGAAAAAATGACATCCTAACTGTTGGACCGAGGACAGGAGATGATCATTAAAAGTTAACTATACATGTAAAACCATGTTGTGTTTGAGATTAATGGTCACGTTGCAGCGTCGCCAAAAAAAAAAAAAGATTTAAAAAAAGGTTTTTTTTGGCACACAGGAGTAAGTAAGAGGTGAAAGCCCTTGGTGGCTGTCATGCATCAGTCCAGATTCACCCTGAGGGAAGATTTGAGGAGGTAGGGGAGGTCTGAAGGAGGTGACATCAGGACGGGACACCATGTCTTGTCTGTTTCATGTCTTGCGTTTCCACCTGGAGCATGCTGGCTTGTGTGCCTGTCACAGAACAGTGCATGGCAGTGACGGACGCCTTCCTGTAGTTTGTCATTAGCCAGATAGGACAAATGGCGCTAAACTCTCGTCGCTTCACCTTGACCTAGTGGGCTTGTTGTTGTCTGGGTTGGATGGATGGATGCACGGCTAAATGGATGGTAGAGGTGTGTGTGTGTGTGTGTGTGTGTGGGGGGGGTGTGGGGGGGTGTGGGGGGGGGGGGTCAATACTTTCAAGGCTTAAGAAAAACCGAGAGGGTTAAAAGAAGCCATAAAAGTGCTCAACGATCATGTCATTTTAGTGTAAATCGCAGTGTTTTGTCAGACCACAGTAGTGATGGTTTTCAGATGGAAGGAGCTATGTGTCAGTTTAAGTGTATGCATGTGCGGATAAGAAGGCATACAGAGAGAATAAATATAAGTATGCGCCCGCATCTGTATGTGTGTGCGCGGCTGCGTGCTTGTGCATATGTGTGGAAGAAGGTATGCGTTTCCGCTGCCAGACAGATCCTGAGTTAACACTGTTGTTACATGTGGCTGGATCGTCCTCCCCTCTGTGCTGTGGCTCAGAAAGCTGTCAGGAACACAATTGATGGCACTCTTAAATCCTATATCCTTATTTGTGTCAGCTGGTATTCCCTAATAAATATTCTGTCCAGAGCACACAGGACACAAAAAAATACCCTCACTCGTTTTTTTTTTTTTTTTTTTTTTTTTATGTTGCTCATATTGGTGCCAATAATAGAATGGTATTTAAATATGGCTGTGTGTGATGGTGCGTTTATACAATATGGTGTGTCAGCGAGAGACAGTCAGTGACATATACGGGGCATAAGTGTGAAGTTGATTTGAGTCACCTGGAATCTGCGCATGTCTCGTGGATTCCCTGCATTCTTCAGACAGTTCTGATTGCACTTGAGAAAGAACTTTAGGAAGAATCTGGAAGAGAGCACATAACAAAACAGGAAGTGATTAATTGAGTGCTTTAACATAAAACATGTGAGTTTAATACATCACAAATGGATTCATTCATTCATCTACTCATTTGTGTGCAGCAGGACAGGTGAATGCAGAACAGTCCTGTTTCAGCTGTCCCAATGAGCCAGAAAGCAAACTGTAGTTGCGTTTTCAAAAAATTTAAATTAGCAAATTTGCAAAAACTTCCCAAATTCCACAAGTTATTTCACTTGCTTCAGTAGGTCCTGGAAACTTATAAACTCTAATACATCAAATGTCAAATTTTCTCTGTCGGCCTTTTCTATTTCCAAAGCCAATATCTGGAAACATATACTTTCACAGGGTGACCAAAATACAAAATTCTTTGTCTGTCAAATATAAGGCAGTTGTAAGGGTCCTACTACTGTTGCATAAATTAGATTTCAGCGCAATGTCTATGTATCTGTATAAACTATTCACATTATCCACTTTTTGCGTACAGTTTGGCTTTATTTTTTTTTTTTATTAATTTATGATTTTTATGATTATTTTGAACCAAATTAATATGAATCCACGCATGTCTTCCACCATTGTTTGTGGTTCCATCCCATCACCTGAGTTCACAGGTCTTTCCCGACACCCATCTGCCACTAACATACAGGAAGTCACTTGATATTCCTCCCACCTCTTTAATCCCAGGACACCCCCTGTGCAATTAAAGTTCTCCTGTTCAATAGGGAGGCAAATGAGGCCCACCTGTGACCAGGTCTTGTTTGAAGAGCATCAGGGATAAAGGACCTAACAAGGTGAGAGCGCGCCACAAAACTTATAGTCCTGTCAGGCAATTAGGCGGACACTCCTGGGACCTCCGTATGCCACACACATATAACGTGTACACACACCCATGCACTTGTGGGTGGGTGAGGCAATTATGCCACAAATTACAACCTGGCTAATCGTCTCTGAGCAAATGTCACGTCTGAGTGGGATCTGGGCTTGGTTCGTTTGTGCATCCTGATTTTTGTGCTTACTCTAGCGTTTGACAAAAGTGTATTGATAAAGCCTTTGCGGAGAGCTGTATTTTCAATGTGCACTACAAGCAACAAGAAAGAATCACAATATGACCAATAAGAAGAATTGTCTCACATGCTGGCTATTGTCTAAACTCCACAGCCACAACCAAACTGAATAAACAATGAAATTGACTTGTTGTTTTTGCAAATTCTCCCCACAGAATCATGACTGATTGTGGCAGTGCTTTCCCCTGTTCATTATAAATATCATGCAGTGCCATTTATTTTTCACCACTCCACACTGACATTACTATATGCAACACTGTGGTCTCCATTGTAATACTAAGTTTGGCTTACACAATCACAGCGGCTCATTGGATTACCATAGATTGCACCATAGATTGCACGGCCATTTCATTGGGGCTAAATACAGAGGCTTGTGTGGCCTGAGTGGACGCTTTCGCAACACTTAAGTTTCCTGGTTCGCCCAGTGGGATCCTGGCCAGCCCATAAATCAGAGTCTGAAATGACCCTTCTAACCCTGGCCACATTAACACATGCACTGGTCATTTAGAAGCGTTCTTCGATAGACTCCTATACCTTGTGCTTCTCCGAGGGCCCAGGAGGGAGAGGAGAGGTGAGAAAATATTTTCACTCCACATCCAAGGAGCTTTGGCTTGGACATCAATAAAAGACGCTTTAACCCATGCCAGAATGCTGATTGCCTGTCGGTGTGTGGCGCGGCCATAAAAAACCTGACTTGTCATTAGTGCATTTCACTTGATTGTGTTCACTGTGTTTTCGGGTTGCATCTGTTGGCTGATCATCAAAATGACCATTATGTACTCTAATTCCCTGACCCTGTTTTTATTTCCCCAAAGAGTCATAATGTAGAGCAGCAGACATCTGCGGAAAGCAGACCTGAAATACGACTTTTATTTGTCTGTCGCCTCTCATACCGATTGGGTAAGGCCATGTGTGTACTGTGCAGGGTGTGTGTGCATGTATCACCCATTGGCAGACAATTTATGTCAGAGCCCGAGATAGAATACATTTCCCGTGCAATGCATTGACTTCATAAAAGAAACACATTACTTTGAGAGTTAGTCTTGTCTCGATTCTTGGAGACTTCTTGTTTTTACATACTGTTTCTAACACAGCAAAGGCAAAAGTTAAGAAACAATAAACACAAGAAATGGAGTGCCCACGCTATCATAAAGTAGCTCCTTTATGTTTACTGTTATGAAGGCAATTAAGCACAATTTCTCTGCTAAAAAGATAAGCTTAATTTTCATAGTCCGCAGCAGTGGCAATGCTATAGCATCCATTACATTTGAGTTGGTTAAGATTCTCTGTGAGCACGGTGCAAATTGGTCCTTGGTGGAAACGAGAGCAATTAAGACGAGGCCCTTCTCTCTCTCTTTTACTTCTTAAATATCTACAGAAGTTTGTGCTGGTGTTTTGGCACGCACAGAGACAAAAGGAGGTTGTTTAATTGTTTTTTAATGGGATATCAAGTCGTCGCTGCCATTAGATGTTGGCAATGGAGGGCAAAGGGGGATAGAGAGAAAGAATGAACTGCAATTAGGTTTGATTAAAGCTATCCTTCTCAATAATCAGCTGTTCTGACAGGACAGGGGGACCCTGGTGGCCGCCGAGATGGAGGAAGGTGTTGAGTGATATTAAGGCCAATGAAGGGGATATTAACATGGCTAATTAAAGCTCTTCCAAAGCCGGGAGAGGAGGCTCTCAGTGGACCGCACTGGATGAAATAATCGGCCGAGGCAGCTATCAGTTGGAGGGGAGAGAAAGAGAGCATGGGGTGTAGTCCATCTGAGGAGCGGGGGTGGGGGGCAGAGAGAAAGGGAGGGATAGTGGAATAGTGGGAGGCGTAAAAGGGAAACTATGAAGTGTGAAGAAAGACAAAGAGGAAGACATCGACAGGCATAGAGAAAGTCTAACACAGCAAGCGATGGAAGCTCATTTTGACATCAAGCCTCTCTGTCTGCGCTTCTCAAGTCAGCCAGTATAACTAAGACCTGACATTGGCTTTTATCTCCGACAGCTAGTCATACAAGTCCACAAATCAACGTTAAAACAATCCTGCTCATGCCTTGGTCTAAGGCAATTAATACGATTCTCCTGTAGTACCTCCATGCTCGCCTACTGCTGAAGCTACTAATCATGCCATAATGATTTCTCTCCCTCTGGTCAAAGGGGAAATAGATTGTCTCTTTAGTAATGCAGCAGGCTCTGCGCCTTCCACTCTCTGGCTTCACAGACCCGGTAATTGAGGAGAAAAAGGCCGACTTTGGCACTTTGACTGATTTGAGGGCTGCTAGACCCTCTTATCTTTACTCTGATCATTTTAGGCTGACACTCAAAGAAAGACCCATCGCCCTAATTCGAGCTCACCCTCTCCTATCATCAAACGGCAGAAGGGAAAAGAGACGAGGGAAAAAACAAACAGACGAGGTGAGTAAGGCCTTCTCTCATTTAAATGGCCAACTTAATTGCCGGGTTGATGTCACTCATGCATAAATGTCCATCGCTTTGATTTGAGTGAAGAGGGCAAATAAGGATAATGTTGTATTATTAAGAAGGCTTCACAGTCGACGGAAACTACCACTACTGTTAAATCTCTTTTCTTTTCTTTTTTTACTACTTCTGAAAATAAATTAACCTAAATGAAAGCTTAAGACTGTGCTGTTTGACTTCAGTGCTACACCTTGTTCCCATTGTACCAAAGTGCCTCCCTGTATGTGTTTGGGGCTGTTACACAATACACTGACAGATGGCCACAGTATCTGTAAGAGTCAGGTATTGACAAGTCTAAGCTCCTGATTGGTGCCCCAGCACTAATGACTAGCATGCAGTGTCCACAGCCGGCAGCCATGACAGTGAGGTCATCCGTTGCGGGGCGGTGAGTATCGATCACCACCCCAGCCTCAGCCCATCAGGCCCCAGCTGCTTTCCAGACTCAATGGGCCCCTGTTACAGGAGCCCTGTAAGAAACGGCTCCAACACCAGACTACAATATGCTGACACCAGATCTCTACGCTGAGATAGTAGTACACGGGTCAATAGCGTATCGGATTTCCAAAACGCCAGGGTCTTAATGTCAAGCCTCCTGCCTTCCCTACCTACTGCTCCAGTTATTAGGCACTCCACTGAACTGCATTCAGCCCTGTTGTGACAAGGCGGAGCAGGTAAAACGAGAAATAGAGACACTTATAGATCTTAATCTTCCCGAACACTTATTTATGCAACTATATATAAGTCCCTGGGATGTTGAGGCAAGCCGCATGGCCGCTTTCTTTCTGTCGTATTCTGGTTGGCCGCTGTCTCCCCTCATCAGGTCGAGCTGTTTTTCTCGCCTTAGCTGAAGTAAACCACAGCACATTAACAATATTTGCTCTACCCCTGTACAAGCGCCGAGGGACCAGACCCACAGATCCTATCACTTCTTTATCAGGGAACAAGTGCCTCACTATCCAACCTTATTGGGTTTGGGAGATTAACCCTTTCCACTCCTTGGAGTGCAGCCAGGCAGATGTCGCTGTCATTATTATTGTTCAGCATCAAATATCCCAACTACATGTCTCGGAGAATTTATTGAGTATTTCCAAGGCCTCTTCTGGTTGTTTTTATTTTCTTATTTCTTTCCAATGTCATTGTGTTGTTCCATATTTCATATTTTTGTTAGCGCTGTCGTTTTGTTGAAGTGTTGCGGCACTGTTACAAATAATTGATGCGCTTCCTGTGCACCCTAAGATGTAGTTGTGTCCCTCCATTCATCCCTCTTTACCCTCTCCTCCACATTCCCCGTTCTCTCTAATGGGCAGAGTGGCATTGACATTATTTCACTTGAGGATCGCTCACTCTGTCAATCCCTCTTCATTTACTCCATGGCTACAGGACTCATTATGGTATCTCTTCCTCCATGCCTCGCTATCTCTCCTGTCTCCCTGCCTCGGACACTGTTAGTTTCTTACTTAAGAGAATCGCTCGTCTTCACAAATGGTTCCACGTCAAACTCACTCCTAGATAACCCCCGCCGATTCCCTTCAGGCTTTGGCACAGGTTTACTGTAACGGATTAGACGGAGACTCTGAGCTCCTGCTAACTATCCATCACTTGCTAACAGTGGACTAGAGGCTGTGTGCTTTATGCAGCTTTTAGCTCCAGCCCGCCACATATACTGCATGTTTAGCCCCGAGCTCTCTCGCTGCCTCTCCCAGCCCCTAACATCGAGCTACTGCTCAGGCTGTGTACACTTGCACGCTGGCTCTTTGTTTTAGCTTTTCTCTACAATGACTTTGAACACAATATAATAAGACACCAAACATAAATAATTCTGCGTTGTTTTGTCTTGTGCAGCCCCCTTGTAAAAACAAATCAAACGCGGGTTGCCGCTCTAGAGCTAGCATCATTTACATCCAAACTAGAATTCATAAATAATATTGAACCTTGGCTGGAGAAAAGATATGATCGTGATTACTGATAATGACTATCAAAGTTGCCGGTCCTGTCAATCATAACATCTCCAAAAATAATCTTACAAATATTTACTCTCCCCACCAGCTGGCCGACTCAGAGGTATCCTTAGGTTATTTTTGTTCACAAGGAGGAATTTGGTGCTGTGAAAACCGGTCAGCATCGCAGCTCGGGGCCTGTGAGGAAATACCAGTCAGCACCTCGCTGCTCCAGTGAGATGGAAGATAAGCATATGCCGGGGAAGCTGGCCCGGGTCAATAGTAGTATTTAGGGTGTTGGACGGGCCCCCGGAGCGGCTCTACAATGAGAGCCATACAGGGGTTGGGATGCAATCCAGGCAGGCTGCACAGGGGAGGCCAGCAGGGGCTTTGACTATTTACTAACAGAAAGCTTTGACCGCATTTGTTGCTTACTCTACAACTTCCGGAATGAGTGGATAAATTCATTGCACCTTTTTTACAAGGGGCGTCAGTAAGAGAAGCAAGACAGAGTTGAGGCAGTTCCAGTGTAAACATCCCTGACTGTCTTTACTGACATGCCATATAGATATAGGGATGAAAACACAAATAGCTTGGGTGTGTAATGATTTATGCAAATTAGCCATGTGGAGTTACTTTTGAATTTCGCTAAGCACATTTTTTACAATATTTACCTTGTTATATTAAAACTGTGTGACATGTTTATTGTATGTTAAAAAGGACATTGGGTAACTTTTTGTAGAATGCCAATACAATGTATAAAAGCTCACATTGGATCATCTGGGTCCTCTGGCTGATTGCAAGTCCAAATAACATGCCAAAATCTGAGAGTAGAAGTGCCTAATGAGAGCCATGCAGTGGCGCTCTCTCCTGTGGCTTCAGCAGGGGATGTGATCCAGGCAGGCTGTACAGGGGAGGCCAGCAGGGGGGCTGTGACCGTTTACCAACAGGCACGCTGATACAGCAGGAAGGTACAACCTTATTTGCATGAGTGTGCACGGTTTTGCTGTTTGTCCATGCATGTTGGAGTGTATGGAAGTGTATCCCTACATCGTATTATTACTAATGTATAATACATACATCTAAAGTGGCTGTCAGGACTGGTCAGTCATCATAAAACATGAGGCAGCCACTCTGACATCAGCGCCACATTAACGCTTCCTCAGAGGAGGGAAAAAAGCCCCTACTGTGGACTGTCATGTAGGCAGGGGGGATATAGACAGAAAGACACAGAGCAGGTCGGTGCTTAAAGCTAACAGGTAACCTTTCTGTGCACCTAGGACAAAGGCAGGGGGGAAAAAGAAAATGTCAAATTAAGAGAGGCCAGGCAGAGAGACGTGGCTGCCATATTTGTGTGAAAGCCCAGTGCTGTTGGCAGCAGAGATGGCTGCTTTCTGATTCATCTGGGGCCGTATGGCAAAGCTTTGTCAGTCTGTGCGAGGTATAAATAATTCAGGGTGAGAGATGGCAATTACAGGGCCCTGCACAACCAAAATGAATATTTTATAAGGACTAAAACTGCCCTGGAATGAATCACACACATGGAGTCACACACACGTACACACTTACACACACGCACGCACAAGTGAGTGGCTGCACACAACACACAAAGGTAGCACATATGAACCCCAAGCAGTAGTTGCATTGTTGACAATATACAATTACATGATATAAAGCTCTTTGCAATATGGGTTAATAATTTTTAATATGCTTGCACATGACATTTCTCTCAATATTTGCTTAAAAAAAATAAGTGGATTTTATTCCAGTGATTGTTCTGTTTTGTTACGCTGCTCAGCAAACCTATTTAACACAATTACAGCTGAGCAGGTTTAGGGAATATTGCAGAGCTTGTTATAAATGTATTAGTGAAAATAACAGTAAAAAGTGTTGTCAGTGTAAAGTGAGGTCTATAGAAAAACTGTCTCAGGAGACTCGCAGCCTTTACTTTTGACCCTGTAAATATGGTCTTTGTGTGTGAGCGGGAAGGGGGGGCAAAATGCTAATGGGAAAAGATTAAACCCAAAAGCCGCCTGGAGCATTTACCTCTAAAGGGTTTTGTCTGTCAGGTTTCCTGCAAAACTCTGTCTTTATAATTCTGAGACAAAAAATAACATTGTTCCCTAGTCCTGAGGAGCGCAGTGGTTTGGTTGAATGGCCATTGTGTGGGACTAGCTAATGATACCTTAGCTTTTGTGAACAGGAGGCCAGGTAGGTCTGTGACATCACCGCCACACAAGTGCTCCTCTGTCCGGATGTTTAGGGAAGGATTTCGTCCATGGTGGGAAAAGGGTATAGAGAATAAACAGGAGCTGTTTTTGTGCCCCTCTGAGTGGAACAGACAAGGCTACTAAGACTAGAATTCTGCCTTTAAATGGACTTCTTTTTGTTAAATCACAATCATTGCTAATTTACTAAAAGTAAAAGTACTTTTATTTCTGCTAGAATTGCTCCAGCGAATGATGCAACTCCCGGAGTATATATTTTTTCCTCTCTTTTATATTTCAGCAGTAGTGTGGGCGTGTTATTTGTCAGTCCAAAGGGAAGATGGCAACCCTCAGAGGGAGAAGAGACCCCAAGCATGAAGACACAGATCGTATGTGTTGGAAAAAGTGACAGCGAGGCAAATGCTAAGAGAAAGCTGCTTCCTTACCGAAGCGCACACTGTTAGCGATATAGCTAGCTGTTGTGAAGGCAGCTGACAAAACCCGTAGCGTGGCATGTCTCGCCCCGTTTGTGAGTTTTCAAAGAGTGTGATTTGCAAATAACATGAGTCTCTGGGCATAGACTGGGCATGTAAGTGCGGTGAATAAAGCCCCCCTGCTCTGCTGAGGGAAACCCATACTTGTCAGCTCAGTTCTTTGTCAGGAAGCTGACAGATAAATAGACAGTGTTTTGCCGCTCACTCCTCCTGCCTTGTGTACACAGCGGCGTGTGTCTGCTTCCACATACAGGTTGACTTGCTTTAGGGGAGGGTTCCGTTGAAAGACACCCCACTGCTTCTCGGGGCAATGACTGAAAATATTGTGGCCCACTTCAGACGGCCTCAAACAACAAACAATGGGGGTTGATGTGTAACCAGATAAAACGCAGATCGAATAGCTGAGCCTAAGCACCACTACAGGGCTTATTTTTCATGCAAATTACTCCTAATGAGCTTCCTGAAATCTGACTAATTATATCAAAGTGATTTCTTTAATTAGTTTGTAATAATTCTGCACATAAACATCATAGTAAACAGATTACGCTATATAAAAATATCAATTTGTCACACTTTATAGGAGATGCTGCGCACTTGACGCTAATCTAGCTTTACTAGAATGCAAGAGCAAACATTTATTTAAGAATTAAATATGTACTTAGAGAATGTTTTGTAACATAAAGAGAGAGGTATGTTTGTCAACTCATGCATAACTAAGTGGCACCGCGCTCATTATTTGCGTTGATGCTACAAAATGTAATATATAGCATTTACATCAAATAAGTAACTGTTGAATATGCAGCCAAAGTTGAAGATCAACACTCCCATAGACGTCTATAGGAATTAAAATCCCATTAAGGGTCTCTGAGTTAAAGTATAGCCGCAGTATTACACTCCTAGAGGATGGAAATACTTCTTGTCAATATGTGAAAAATAACAGACCTGAGACGAGATAAGAAAATGCATTTATCGAGCACTTTGCACCTCCTGTTAATCCCGCAACATTCCTCAAAGCCCCAAAGAGTCCCAACTATCAAACCGGGAGAATTCGTATGACCAGCCATCTTCGTGATACCCTCAATCTGCACTCAGATGGATTAAACATTCAATTTGTTACTCGCCAGACCACCACCCAGGTTCACCACTTACCATACAAATGGAAAACACGCTAGTAATCTATTAGCCTGCCCAGCCTGACAGTGTATTATGTTGTATTTGTATTATATTTACTTCAGGGAAATTACGATTCAAGTCATATTTATCTTCATGTGGAAATGTGTGTCTAAATGGAAATCACCTATAGCGCTGGGTGGATGCAGAGCAATACTAATGTGATCCATGAACCGTGCGATTTAGTCACCCTCTATGGATGCACTATGGGCTGATTCTACATATCAAACATGCTCTCCCCCTGTTAAAGCCCCTACCCGGAGCCCCCGATGCTGTTTGATAATTATTACGCTTACATTACAACACAAGACCTTGCCTGTGGAGCTGCGAGAAACACCCCCTTCTACCACCACCACCACCAACAACCCTACTCCGTGTGTGCACACTCACACACTAACACACTCACACACACAAGCACACACTCACACACACACACGCACACACACCCCTTTGTCATATACTGTAGTAAACAGCTTCCCGGTAAGCTGTTTGCACTTCACTGCCCGCTCTAGGAAATAAAAACAAAGAGCAAATTGGGGGTTTTGCGTCTGTGTGAATAAATAAGGTTGTTTTACTCACAGAATCCATTACCTTTTAAAACATGGGCCTAATGCGTTGAGCCTTTTCATTTTACAAACAAAGCCTAAATTAGGAATTAAACACATTCGTATTTAGATAACGGCATTAGCTGTATGACATCAATGTGAAAAAGTTGGACGCCATCCATATCATTCCCATGCTTCCATTGTTACGTTAAATTGCAATATTAATCCTGGCTGAGACCAAGTTACTGTAGCTTTTATGCGCTGCACTTGAATTATGCTATTGAAGTAATTGATAGTGATTCAGTCATTGACGGTACTAATCCCATGATTCAGTTCATCTCTCTCAGTGCCATTTACCTCCAGATGTTTAGAGTTTGGGGTAATCAATAAAGAGGGAATAAAGATTGGCATTCACAATACTCCCCTTGACAAGCTCCAGCCGAATGTTTGTCAAGCAAATTAAACACACTTAGACTTTTCACCTGCTCCTACAACGACACCACATATGGCCGTGAAGTTAAAAATAAGAAACTGTGCATACATTACCATGCATAATGCACAACTCCCTCCATTTAATATGCAAATTTTGTAAAATATTACTGAATACCTTCTGTTCGGAATGAATAAATTTGAATTGCAATTAGAATAATCTTGTATAATTAATGAAAACTGTCAATTTTGGTTCCGAAGTAATTTGATTAGCATGTTGATAGGACACTTATCAAGTTCAGTAAACTGTTAGATTAAGAAGATGAAAAAAAAAAAAAGATTCTAAGGATATTTTTCTCAACGGCGCTGACATTTTCCCTTGGCATTGTAAACAAAGACAGGAGCTGGCAAACTTCCTGAATCGAGGGGCGAGGAAGGGAGGGTGGAGAAAGAGAAAAAGAGAAATGGAGACGAGGACAGAGATAGAGAGCCTCTTGAGATAATCTGTGAATCTCAGTCCACACATGAAAAGCAGTCTATCGTCGAGCCTCCTGCGTGAGCTACTCATCTCTGCCCTATGCTCTCCAGCTAAGCCCAAGTTTATGGGATTTATCTCGCCAACCATTTGTAGTTTTCACATCACATGATGAGTTAAAAACAGCACACAGCTTCTCTTAATGTTTTGAGGCTATAAATGTAGAGTTGCGTGCTAAAACCCACAAACAACTGATCTTGGGCTGCAATTCATCTGAGAGTAGCTATCTATTAACGATCAACAAATTGATGTACGCCATTGTTGCCTTGTATAAAACCGAACCATCTGTACAGTCTACAGATGAACAGAGCGGCTGACCTCCTTTCCCCCTCTCTTTCTCTGCTCATTAGCTATCCTGAACCTCTCTCTCGGCTGCCTTCAGTTTTCAAACCCCCAAATGAGACCTAAATCGCTTGCAATACAGGTTAGCTTGAGGAAGGGTGGGGAGTGGAGGGGGCCAAACATCTGTCGCACTAGGTACCCGCATGCAGCTCGGGGTATCTCCTGCAAGGAACTTTGGGGATGTTTAATTCATAAACGCTGTCATCCATGTAAACCTCCTGATTTCATAATGACTAACTCTTGGTGGTTTAATTAATTTAATAATGCCTTTCAGAAGCCATAAATGAAAGGGTCTCTGAAGTGGTGCATTAATTAGCCGGCGCTGATGCTAGCCCTGTCAAACTGGTGGCTGTCAAAAGCGGGGCAGAGCGGAGGATGGGCAAAGCTGACGTGCTGAGGTCAAAGGTCATGCCAATCACACACCTCCCCACACTTAATGAGTCATAATTTGTTTCTAGTATACACGTGTATCCGGGTCAAGCTGTGGTCGTGTCCACACTTCTCTCCGTTTGCCACACTACATGGAAATAAGTGGCTGGGCGACATGCTACTAACAGTCTCGGTAATAAGCTGTGGCATGGCCACATTATGCACCGACTTGTATTTACATGGCAACTACCTGTGAAAGCAAAATCCATTTGGGCTCTTGCTCTACCACATATAAGCTTGATGCTATTAGCGGCTGGCTCTTAATTACAATGTTATGGCTTACTTGTTAAAACATAGCATAAATCAAACTTCATTAAAAGTCTTGGCAACTCAACGCTTGAGCACACAAAATCATCACAGAACCAACCAGATTATATTCCAAACTAACTCCATGCATCTCATAAGGAGGTTGTTTTCCTATTTCATATTTCATAAATATGAACCAGGGAGGTTTGTGTCTGTGCCTGTCCATTTATTACCATAAAAATCAGCTGACTGAAGTATCTCACTATCTGTGGAGGCAATTAACTGTTTTGAGAGAATGCGTAATACGGGACTTTGTAATGGTATCATTTGGAGTCAAGGCACAGATGCGCCGTGCAGAGCCATACTGTAATTAGAGAGAAACGCTGTACAGGTTTTCCACTAATTAGCAAATTATGCTGAAAATAGCATCAAGCTAATTAACAGTTATTATGGCATTTTTGAAAGTATGACTTTAATTAGCAAAGTCCTGACGCAGGCAATTTCAAACTCGTCTCCGAGAAGATGAGGGAGAAAAAAAAAAAAAAGAGGAAAACATGGGGCATGATCAAGAAGATACCCAGATTATTATGATGCCGTCAAAAAGAAGAAGAGGGGGAGGAGGCTGGAGTGAGTGTGAGAGGAAAGGACCAGGCCGATCGGGACGGGGCGGGGGTACAGCTTTGTGTGTTGTGTCTGAATCTCCATCCAAATGAGGGGACATGTGTGCGGTGCCACGTTGCCAAGAGAAGCCCAGTGTCAGGTGGTGGCTACCAGGCGAAGACGAGAGCGAGCTCAGCTGGTGCCCACAGCCACTCACTTATTCTACTCCGCTGCACATTAAAGCAGCCCTCGAGTGGAGCCAAGCAATGCCAGCCCTGCCAGCCAACCTGACAACAACACTCCTCCTCCTGCTCGCTTCCAACAGCTCCTCTTAGCACTTCCAGCCACCTTGGACCTAATGATGCCCGATCAAACCTCAAAGCTTGCAGATGCTAACTTAAGTAATTACTAAATGAAACTTATTAGAATTATTTTCACAACTATGGTCAGAACTGTAGATACTTTTAAAGACAAAAGTGACTGTTTTGGAAGTGTTTAATGACTAATGTTTTTAAAGACACCTGTGTGTAAGTGTTTGATGCCGGAAGTGTCACTGCAACGTAAAAGCCGAGTGCAAGAGTCGGAGGAAGAGTGCGGAGAAAGAGAGGGCTGGACTGAAGGGTCTTTGAAGGCCCAGTGTGTGAGGCAGAACAGAAGTGTGCCTAGCCCCAGGCAGCCCGCGGCTCAGGCCCATTAGCTAGACTGACCTTGCCCGCGCCTTTGTCTTTGTGCTCTCCTCCCGCTGCTTCCCCTTCTCAAGCATTCCCTTTTTGTTGTCTCCGAGAGAGATTGGGAAGGGGGCCATATCTTTCAGTCTCTCTAAACCTCCCCCCACCCTCCACACCCCTGCACATGCACGCATACACACACACCCCACCCCTTCCCATGCCTCGTCTAGGGCCTGTGCCCCAGAGGCCGCGGTACAGTGGCACCCCGAGCTGGTGTCCACCTCTGCCCTGATGCAAACTTGGCCTGAGCGGTCATCAGCCACAAGAACCTCGGGAGGCGACGCACTTTGCAACGAGAAGGAGGGGGGGGGGGGGGGGTCAGGGGAGGGCGGGTGCTGCAGGGCCTTGCATACGTGCACCCACTCTGGGCAGCCTGCCTCTTTATTGCCTGCCTCTCATTTGAGAGGATGGCGCTCGGCTGCCAAGTTTTGACACCGCCACATATGGCCTCCTCCATCAATCGGACTAATCAAGCATCAAGGGGAGGCAGGACCAGCTTAATTGCCAGCCAGATATAGCTGCTCTCACTTGACGTGCAACCTGAAATAGAAACAGGTCTGAGGAGACATGACAGGAGATAAATGAATACGGCCATTGTTCTATTAAGTATTTCAAAATACACTTCTTTAGCCGGTAACCACAATATGACAGCCAACCTCACAAATCAAGTCTCATATTCAGAAACATGACAAATTTCAGAAAACATAACTTAAGTTTAAATTTCTAATATTTTTAAAGGCGATGACACATAAAATAATTGTACAACTCTGATATAGTAAGGAATAGCTTTAAAAGTAAAATATGTTTATTGTTAAAAACTAATATTGTAAAGAAAAATGAAAGTTTAGTGTTAAACTTTGTCTCAGCACGCACACAGTAGAGTGTTTTTGGGGGGGGGCTTTTTTGACATTTATTTCTCTTGCATTTTCACATTTTTCACATTGAATTGTGGCAATTTTGTTAAATGGAAACCATATGGAAGAGTGGGATGACATATAGCAAATGGGCCTGAACCAGGAACTGAACCTGGTCCACTCCATGTATATGTGGTATGCACTTTTCCAGGTGAAGCATTTTTCTGCATCCTAGGGAGCAGCAGAAAATATGAAGACAATTTCTCTGAGACTGGCTTGAGAATATGAATAGCAGCTAATGCAACAGGCGGTGTTATTGCATTTTAACAAGGCAAATCAACACTATTGCAAATATTGCCTTAATATAGCATCATCTGCTCATTAAAATGTGGATTATGTTCACATTTGTAATCTTTGGTACCTCAGGATAGAGCAGTGTACAGTAAGTTGGGGAGTTATATTTTTTATTTAATTTTTTTTATTATTTCTCATGCAGGCTGCTATGTTCTGCCGCTCCAGAGTCCTTGAGGCGTTGTGTCTGCCTCTGCCTGCCTCTCTCAACTTCCTGTTTCCCTACACCCCCCGCCGAGGGAGCAACCATGGAATAACTTAGCACATGCAATGAGAAGAAGAGATCAACAGCGGCCGTCCATTCATCTTGAGTTTCTCCTGTCACTCTTTCTTTCCGTTTGTAAACACCGCGGGTCTGTGGTCAGAATGGCCTTTTGTCCGCTGTGGTTTTTTTTGCGCGTCCCTCTCTTATTCACTTCAAAGGTAACAAGTGACAGATGTCCGTCTTCGCCGCGGTCTTAAACACCGAGGCTCCGAGATAGCATCTGGGCTGAATGTCAAACTGTGAATCGTCTCTCCCTCAGAATGCACTGTGCTTATGCCAACTCATTGTTATGTATGTCAGGGCCACTGTCTACAGAAGACTTTAAGATCCTCCCTGTCGTTCTCAGCAGGGTCCGCTCAGGGGGCACAGATGTTAAAGTGACGGACAGTTATTAGGAAAAATATTAAAATAGTAAAAGGAGAAAGGGGAGCGGATGAATAGCTCAATTAGAGACATATTAAGACTTCCTGGTGGGCTTGCAAGTTTCCACAAAAAAAACTCTGACTTGGCATGAAGCAGAGTAGCCACAGGAGATAATCGTTAAAACAATGAGGAAGAAATTATTAATATAATAAAGAACAAGTTAAGTTTGTCTGAGACTTTTGCATAAAATAAGAATGTGGCAAAGGTTGTGGTGTTTTGAGCTTGTAATCACAGCACGGTGCGGTGTTTGCTTAACATTCTCATTTCCATCGCTGCCTGCTTTTGGTATTTACATGTTTAATTGAGAAGTGTGCTGCCGCTTCCTTGTGCCCATCTGCCGAGTCCCTTCCTCTTATCAGGCTCATTCCTCAAACTGACAGCTCTCCCTTTCTGCATATCTCTCTTTCACTCCCCGTGCCACGCCGCTACTAACTTGTCTCCCACCCTCTTCTCCATCCTCTCCAATCTGTCACGGCCCGTCTATGAGTAATGACGACGCATTTTCCCTCAAATCAAACCAATAAGTACGAACATGCACACAGAGACTTTGTCCGAGAATAGTACACATGGGGCGTCCTGAAACTCTCTTCTGTGCTCCGTGTGTGTGTGTTTTTTATTTATTTTTTATTTTTTTCTCTTTTAGAGCCACGTCTAAATCACTGGCTGTCAGACGCAACATGTGTGTCATTGTATCCCCATCAGCGTGTTTCATTGTACACACTAGCACCTCTGAAGAGCTGCCTCTTATCAGTCGAGTGTCAGAAAGCCCCCAGCACACTGCCACCCCCCTCTCTGCTGCCTTTCTAAATGCTTTTCTATTAAGAGCAGTGTTGTGTCCCTCTGATAGCGGCCGCTTCTCCACTTCATCATTCATAATCCCAATGGGCATCAATGGACTCCGTCGCTGCGCCATTCGCTACCAAAAAGGCTTTGTCATTCGGTGCAAATGAAAACAAGCTAAATGGGAGCGGAAATCTGAGGAATTCACCAGAAGAGAGAGAGACAAGGAAATGGCTCAATAGGCCAAAGCACTCCAGCCATGAATAGTCCACTCCACAGCATGGCACTGGCATAACATCACATGCACCTAGTGGGCTTTGGGTTCGCTTTAATTCAGCCCTTGTAAATGACACAGAACACATGGAGAGCATTATACAAAGTGCAAAAACATACCATTCATGTTTGTCCTTTAGCTAAGTGCATGGGGTTCCCACTATTTTTCTGGAGATCCCTTTCCATTTCTATCATCAAAAATGGTCAAGCTAGGACAACCAAAGCAACACTAAAAAAAAAACAAGCTCAAAATGATGGAAAAGAACAAAATAAAATGATACTATAAAATGAGCCTTAACGGGATGTGAACCTTGAAAATTCCAGGATTATTTTGTCTCCAATTTCCCGTGACTGGAAGACTGATCATGTGGGAGCACTGTGTGAGATGTGTGAGAAATATAAAGGTCCCTGATGCAAACAAGTGTATTTCAAATACAAGAGGAAGCGGTTCATACATCACAGCAGCAGCACAGGCTAACTTTCTCCAGCTCAAAAGTCTAAAATGATGTTCCCGCCTTTCCCAGCATGCTGAAGTCCCGCTGGGGGCCTCAATGTGATCAGCAGCATCCCCACCACGTCTCCTCATTATTGAGTAAATAGGTTTGGGCATGTCCTCAGTAAACAAAGCCAAGACTGACAGTTAAGGGAGTGAGGGGAGTGGGAGGCAGCCTCGTTCCCAATTAGAGTCGCCTCAGGCAAAACTTTAAAGAGGAGATCAATCCTACAGATCGCTAAACTGATCCTGTCACAGGCTGGGGATATTTAAACCGTGGCGCGGAGCGGAGCGGCGCGGGGCACTCCTCAGTACAGTTTGACTGTGTGTGCTAATGACTCGGGGGTAGGCTCTCTCACCAGGACACACACCCCACAGCGCGGCGGCCGTGATTGACGGGTGAAATCGGACCTCAGCTGCAGTTCTCAGCGCAGTGGGGGCCAGATGGGAAAATAGTGATTTGCGTTTTTTAGTATGCAGCGCCTCCACTTATGGATATTCCCTAATTGTCTGCCTTACTTACCTGTGAGGCTGTTTCCCATCACAGATGCAGAGTACATTTCAAATTAACCCAGGATGTTTTGATTTTTTTTCCCTCACCTCCACCTTTGAAGCAGACTTATTAAAATTTGCCAGTGGGACTCATCCCTGTCCGTCGACTGCAGGTGGAAAGTTACTCCTCACTAATGTTGAGAGGCTAACATGAGGTGAATGAAACCGGAATGGAAGGGATGACACCTGAGTTTAATCGCGTTGTCAATCCGTGACAACCTGCTAAAGCAGCACATACTGTATCTTTGAATACAAGTGAGTTACTGGAGCGTTCCAACTCCCAAGCACATGCGGGTAATGTGTAATGAGCTACTATGCACCCTGCAACTGTAGAGAAACTGAACATTTAAATGAGCCTATGATGCATTATGTATATGACTGAGGCTCCTGTGCACGAATTAATCATGATCATAAAAGGAAAAGACAAAACAACACACTCTGGCCACAGCTAAATTGTTGTGATCTAATGCAAAACAAATTCATTTTTCATGCCATTAAAGATAAAACAAATCTTAAAAGGTTTGGTTTTGCTTGTCTGCTTCTCTTATTGAGAGTCATTCACTTTTAACTTTATTTGCGGATTATTGCAAATCCCCAGTACAAATCATATCATGAAATCATGTAGCTGGGACATTGGATGTGTTCTGCTAATGCTCAAGGATGATCCCCTGAGGGAGCCGTTGAGTGGGGGAGCAGGGGAAGAAAAGAGCAGGCAGATCGACGGAGGAGAGGTGGAGAGCGGGTTACAGGACGAGGAGCGGCAGGAAGGGCGGGAAAGACAGGCCGAGAGGAGGGGAGGGCGCCAGCAGTCAAGCTGCACTTTATCCTGACAGATCTCCTTTACACACTAATTTCCTTGTTAAAGAAGAGAAAATGGCACTCAATCCGGAGAAATCCTTTTCTCCTGGAGCAGGCCTGTCAGCTGAGGGATGAGTGGATACAAGCAGAGCTTTCCTCCTCAGGCGAGCTCCCCCTGGCACACAGCAGCTCTGCTACAGCTCACAGCAGAGCTCTCTATCTATAGCCATAATTAATACACCATCAGAATATAATGAACCATACCATGATACATGGATTCCAGCGGTTGCCGTCGACACCAGTCATTTAACAGCTTGCTGGAAATCAAATGTGAAGTGAATTGATTTTTTGATCATGTCATCCCCATCACAAATGGCAAACAAATTGTGTACAAACATTTCATGCTCAGTTGCTGTTTATAAACATCCCCCATGACAAAATCTCGAGCCCTCCCCTCTCCCCTCCTTCATTCACACTTATCAGCAAAGACAATAAATTCAACAAGGGCACATGTTTCACAGCAACATGTTTATCGCTGAATTTGTAATTCACCAAAGTGTATTAGCTTGGATTTGAAAGAAGGGAGCAGAGAAAAGCCTATTTTATTTTAAGTCCAGGGTGTTAGCCGTGTGCTCTGGATGTTCTCATCTCCCCAGATTACTATTCGCTGGGTGTGTGTCAAGACTACTTTTCAGAAATCTCGGTAACAATTCAGATGCGATCGATAAGGAGTGACAGTTTATTCTAAGGCTTAGCACAGGCTGAGAAAAGGACGAGTCAAGCATCAAGTTTAGAGGAATGAATTTGTTTTGTATTTGATTTTTCCATTAAATTTATCACCACTTTAACTGGGCCGGTTTCGCGGCTCGCCCCCTTGCTCTGTGCCGTCCCGCTCACACTCTCGACCCCCTCTCTGTCACTCACGTCAACAACAAGGCTGTAAACGCCTGTCAATTTCTCATCTGTGATTTCCATGTCTTCACTTTCATCCATTTTTGATTGCTTCACACCCTATACCTATGATGCTTTTAGTGCTCATCTGTGACCTTGTGAGATGATGGGGAAAATTATAAAAATAAATTTTCAGTGGCATAGTGCCGCTGCCCTTTATAACACTTCATCATATCTGCTGCAGATGGAAAATAGTTGAGAAACATTTTCTTACAAAACAGCCTAATGCTGGTTTGGCACAAAATCATATGGTAAATCTATTACCACTTTGTCAAGGCAAACCACTTGAGGTTTCCCACAGTGTAGCTGCAGGGGAAAGTGGGAAAGTGTAACCCTGAAAGTACTGTCCACTTTCTCTTATTAGAGTGTTTTCAAAATGGTCTCCCTTTTCGGATTTAAGGGTCATTGAGGAAGCCAATCAGAGGGACAGGCCAGTCAGAAAGCCAGCGGCGTGAACAGGACAGGAACCAGCTGATGAAATTCATCCATACTTCTCACTTATGATGACATGATTGATTTTCCCTCAGAGTGCTCAAATGTAGGATTGTCTTCCTACCCCCATCTCCTCCTCCATCCCACCTCAATCTGCCCACCCACCCGCCAAGCCAACAGCTAATGGATAAAGCCTCTGTCTGTCTCAGGCATGGCGGAGAGTTGAGGAGTGGAAGAACAACTGCAACGAATGAAGGGTGAAATCTGAGAGTGCAATTTTCCGTCTGTCAATCTCCCTTCAACAGAACAAGTTGACCACCAATCAGCGGAGTCGATTCAGGGCTGCCGCTCGACGGGAGCGCTCTGAGTGACAGCGGCATGTCACTACATTAACGTGCCAATGAAAGACATAAAAAAGAATTTTTTGAAAGGCCTGGCCAGTTATTTGATTTTGGGATGTGATTTGGGAGGGGGCCATACATTTTTGCTTTAAGAAATGAACAAACTGACAGGTTAATGCATAACATAATACTCTATAATTCATGATTGTGAATTTTGGAGACTGCTATCATCCAGTAGGTACTTCAAAATACAACCAATTAAACTTTACTTAATTATTAAAGGTAGAAAGTGAGGGAGAAACATGCCTTAAAAACTCTTGCTTGCAGTCAATTACGATAAAACTTTAATGAGGCTGGATAGAGAGCCATAAAAACTGATAGCCCTTCTGTCATGAATTATATATCCATATCGATTTTGTTTCTTTGCTATAAGAATTGCAGGTAATCGTATGTTACCACATGTAAAGTGCACTTCCCTGGCGAGGATAAATATTAACTATCAAATATATATGAGGTGTGTGTGCATTTATGACCAGGCTCATGTAGAAAATGAAGAGCAGAGATGTCGAGGCAAGGGCCATTGGGAATGGATGAAGGGTGCCATATCTGACAGTAAGAGAGACCCTTAGCAGCGCCGCCTTGATATGTTACCTAGTTAGCGTCACAGAGAGAGGAATAAATAGTTCTTTATTATTTGTGGTTGCCATCATGTCTCTCCTAATAGACAGGCTATACTGAGTTTAAACCACATTATCCTCCGTGAGACCATCGCAATTACTCTTGAGAGCTGGGTCTGATGTGTGGATAAGGCAGGTCGCCCATGTCTTAATGAACACAAACAATGTGAAATGGAGGAAGGAGCAGTGGGGGGAAAGATAATGGCAGGGGAGGGCTTGTTCTAATAGAGACAGCACTAAGTTGTTTGCTATGATCTATGCCAAGTGAGAGGATGCTGAAAACCCCTGATGTTAGTTTGTAGACATCTTTTTTCATCATCCTATTACCCAATCAGCCTACACCCTTTTCTCTGCATTTCCACTGCTGGACAGCCGTCACAAATCCTGTTTAGAGGATTGCCAGTTGTGTACCTTGCTGTCACACAGTCCTGCCTTGTTGGACACTCTTGGAGGTGAAAGGGCACCAAACTGGATCACCGTGACACCCAGCCACAGCGATATTCCCAGCACAAATGGCTCAGTGCTGGGTTAATTGATAAACTGCCGCTCCACTTCATTAGTCAGACAGACTGGGCTTAACGAACGAACACACAGAGTGTCACTCTGAATATGTTAATCATGACTGGCCATTATGGGTCTCTTCCCTCTGCCTCCTCATCTCAGCCTCTGGAAAACTATAAAAGACCAGACGTTCTCTGTACACTTGTTTCACGGACGGCTATTTATCAGTGACAACAGAAAAATATGTGAGACAGACAGACGCAAGTGTGCTCCTTGGTGTTATTGAATATAAATTTATAATAACCATGTAAAAAATGCATCATTTGGCCTTTTCACAAAGGCAGTTGTAATATAGCGCTAGGTGAGCACTGTACTTGACGTACACACTGGAGGTGAGGGTGTCAGGGGAGAGCTCGCTGGAGCGAGAGGAGGTTTTATTGTTGCCCAGCCCTTCCGCTTAAGTGCACATGGCTGGGAGGAAGCCGGGACCTCCAGCTCTGACCTCTGCGCATGTATATTTAATAGGCCATCAGTTGGCCGGGGCAGCGCTCTGATCAGGATTCAGAGAGGGGCTTTGAACACCCCTGTGTATTCCTGAGCGTGCAGCCTCAAGCTGCTCTCCCCAGCTGTGTCAATCCGACAGCACTGTTACAGGCACCCAGACAAGGCGCTGGGCACTCCACTGCTACCGCCTAATGACTGCAGAAAAAAGCAAACAAACACAAAAACAAAAACATTTGGCGTATGGAGCTCTGCTACCATCTAATGAGAGGTTTTAAAAACTGAAAGATCACGCCAGCTGATATAATGTTGGGATTGTTGGAATGTGTTTGGATTACATCAGCTATTCTATACGATACTATGTTCCCCTTAATAATAACAAAAAGGCAATCTCACGGTGACTGCACTACACACGCCAGTAACGATTGCAGAAACAAGAAGGCAAACAGAGAAGTGCCACTCGTGTGTCTTTTCTTCTAACAAGGTATCACTAGTCTTTGAATCAAATTGGCTGTGTGTGTGGGAGTGTGTGTCGGTGTGTGAGCGTATGAATGTCACAGCTCACGCACATGGCTGTGTGTACGTGTGTGTGTGAGGCCAGCTTAACGAGGGTGGTTCATTTGACAGGCAATTAGTTTGCGGAGCTGCTATTGACAGCCCCTGCGCTTGTGTTTGTTCAACAGCTCTGGGTGAGTTCCACGCTCCCTGGGCTACGTGACAAAGCACCTCCGACAGGGAGCTCCTGATCTCCACCGAGGCTCGGCACTCGCTCTGTGAGGAGGGTGGATATGTGACAGCCTCGCGCAGAGAAGAAGGGGGAGACATACAAAAGCCACAAGGGTCTATTAGGGGCTTGTTGCAAGTTAATGCAGCTACAACACACTTTTGGTGTCGTATTTTGAAAGGCCTGAGCAATGATGTTGTCATTTGTTGTTTGATTGTGGGGATAGAGGAGGGTAATCTTAGGAGACACTGCATGCACACATAAAAATGCAGCAAGAGAGGAAATACAGAGGTGGGGCAAAGCTGGAGGGAGACAGAGGAGAGAAAAAATATAACAAGATCCAAACACTCTTTTATCCTCGAAAATCCCATATTCTAATGCAGGGGCCCATCCCTCTTTTAGTTGCAACCGTTTCGTTTGTAGAGCCAAGCTCCAATCAATATCATTATTTTCACAGAGGATCGAAGTGCCTTCACCGAGTTAATGGGGGATTGAGGTGGTAAACGTTTACCCTCTCACTGTCAGCAGAGCAGTGGTCCATAGTGGGCCAGATGACAGCACTGGCCCTGCTGTGGACACACTGTGTGGAGATGTCCTGTGGGTAGACAGGCTGCATGGACTGTCAACTGCCTGCCATGCCCTAGATGGCCTAACATATCAGCCACTTGAGTTAGAGCAGCAGTATGGGCTTTGACTTGTGCAAGAACTAACAGAAACAAACTGGCCAGCCCTGGCAGCATTACTGCCCTACATGACACTGGTACTGTTGATGCAAGACTAAAACTAATAAGACCCTCGGTTAAGCTCAAGCTACTTTAGTAAAATAATTTAAATTAAAGCTAAGTTAATTAAGAAAAATATTCCAAACATGCTTGATTTACATAAAACAGCATTTTGGTCCATGCTTGTGTGGATCAGCTGTTCAGTCAGATTTTCTTGAGAAATTAAGACTAATCTGCAGCTGGCAACAGCAAACTAAATTCTCTCATATAACAGCATATGCTAAATAGCTCTTCAAGCGCACAGATGCATTGCTGTAAAATACTTCTCCTGTCTGCGTATCTGCATCTCCCAGATGGGTCCCAAGCTGTGCCAAACTGCATCTCATCAGTGGCTATGAACTATGGCATCACATGACCGCAGGAGATATGCGCAGTCCTATTCTGTCGTGCCTTGGCACAACATGGTCAAGCGATGCATCATCAGGAAGCCCCAACTCTGTCAAAATGGAGCTAACAAGCGAGAACAGGACAGAGTGGCTTTTCTGCTTCAACTGTTTAAACTAACATCTCATAAAAGAGAGAACAGAACGATTTTTCTTCTGCGCATAGGAAAAAACACTAATCAGCAGAGTTCAACTTGATTTGGTTTTTCATGAGGGTGTGACAGAGCAATGAGAGATTTCATGGGACGCTGCCCCATGATTCATTGAGTTATTGGTTTCCGCCCTGTTTTAATCGCTGGCGGGCCCAGGCCAAAAAATCTCGGAGGATTCCGGAGTGCTCGTTTCTCCACCATTCAGCAGAATGGAATTTGGTGTGCAAGTGCCTCACGTCATTCGAGGCGTCCTTCACAGTTTCAGGGGCCCTAATTCAAACCACATGGAGGGCAGCGTCCGGTTACGAACCTCTGCAAAAAACGACACATTTTCATTGGCTGCTCCAGGATGGGAAATGGGGTGTCTTGATGGAAAAAGATAACAAACACATCTAAGTAGGAGTCACAACATGGCCAAAGCACACACACAGTCGCATGCATAAATATACATACACATGTACAAACACCGGGACGTTTACAAATGTACATGCATATACACAAGTACACACCGGGCCGGAGTATACACTTATGGCCCTGCCAAGGCTGTTTGCTTGACATGATGGAAGAATGAGCAGCAGCCTCTGTAATATTGCTCCTATTCTTCATTGACAAGCATATATATTTTTTGCTGTTCCCAACTGACTTTGCAGCGCTGAACTCCATTTATGAATTATCTGACATATTTCCTGCTATTTTTTTGACAGGAGTACTCAGAGGAAATTTCAAGGCACCTTTCTCCTGACAAGTAGAAATATCAATATTTGAATAAATTGCAGATTTGGATCTCCTCACATGGATGCTCTCCAGCAGGAGAGAGAGTGTGCATGTTTTTGAATGTGTATGTGTGTTTGTGTGTGAGTGAAGGCAATGGGAAGGGGTTTGTTTCATTCTGTTACCACGGTCTTATCCCCCTGAGCCCGCAGGCAGAAATCTGTATGCAGCATTTCATTAGGAGGGAGCTCGGCTGAGTGACATGTGAAGCACACCTCGCCGTCGACCTGATGAAGTTTACTTCTCTCAAACGACAAAAAGCCACTTTGTAGACTAGCCCTTTTTTCCACAGAGGAAGAGAGGGGGTGATGGCTGAGCACCAATAAAAGAATCATGAATGTTGTTTCACAAAATGACAGGCCTATCTGTACACAAATATTTCTCTTCCAGAAAAATGTAAGCTTCAGAGCTTTTTTTCCTCCTCTCTAGATGGGACTTGATAGAACTGACAGTGTTGGAAATATGATCACCTAAATTCTAAGCCTTACAGAAAACAGCTGACAGGGAGCAAAATGAAAGAATGAAAATGGATTGTTTTTTTATCTTACAAAAATGGCAACTGTTATGTGGGGGAAGTAGCATTTCACACACTGAACTAAATAATTTACAAACAAAAACACTATTGTCCTACAACCTTGATAAATCTCCTATCTCTGTGGAAGAGGTCAATGTCAAGCATTCATAACACTCAGGGCTGTCTTCTTGGAGCTCCTGGTGTTACGTATGAGAGACTTGTGCCTATCTGTCTCACTCTGTTTAGCTGCAGTAGCTGCCATGCTGTCTGCATGTCTGCTGCTGCCGCTGATAGATCACTCTCCTGCCCACCCTTCAGCCCCCTCCTCTCTGCACTCACCATCATTTCAGGAGCCTGAGAAATGGCTTAGCCATGTGAGGTTAGTCGGGTACCTGAAAGGCTGCGACCCCATGACCTCTGCATTGACCTTTCTGACCTATGCGCCATACTTTCTCCCTCTCCTACATATAACAAAAACAAACCGTATCATGCGCCTGTGCGTCTGAAAGGAGAAATAGCTTGCCCTTATATCAATGTGCTGCTTTGACAATCATCTGTCCACACAACCTATGTTTTCTCCGACAGGAGCTGCTTGACACTAGAACAGAGAGGTGACGGCACGCAGGTTGTCCCTCTCTCGCCTCGTCTGCCCTTATCTCGTCTGCTCTCCATCTCTGTCCTCACTCCTCCTTGTGTGCACAACTTAATAAGCAAGCAAGGGGTAGATTCCCATTATGGAAAGCCTGGAAAATGGCCCGGACATTTCCCCCTGTATCTGGGATCTCCATCTGGAGAAGGCACTCTCGCTCTCACTGCCCCCCTTGTCCAATCTCTGTGTGTGTTCTGAGCCTATGCTGCAGCGATGGCTTTCACTCTCCACTGGCCACAATGAGATTGGCCCACCAGGTTGACTCTATTCGAATCGACAACCCATTTCAATAACGTAACAAAACACAACAGAGTACTAACGTTGAATAAAACATTTGTGAGGTCTGCCCAGTGGGTCAAATGCGTCTTGGGTTGGATCTAATACTGTAAAATTTGGGACTCTTTAGCCCAATCCCACTCTAAAATAAATTAAATACTATAATTTGTAAGACATATATTTGGAAGTATTCCCCAGACAATGACTATGTCACTTCCTCACATAAATATGGCTGGCCCATAAGTAAAGTACATAGTTTACGAACTAATAAAGATTACACTGAGGTCAGCAAGTCACTAATCCCTGACTTTATTAGTAAAAACAAAGCCTACAGCTTTACGCCATGCACCTCATCACATCTGCAGATGCACATGCACAAAGTCCGAACATAATATGGTGTGACTTAAACCATACAAGAGAAGAGAAAATAAATATGCTAAGAGCAGCAGGGGTGGACTGGGCCAGGCCTCTGCGGACCTATGTCATCACTCCCTCTGGTCTCGGCTGTGCTCCCCACCCGAGCGAAGGGCTCAATGATTACTGAGGCTCAGCTTCCCTCTAAGAAAGCAAACCGGAGCTGCAGTCCAAACAAGGCCGAGGCAGCGGCGAGGGAGCAGCACTACACCAGGCGGCTCGGGTTTACCGCCGTCTCCGACCTGGCTGGCCCCCGGGCTTGCATTAGTCCCCCAGCCCAGCCTCTCTAGGACAAACAAACAAGCAGCACTTACACAGTCAGGGAAGAGCAGTGAGGCAGGGAGAGCTGGTGCCACCAGCACTGTGCGGAGGGGAACCTGACCCAATTGGATTTGCTTTATCACCCTGTATAATGACTCCCAGACTTCCACTGCTCAAAAATAAAAGATTACAAAAAATCTGCCTGCCTGCCATTCCGAATTTGGTCCAAAATGGGCAGCTCCCCCAAAACAGATGGGGAGGCATCTCAAAAATGTTCTCTGCCTCTGGGGACATGTGGTTTTCCCCATCATTATATAACTGTAAACTCCTGGATGTCAGAGATTGGGGATAATAACTTTCAGATGTTGGCAGCCCTGGCCAACGCTGGGACCTGCTGGATGGGAACGGTTATTTGGCAGAGAGGAGGAAGTCCGAGAGATTAGGACTAAGATGTGACAGGGAGCAAAGTGGATCTGGACTGGGGCTGAGTGGTCTTTTCAGTGTTTTCCATCATGTTCAACATTACACCGATCGTTAATGATGACCGGGTGGCAACAAGAGGTGTGCACGTGTGTGGAGGGACAGAGGAAGAGACAAATGATTATCAAAAACCACAGGAAATCATGTCAGCGTGTTAACATGCAGAAATCAGGCTAAAGTGCTCCGACTTGATCCAGCACTTTGAGCATTCTGTTTCAATTTTCCGACAGATTTGATATGACAGCTTTAGCACTCCCCATAGCAGTGCAGATGTGCCACTAATTCAGAAACAGACACACCTCCTTCAATAAATGAGTCCTTATAGAAGTGTCATCCCGTTAAACCATTTTTATTGGTTTGTCTTACATGGCGGCAGAGGATCATTGTTCAGCGCGATGGCAGTGTGGCTGTGGTCAAGGTTTGGTCACCTAAACTGCTCTAATGAAAAACCTCCTCACATTTTATACATTCTGGCCAGTCACAGGCACAATACAGTTTTTCTTCTTTTTAAAATTTTTTCTCCTTTTGCTTTAAAGTATTGATTGCAGTGCTGAACAAGCAGAGGAGTGTTTTTTATTGTAAATCAATACTGATCGATCGGCAGCCCGGGTGTTGAATATGGATCAATATCACACCAGGCTGTGGAGGAGATCTGATTTCAATTGGCAAGAGAAGCCCGCAGCAGGTTTCCATCAAGCGGTAATTCAAGACATGGGAACATAAGTCAGATGGATTGATATAGACTAGCCAGGACCTTTCTTGCCACTGAACCAGCACAAGGAAATTTCTGTCATATATCATTAACACAGTTGGGGCAGGCAGTAAAAAAAAAAGAGGGGGAGTTGAGTACCTCGCTGACCCCCGATGAAGAGCGCTGGTCAAACATTGAATAAATATTCCATTATTAGCATGAATCTTGTGTTATTTTTTTAAAGAATGAAAAGGAGCCAAGCAGTCAAACAGAAATGGAGGCTGCAGCTCTGCTCTGGGTGCAGCGTACACACTGTGGTCATGTTCTGTTATGGGACTTCTGGTTTGTATTATGCCGAGGTCAGCTTGCAATTCATATTGTAAGCTGTTTTTAATTTACTGAACAAATGTCCCGGAGAAAACTGGTGAATGTTGAAATATTTTTATAGCACTTATCATATGGCTGATCTTCATGAATTCTGCGCTTTGTTTAATTTAAATGTAGCAACAAAGTACATGATATAATTGACAAGTGCGCATGTGTCGTGGGGCATGTGTCTGCGTTAAAAAGCAGGTCACACTGATCATTCATCACTTGTTTTGATTGGTGAACAGAGAAGCACTGTTCCAAATGACAGCATTGTAAAACAATAAAAACAGAGCTATAGTTAGAAATAACTTGTCACTTTTAATAAATGACACTGGTTCAGGGCGCTTTCTCAGGGGCTTCTCCTCCGATACATCCCAGGCACCCCTGGGGCCAACGGAGCAGCCAGCAGACCAGCTCGTTTCCCCGAGGTAACTGATGACCCTATCCACCGAATTCCCCTGTCTTTGTCCTGTGACCTCACACCAGCAGGAGCAGGACCATGTCCGATGAAATCTTCAGACTGCTTCCCATCCTAATCTCCACGATGTCACACTACAAATTGCTACATTCAGAAAATGGAAATAGATTGAGGTGGGTTGGAAGGAGGGACAGACCGAGAGGAGGGGGCGCGGAGGAGTGTGCATCGACAAGCAGTCCCCTAAGAAAAATACTTGAGGAAAAGAACGACTCGGGAGATCCCGACAAGGAATCACATCTCAGCGAACATATTGATCTGATTTACAAAACCTCCAGTCTAATGTGAAACAAATGGCGTGGGCGTGAACTGGTACTTAACCATAAAACCCCAGCATTACTCCGTCTCCGATGAAATACCACATATATCCCTCACCGGGGCCTAATGTGCTGTTTTACGGCCAGATACGACTGAGGTTGACCCAACAGTTTGTTTGACAATTAGGAGAAACCTAATAAGGATTGAATGGGAGTGAGAACATGCCAAGAGAAAGAAAGGAGTCCCTTTTTCACAGGAAAAAAGAAAAAAAAAAACATTGGTCTGAGTGACCTAAATGTGATTTGCAGAATCAGGAGCTGTTTGACAAAGCTTGCGTCATTAATGCTTTAAGCAGCCAAACAACATCCTCAAAACAGCCACAAAGTTTAATTATAAAGGAGAGGTGTTAAATATTTGAGAGAGTGCCATGTTTTATTCACATCAGATTTAATTTTTCAGATTTTTAGTGAGCAGTGCTCATTGCAGCAGGGCGTCTCAAGATATGGAATAAATCTTAATGGATTGTTTCATTTCCTAATATTGAAATAACGTGCATGCATTGCTTCACATGCTCGTTTCAGTCGCAGCAGACAGTGGTGAGTAAGTAACAAGTGAGTACAACTTGTGCAACAGACAAAGCATACAGTAAATATGTTTGATAACCTTTTGTGTTCAGTGTGTACAAGGATACAAGGGCCAGTATTGCTCTTGGCCCAGCATTCATCCCATCAGCCCAGCTCTGGCCTTGTTTCTGTCAGCAGTGAACCAGGGGAGTACAGAGTGGGGGTGAGGGGGTGTGTGAGAGAGGCAGAGAGAGGAAGAGAAGGAAAAGAGGAAAAGAGAAGGGGTGTTGGAGGGGGGAGGGGGTTGTCTCCATGGACAGATGGACTGCTCTTTCTCAACACATGTGGAACCATGTTTCGTCTTTCACTGCCGTCAAGCTGGAGCCGAATCCGTCGCTCTGTTGGCCCGCGCCACTCTTTTCGTACTGCACACCTCTCTCTTTAGCACGCCACATACACACACAGCAGCAGCAGCAGCACACAAACATCTCCGTCTTTCCCTGCACACATGTTAAAGTCATCACCCCTGCTCAGCGCTAGTAAAACACAACACCCCCGGCTTCTCTGCTGTTGTCAAGTCTTGCCATTAGCTGATGCCACTGGGGAATCCTACCCTAGTGAGGTGGGTCTCCCTCGGGAGCGTCAGGCACCATGTTACGTTCAGCCGCCACTCATGTGAACCCAAACATGTGAGCATAATTTGGAAAATATCATTTATACTGTGCGTCTTTGTACGTGTCTTGACATTTACAAACTGCGATAAAACCGACATGAGGGAGGAGGGAATAGAAAACAGGGCGAGAATAATTTGAGGTAATGTTTTGCTTAGTGAACAGTATTACCCAATCCTGGATGTTGGAGAGCTGGGAAGGAGGTTCTGGCTCTGGAGTTGCACTGAACGTCTGGGTTTCATTTTTCGGCAAGTGCAAGCCAAAAGAGAGCTGCCAAGTACAGCTTTCGCTCTCAACACTTCCTGCTCTTCCTCCTCTGGCTCGGGGAGACAGGCTTCACTCAAACATCACGTTGACTTAGACGGGGGTGGCCAGTTAATTCTCCCCCGTTTCTCAATGGGCTCAAAAAAATTCACATCTGTCGGATGAATTACAGCACACACGGCCATAAATAAAACGCTGAGATGGACACGTTGTAAAGGCGCAAATAAAAAAGGTGCATGCAGGTGTTTGCATTGCTCTTGTGCATGTGTGTAAATAGGGAACATTTCCTACACAAGTTGACAGCTTTAAATGACGGACTGAAAAAAAAAACAAAAAAAAAACTTAGCACTAGTCCAAGTGCTCTGTGTACAGTGTGAAAAATCCAGAAAGAACACCTGCAGCAATCAGCTCTCAATCACAACAGCAGTGACCTCTGGGTTTCATCGCTTTCATAATGGACGCTGGGTGCAAAAAACTAGATTAACACTACCTACTGAGTGCCAACTTAATTGCTCTTATGCAGATGAAGTGAAAACATGTCATTTAGGTACTTCATAAGCAGACTTCCCTTTTGCAGGTTATCAAGACAGCGGCTCAGTGAAAACACACCCCCTTTTTTTCCATTGCTGATGTGCAATTAAAATGGTTTTAGAAATCCTCTTTGACAGTCCAGGGCTTAGCCAAAAATGTAAATGACATTAAAGGAGACAATGAATTTAATTTTGTTTAATGTCCCCTTTCGCTGATTCTCATTTACATCACATTTCCACATAAAGGGCTGACCTTATAAATACTGGCATTTGTTCAGCTTTTGGAGGTAATCACGCTTTTGCAAAAACCAGATGGGAGCGCACACATTTTCCGATTTGTTTCTTAGAAGGCCGAGGGAACCACACGCGAGACGTTCTAAAGCTGCGCTCCTTTTGTTTCTGGTAAACAACTTGACAACAAGTCAAGTGCACTCTGGGAAATGACCTCGTAGGTGTTCCACAAATGAACGATAACGCAAAGTCATTTAGGAAGTACGGGCAGGCTAATGAGGGACATAACGGAAAGCTAAGCAAAATTTACATTAGGCCAAAATCTAATTGCATTAACACTCGAACAGGTGCGGCGAGGCCTTTATAAATGAGCTAAACGAATAAAAGCCTCCCACAGCACCGCCATGTGTGCTGACCAAAAAAAGAGATGAGGGTGGAAATCGGGGAAAAACAAGTCAATCTCATGAATTATTCAGTGGCTGGGCTGCACTCCAAAGGTCAGTGCTCTTTGACCTTTGTGACAGGAAGTGAAAGGGAGCGCCGTAGCTGCTGGAATAAATGGAGCTGACATGTTTAGATCTGCTCCACCGTCCGTTTGTGAATGGCAGCGCAAATTGACACAGCATGTTAAGCCGTATGAGCACATATTAAATTCAGAAATTCATATTTGAGGAGAATCCACATTCATAGCCGCGCTTACTTCCTTTCTTTTTTTTTTTTTTTTTTTAACTCCCAGAACCCTTGTGCATAAATTGCTCCGGCTTCTCGCTCTAAAAGTGTGACCTCTGAACCCTGACACGCAGAATGAGTCATTTTCTCTCCTCTTTCAACAACATGTGCCGTCTTATTACAAAATCCATGTGTAAGCCCCAACAATGTATCTAATCTTTCACACGGGAGAAGACAAAGTCAATATGCAAGAGAGTGGAGACAGATAGCAGAGCAGCAGTCATAGCAAATTGAGTTATGTTTGGTTATACACTACATTCACTGTAAATGGGAAATCCATCTAATCAGATATTGGGAACCTCATCACTATAATTCTAAGGACTCAAATTACCGACTGAATAAACCTACACCCCCACTTACTTTAAGGCACCATTAACTTATAAATGTGACATCTGTAGCCGTGCAGGATTTATAGAGAGAGGGGATGATTATAGCGCTTTCAGAAAGTGCTGTGGCCGTTGGAAAAGTGCTGTAATTAGTCACTATTAAAAATAACTTCTCTTTTATTAATTACAGCAGCTTTGCAGTTTTTATTTTCACATTTGTAGAAGCGGAGAAAAAAAACGCTTATTAAAAGGACAACAGAGTTTTCTTTCAGAGAGCAAAAAAATCCTAAAAGATGCTGAAATGTAAGTCACAAGTAATAAGCCGAGCAGATGCAACAAAAATAATATTCTTTCTTCATCCAAATATGAATATGAATAATCCAAGGGCATCAAATGTATGTGTTGAAATATTTAAGAGCAAGCAGTGCTGAAACTTTGTGACAGCTGTTGGGCCTATATCTAACCAACTCTTTTTTTTTTTTTTTAAAGAGAATCCTTCCTCTTCAGAAATCTAAGTGAAAATCTGTATCAAAACTCGAAGAGAAAATAGGGTAAACAGATGTCTGGCTTGACCGCAGGAAAATAGGACACATTTGGAATGATAAGTTTCCCAAACTCCGTTGGATATGCCAGATCCATGGGAACGCCAGTTAATGTCTTGCTAGATGCCAGCTAGCTGTGTGCGCTTTCCCCTCTTACCATCTGGGAAAATGTTACAGCGAATGAGCGCCATCAATGATTCACTCCAAATCTGTTTCTTAAGGTTCGGCCATGCTACTGTTTCTCTAAGAAATGTGGCAGTGCTAGCCGCTTTCTCAAGCTGTAATTGTAGACAGATGAGACATGCCTGATTCAACAATCAAACCTCTCCTCTAGGTTTATGTCACTCAGCTATGTTCTACTCAATTGGAAATAATCAGTTTCTGCCAGCAGCGACCGCAGCACAGGTGCCTGTAATGATGTGCATGAGAAAATGACAGATGTAACAGGAATGGCTGTAAAACACGCAGGCTTTAACTAAAAGCCATATGCACACAGGGAATAGTCAGGTAATTGCTGTAAATATTCTTACATCCAGTGTGCTCTGGTCAGGTCCGTAACTCTTGCTAAACCCTGCAACCTTTCACCAGCACCCCTCTCTGCGAGCCTCCTGCAGTCACTGGGAACCTGTGTGGGTCTGTTAGGGTGAGCTGACGGGCTCATAGTTACGACATGGAGACAATGGGAGGGTCTAATGAGGAACATATGCTTTTGTGTTTCAACAGAGCCGCTCATTGTGCAAGGAAAGGGATACTCTGCTCCTATTCAGGCTCGTCACAATGAAAATCCGAGCCCTCCCTGAGCCAGTTGAGCTTACAATATCCATCCGCTTCTTTTTTCTTCCCTGTTCTTTTATTCCCACCCCTCTTCTTGACTTTAATTCTCCGCGCATTCATTTTGCTTATTGTACTTATGTTACATGTTTTGTCCCGCAGATTGAAGAACAATGGTGTGCGAAACTCTAAACAGTAAAAGGCAGCAGAGCGACACAAAGCAAACATGAAAGCAACGGAAATTAGGCAAAGTAGATGTCTCAGGTTCTATGTTAATGTCGCGCTGTGGTGCCTTTACTAGCATGCACCGGAATAATAAACATTAAAGTCTGACTTGTGTTGCGTATGGCCCAGCGTGGATGTATCTAAACATTCAGCACATGTGTAGGGAGGTGTGCGTGGGTGTCTGTCTGTGCGAGTTGAGAGTTCAGACAGCAGTAGCTCGGGTAATCCATCCAGGCTCCCAGGGCAGCCGGCTCCTACTTCCTGATGCATGAGAAGCCGCTGGAGTGGAGTGGCAGCAACAACTGCTCAGCCCTATTTGATTACTAATAAGAGAGTTGTCCCCTCTGTCAGATACCGGGCATTCTCCGCTAAGCAAACAGTGATTCCTCCTAGTCAAACATTAGCATTGCTGTCTGTCCCTACGACGTGGCGAGAGTTACATTGAGACAGACTCGTCCACCCCCCGCCTCACCTTTTATCTGCCACAATCTAAACACACTCAGGTGAAATAAAACAGGCCGCTTTAGCCTGTCTTTTTAGAAGGTGATAAAGGACGTATAATTGTGGCAGATGTAGGTAACTTCCCTAAAGCTGCAGAACAAAACAGCAGACATAAAACCTCCTAAAGTTAATGGCGTCTCACTCACAGCTAACTTGAGAGAAGGAAACAGTCAATGAAAAACAACTATTGACAGTGTAAGCATCGCGGCCCGTAAACAAAGAAGGGAAGCCAGCCAAATGAATGTGAAGTTGCCTAAGCTAATTAGGTGTATTCCCAGCATGATCCTCCAGCGATTGAACCACCTGTGATTGAACAAACCCTATCCAGGTGGTGACCGCCCCTCGGTGCACAGGTACCTGGGAAAGACACCCCTCGTGCGCTCACACACATCACATGGCCCAGAGGTCCCACCCGGAGTGCTTTAAGGTGCAACCCTGGCTCGCTGGGAGGGGACTGGTTTGTTCATCTGCTCGTCCTCTCAGCCACTCATCCATCCGTCCGCTCATTCCCACAAGAGGAAGCCGGGCCTTACCTGTCGATGATCACAGGGTCTGAAGGGGTCTCGTTCCTGTTTCCACAGCTTTTCTTGTCACAGCATCGGCTAAGAGACATACAACAGTGTATTTCAGTCAAGACAAAACTCAGCTAAATAAATCAAATAAATAAATAATGCACTCAAACCACATACATTTATTAAGTGCCTTGGAGTAGTTTTGATATCGGGAAAAAAAATTGCCAGGAGATTTCCTTCACTCAATCTAACCATTGCATTGATGCTGATGGCTGATAAAAATGGTGAAAACAACATGTTGTGTTGTTTGGCTTAGTGTTGGAGGGGAGGGGAGTGGGGATTGGGCCAGGAGGCAGGGGAGTCACTTTTCACAGCTTCAGCTTTTGTTTACCTCTAATTGCCAAGCTGCTATTTCTGAGGGAGATGCAAGGTGCCACCCTCAACCAATATTTCTGCGGGGCATTTATCAATTATGGCCTCAAAAGCACTAATCTATCTTACACCACATGTTCCAGCCATCTCCAGCCTAAGCCTATAGCTAGCTGCTTTTCACTTCTTTGATTAGGCTTGAATCAGAAGCTGCAAAAATAAACAAATCCATCATGTGCAGCTTCCAGTGCAAATGAAAACATATAAACATATGTGAATCAGACTGATTTACGCCATATGGTGCTGAGAGAAAAACAACAAGATTTTGGTGTGAGCTACTGCCAGTCAAGCACACACTATTTAAATATATCTGATTTACATTCCTTTCCGGAGTAATAATAAAGATTTATTTTCTACTTAAGGTGCTGAAAATGTGAAAAATTGCAAAGACAAGGCAAGACTAGAATAAAATACAGTGCATAATAAGATGAAGATATCAAAGGTGTATTATGGCTGTAGTTGTTGTTATTAGGCTTATCTTCTTATGTATATTAGGCAGCAGTTAAAGCAGTTCATTATTGTGCAGAAAAACACACTTCCTCCTGACATAAAAAAATATTACCTCCAGAGCAGGAGCATATTCAGCGTGTCACAAATAAGTGATGGATGCATGTATAAATTGAGCGTGAGTGATGAGTTTATGCATGGAAAAAGACAAATCATCGGGAGCTCTCGTGCACTTGCTCTCCAGCAGTAAGTTGAACAATGCACCGGTGCAACAAAGGAGAGGTTAACCGACAGTATCCGAATTCAATGTTCACAAAGCTCATGCTGAGCTCGACAATAACAACAAAAGAGGTTTTTCCTTTTAGTATCAATGACACCGCTGAATAGCAGTGCAATATGAGAGCTTGAGATTTATGTGGTTAAATGACGCTAAAAGGCTCACTGATCATTGTTGACAGGTGGGATCAACCGAGAACTGACTCTGTGTTAACAGCAAAAAAACTCATGCATGGCAAGCAATGTCTGCGCATAACTTAACAGCAGGCATATTGTCTGTGGCAGGCTGACACCACACATGCATGTATTCACCAAATATAAAAATACATTTAAGATGAAAAAATAAACAAGTCTGTGTCTGACTCTGACTTGTAGCATTTATTAAAACACACTAAAAAGACAGGCAGAGTGATCTTAGAGTATTTTCACTGTCACGTTCAAAGTAAGAGCATCATTTTCACATCAAAGTTCGATCAGATCATATCAGAGTTTCAAATGACAGCAGCAGGACAGGAGCTCCAGCCTTAAATGGCTGCATCACATCACCAGTGTCAAAACTTATTGAGGGGAGGGAATTACTTTATGCCTATACTGCAAAACAGACAAAAAAATGAGAAAGACACAGTGCTTACCTGCACATTATTTCATGAGTAAGAAGGACTCTGCACATTTCTGGGTTCTTGTCTTGTCCCTCATAAACTATGGCCTTTGAAAAGAAATGAGACATGAATTCACAATTAATTGAAATTACCAAGCTGCTACTTTTGCACTTAATAAAACAAATCAGAGCATGATGTCAGGACAGCAAAATAAATTAAAGCAGTGCAGAGGCTAAGCAAGAATTATTGTCAGATAATCACAGCAATTCCCCAGTGTTTAAAATTATAATAATTAATACACATTTCAAATTATAAAATGTAATATTTGCAGAAATTAAATCGCTACTATTAAAATATTTTAACAACATTTTGGTGGCTGTGGCAATAAAAGTGTAATTATAGGAAAATAATGCAGGCTGAATTCATTTGTATTTCTTTTTTAATCTGCTGATATTAGGTGGCTCAGGCAGAAGAGGAAGGAAGAGGGGGAGAGGATTTTCATAAGGACAGATCCAATAGAAGTGTCATCAATATGCTTATAATCTGGGGATATTTGGGGGAAAGTGTTAATGGGCAATCTGTTGTTTATTTTGAGCCGCTAACAATGATCTTTCTGTGGATAAAAAGCGGTGTCTGGCGGTACGGTTGAGTAATTTTTGAGCATTGGCTGAAACAGATGGCGTGGAGCTATCAGTTGTGCCGCTCCTCTCCCTCCCTCCTGCTCCTTCTATTTCTGAGGAGAGACACTTTACTCCCCTCCGCACTCAGCCGGCAACAAGAAAAAAATACGACACAATGTTGAATAAATACTCTAAAAGCGCTACAAGTCTTATAGAAATGATTTAATGTTTAAGCGTTATAAATCACATTATTTGATATTTTTTCGCTTGAGGCCGATTTTAACAGGACTTTGAAAGTGTCACACATCAGAACCAGGTCGTCTGTCCTACTTGACCTGATAAATGCCTGTCCCTCTAGTTTTTCCCCGGCCGATTATCTATATTGGTTAGATTTATGTGGCTAGTTGCAGCTGTAGTAACAGAAATCCATAAATTGCTTGTTCTGCGTCATTGACTCTGATCATTCGCGCAGGAATGTTTGTCTGTGAACCGGTGGTCCAGGCTGCACGGCTCTATCCACGACGCCTTCAATCTGAGCGTGTCAAAAAACACACACACACACACACAAGCCAACACGTGGACAGCTCCGTCTCCCACCGCCGCCTCATTTTATTTCCTTAATTATAATTACGCATGGTGACCTGTGCGTCGCCCTAAAGCGCGCGGAAGACCTCCATAATGGCGACGGGAGCTGTGGGTTAAAAAGTCACTCGGTTGTGTGTGCTTCTCCTCGGCCTCAGAGATGAGTGGAAATAGTCCCGTTTTCTCTCAAGATGAGATCGCTTGTATGTAAATGTGGGAAATGAGTTTGGGCCGTCACCTTTGACTCCTCGCAGCAAAGTCAAATCAGATCATATGGAGCAGGCGTACATGCTGAAATTTTAATGCTGGACAAACTGAGCTTACAAAGAAGCCCGAGTGTGTCTAAATTCAACTTTGCAACGCGATATGGCCACGCGTAAACACTCCAAACAGAAGCTGTCTCCTCATGTTGTTGCGCTAATTGGATTTTATTTGGGCCACATGCAGACAATTTTACCCCAGGTTGTAATTCGTTTATATACAACATTTTAAGCTCTTTTATTTCACACAAGTACTATATAGCTCTGTGCGTAAAAATAAAATAAATTAAAATAAAAAGGTTTATCTTACCTGCTTCGTCATGGAGTCAATTAACCGTATGTAAAGATCCTGTTCTGTTCTGACGCCTGCGTGTGCACGAGGGCAAAAAACACAGGTCAACAATTAGAGTAAATACAACAGATAAAAGTAGATAGTAGGAAAAGTTTTTGTATGAATAAATTAGCAGTATAAAATTCAGTTTGGATACATTTTTATTTTCCTTCAGTTTAATTTATTACCATCATTATTATTACTATTATTAATATAATAATAATTATTATTATTATTATTATTATTATTATTATTATTTTTATTATTATTATTATGCTCTCTTTTTTTCGGTGTAAAATCTTCTGGACTTGACTTACCATTGCTGTACAATAACTGTAGTTTGTAATGAATCCCATTGTTAGTTTTTTCACTGGTTGGTTCCTGTGTGAGAGACAAGGCTTTATTTAAAAATAAAAATAAAATATCACACCATCCACAAACAACTTTAATATGTGTGGGAAAAAAATTACAGTTTCAGCCCAGAAGCTTTGCAAACGACTGTCTGTCACGGAGAGAATTGAATTTTGAAACAAATCGATATTTACACGTGACTGGTCCGCTAAAGCCTTTTAGAGGAGCATAATTCGGACACATGTGCTTGATTGTGTGGTGAAAAGAGGATGCTTACTTTTTCCTTCTCCACAAAGTCCACAAAAGCTGTCCTTTCGATCTCCACCGGCTGACCCTGTCTGTCATACAGCGCCAGGACGAAATGGAAAAAATTGGATTTTCTGAGGTTGGATGGGGGCTGCTTTTCATAATGTGCCCGTGCCAAGCCGACACCGCTGCGGGGAGGAAGAGAGACAAGGAGAAGGAGAGAAGAGGAGAGCACGTCGGTTAGGCAGCGGACACCTCGGGGAGACACGGGATGATGGGATGGAGGGAGAAGTGGATGGGAAACATTTGGGCTTTGAGATTTCTTGATTTGTCACAATAATGTGGTGTAATGAAAGACGGGGAAAAGGGAGCCGAAGGGGGGGCACTTATTGGGTAATTGATACAGAGTATTCAGGGGATTGAGGGGTCGATATGATGAGGCAAGGGAAGAGGGAGATGCGTTTTTTGGCAATGCGTTACCTTTGGGCGGCTGTGTTCGCGTCCACCACCCCAGCTGTGTGCATCCATGAGCGGACTGAGTTCAGTCCACCCAGCGGTTCCTCCTTCATCGTTGTCCCGCCTCGCGGTATAGTTTCCTGAATCCCAAACATTTAGGACAATTTTCTTTTAAAAAAGGGCGAGCCTCCTGTGAAATTAAGCGAAGGAAATTAAAAAGCGTCCAAGTTATCCTTCAGGGTCTCGGGATAGAGAGCAAACCCGGTCCACAGGTCTTGCCTCCCTCTTCAGTCCGTCCGATGTGAACAATTCTCAAAGTGCACTACTTAGTTAGAGCCGTATCCACACGCTGCAAAAAAGTGTTCAAGAAGAGACAAGATTTTGTTGTTGTCTTGCTATTGTTCCTCTTTGTTTTTGGTGCTATTCACAGAAAAATCGATGTCAGTTGTTTGTGTTGGTGGGTGATGCTGATCTCAAAGTGCCCACATCCCTGAAGCACCCGCATCCAAAACCTTCAGGACTTCTTCTTCTTCTTCTAGTTGTAAATGAAAAAAACCCACTCCTGCAGAAAGCGGTGCTGCTGCTGCTGCCGCCTGCTCGCTGCTTCTCCGTAAGACAAACACACGGGCGAAGGCTGATCACCAGTGGAGGTGTTCCTCGTACACAGGAGAGCTGGATAAGGGGCCCTTGCGCGTCTCGCACGATGGATGGGAACATGCAAAACTAAGCCCTCTTTCCCCGAGGACTGAAATCTTTCCCGGGAGCCAAAACTCTAAACCCACGGGAGAGGCGCTGTCAGAGTGTGACGCGGTGAGGGGCGGGGTTTTGACCAAATATGGAGCTGTGACGCTTCCTGTCAGGGCAGCGGCAGGCAGGCGGCGGGCGCTTTCCACTCGTTCAAGCAGCCCGACAACACTCTCTTCACTTTGCCTCATGCGTAGGCCCCAGACGCGGTGAGTTGGACTTTTTTAATTCAACGGGGCGTAACATCACACATAATAAACTAATACAGACAAATAATCATAATAATAGCCTCCTATTATGTCTTGTTGTAGTGGCCTTAATGAACGCAAATCTTTTGATTTATCGCTTTATATCAAAAAGGAACTGTAGTAATTGATATATTTATTAGCTTTAATTTGATTCTGATTACTACAAATTGATTTGTGGAGATAATTTATTCAGTAACGTGTCGGGAGCATCTCTGTAGCTCTTTGAATACAGTCCATAAATCATTTCAACAAAGACAGATCAAGTTTCTCATTCATTCTTTTCTTTTTTTTCTTTTTCTTTTTTTTTTTTTTGCTTCTTCATCTGCATCTTATTTGGCTTTTATAAATTGTAATTAATTGCATTGTTTTTATTCATTAATTAAACATAATAACTTCATCATAGTTATTACATTTGGATTTAATAAAAATAAAAACCTTTCACTGATGCGCACGAGAATATCGTATAAATATCTCTGTGCGTAAATGCTCCACTGTTTGCGCATCAGGTTCTGTTGTCAGACCAAATCAGTGTCATGGCTTTGAGTTGTAGAGGTGACTTTTTGGACACTTTTTATAGAGCACAGCCATCTTTTATTGTGACATTAAAACAACTTCAGAAAAAAAAAAAAACATGGTTGTGTGTCTCCTTTATTCTGATGTTACATCTTGTTATAGAATATATTTTAAAAAGCAGTGTCCGGTTCATTAGTGGTGAAAGAGGGAGAGGATGGATAAGAGGAGGGGCGCGGGGAAGAGAGATGTGAGCTGTATCCTCTGCCATCTATCTCGCTGCTGCTGAGGGTTAATAGCTGCTGCCAAAGATAAGTGAATTATAAGCTGTTGCTTTCACCTCGACACGGCCTGTTTCTAAATTGCCCAATCACAAAATAAAGCTGTGGATTTTAATTTTTTTTTTTAATATTTCATCTAAAATTATAATTTTAAATATTTGGTTGAGGGTCTCTTTGTTTTAATATCACACTTGAAAGAAAAGAGGCCCACGTGTTTTGTCTGTTCCAGCGAGATTGCAAACACAGTTTTCTTTGCAGAGTTTTAGCGCACATTTCAAGTCGCTTATTAGAAGTTAACCCCTGATTACACGCACCAAGGCGATTTAAATCTGATTATCAAATTAGGAGACTTTGAGACAAATCCTCTTAGATCTGATACTGTTGACTGGAGAGGCAGAATGGATCTCCGCCGCAGCCGTCACGTAGGTAACGATGCTGTCCTGAAAGGGACTTTTAAACCGTATTTGACAACAAATGCAGCTGCCCCGCTATTTCAGAAGATATTAGAGAGGAAAATGAATGCAAATCTGTGTGCAGGAGCCATCTGGACGTGGAGAGAGGGAGTCAGCTGCTGCACACACTGAGGCGCGGAGCCTGAATCCGTCTCAGCTCATTCTGTGGGATCATCTGTGCGCTGGGCTTACACCGTGGAAAATGCGCTCTCCATCATTAGGTGAAATAAAGGGTTTGTTTTAGGCAGCGGCATTAGAGCGTCTTGTACAGTGGTTTGAAGGGAAGCTAAGTGACGGCTGACAGTGGGGTGATCTTTAGATTGAGTCATGCTCGCGCTGCTCTAATGACACGGGGCTCTTATCTCATGCTTTCTATTCACTTGCCACAATGAATGAACCCCCAACGATTCGGCCCTGACCACTGCTAGAAAACCAAAGTGTTGGGGACGCGCGTGGCTCCCAATAAAAATAAAAATAAAACATGCCCACGCGGTGACTTGGAAGACCTCCCGTCTCGCCGGGACGAGCCTGCTCCGTATTGAGGGTGACGTCTCCTTTTTTTGTGTGAATTTACGGGGCGAGGCCCTCATGATCTCCACAAATTTGCATGTAAATGGCGACATCAGCCTATACGCGTGCCAGGGGCCAGCGGGCCTCCCAGATGTCAAGGCAAAGTCAATCAGGCGGCCGCTGGCCAGCTGTCCATCCGCGCACTTTATTGGGACAACACTTTGATTGGGCGCTCACCTGCATTGTCTCCTAATGGGCTGATTAGGAAAAGGAGAAGAAAAAAGTGGAAGAAGTGTGATTAGCGGGGAAATCACAATCCTCTTATCACATAGAGTGCTTTAAAATGAGCCTTTTTTCTATTAAATATTAATCAAACGCCCACAGTTACGCGTCATTCCAAATCCATAAGCCACAAACAGGCAGCAACCCACGCTGTGTTTACGGCACATTGTTTGTTCCATTGTTTAGAGACACTTTTTGTTCAGAGGGATGACATTTTGTTTTGTCACCAGGCCTCATTTATTTGTATATATTTTTGCAGGTGCTCATAAAATGGCTGCATGCATATGTGCAGGCTTTATTTTTAATAATTGTATCACTTGTAGATTTCTTTTTTTTTTCCAATTTATTTAACTCAACCGTTTTATGACTCAACAAAATGAAAATACAAAATGATATGTGTAGGTTTAAATCGTTTATTAAATTGTCAAATATTAAAATAGACTTTATTGGATTTAATTTGCATTGGAACTTAGTTTGGGCTCATATAAGGCCTGCGAAGCGCGCTGAGGGACTTCCACGTGGCACATATATAAATCTCAGATTAAAACGCGCTCGCTCTTATTGTTAATAACAGGAGTTAAAAACACAAATGGCCGAGAGTGATGAGATCAATCACACGGGCTTTTGGTGTCAAGCGGTAATAGCTGATAGACGGACAGCGCCCCTCGTTGGTTACACTTGAGATCATTGTGTCGATGTGAGGCAGCTGCGGTGCGCGTTCCCAGCACGTCTCCACACACACACACACACACACACACACACACACACACACACACACACACACACACACACATTGGGTGACGCCACGTGCACGGCGGTGAACCTAAAACTGAGGACCTGCTCAGTTCATATATCGCTTTATTCAAATGAATGGGAATTGAAAAATAGATAGAAAATTAGACTTTTAGACAAAGTATAATAATAATAATAATAATAATAATAATAATAATAATAATAATAATAATAATAATAATATTGACTGTGATGTCGTGGCCCTAATCAAAGTGTGTCTATCTCCGCAGCGTGCGTCTAATAAACAGGAGCAGCCCCTGACACCGCGGCGTGACCTCACATTTCGTCACTAACTTCTGCCGGAGCGCTCGTGTTAATTGTGTGCAGTGGTGAGTTGCTGTCAAGGGCATTGCCCGCGCGCGCACAATTTGCATTTCCATTCTGGTGTGGAAATGATGAGAAGGGTTTCGGCGCGGTTTAGAGCCTCGCGGCGCAAGTCTGTGGGCGAATTACATTTAAAGAAGGCGAGAGAAATTAAATAAGAAACCGAGACCACTTCAGGGCTATTAACATCTAAAATATCCCCTGGAAATTTAGACCAAAATACATATGACCAAATACCCTGGGCACCCGCGCTCTGGCAGCCACGTCTTCAATTGTGTCCATCAATGTTTTCTGGGCCTTTTTTTTTTTTTGAAAAGTTATTACGCCGTCACTCATTTTGCTGATGGAAATTTGAATGCAGCCCTGACTGGACCATATTTACTCTTTAATATAAGTGTCAGGTGTCGAATCAGACTTAGTGGTCTATTAAAAATCTCATCAGTAAGTATGATATGGGCACGTGTTGCGTCGGGGTAAAAAAAATAAAAAAATAAAAAAATATCGTGGCCTCAAAAAAACGGGATGCATTAGCTTTAACCTTGGATTTTTCTCTTGCCATGTGTGCGCCAGCCTTTGCCACTGCACTCAGGAGAACTCATTCCACCGCTGACCTGGCTGATTGAGCCGCTGCCAGCCACACACTCACCTGCTAGAGTCCACATCAAACGCTATATGTGTTTTTTTTTTTTTTTTTACCTCTGCAGGCGGACATAAGGACAGGGATGGTGTCTGTCTCTTGTATCAGCATTAAACAAGACAGGAATCTGAATCCATATTGAGCTGCTACTATTAACAGAAATGTTAATTATGATGTCAAGACAGAGGCAGAGTCAAGGTGAAAGCAGCACAGCAAAAGCTAAAAATAAGCCATGCCAGCCCCAGTACAGTGTGATCCTGCAGAGGAGTGTTACTTTCAAGGGACCTTTTTGCTGCAACAAAGAGGTGGAAAAAGAGGAAGTAAATGAATTAGACTACAAGCCAGATTTTGTCTTTGTTTCATCCATGCTTGTCCTGTCCCTATTTTTTTTTTTTTTGTTTTTATCTTTCCCGAACCTCTCCCTCTTCCTTGCTATTGGAAGTGCTGCAAATTGTATAATGCTGCTCTTTGTTCTACAGAGTCAAGCCACATGAATAGCTGTCCTGAGTGCTCACACACACACACACACAAAAAAAAAAAAAAAAACACTGACAAACTGATCATCTTAAAAAAGCAACGCCCTGGTGCTCCACTTGGCCTACTTTCCACACAGCAGCACTGGGACGTGGGAAGAGGAATAGAATTCAGGGGAGGATGTTCCTCCACTCTGGGAAACATTCAGTATAGCAAGTGTGATGCACATAAACATAGCCTTTGCATTGTCAACCTTAGACCGCGTTTGCCCCAGATAACTAGTCCCCATGTGCTCGACTATTCTCTTTGACTTTGCAATTGAAATCCAGGGAAGATTATGCCAGAGCTAAAAGAGGCAAACTCCAGGGTGGGATTTCAATTGTCAATTCCTGTTGGATTTAATAGCATTATGACATATAGTACACCATCTGTTACGCTTCCTGTTACGAGGTTTGCACAAGTGGAGCCCAATGATGTGAACATCACTGCAGCCACAAATTTTGAATGGGCAGCACTAGTCAATTTGAAATATTTTCTGCTCAGACGTGTGACTAAGCACTGAGGTCTCCGGTTCGCAAAAACTCTAGAGCAAACACGCAGAGTGAAGGTGCAGGAGAAGTAACCAGTCCTAACTTTAGCTAAACAGACTTCCTGAAGCGCCAGATAATCTGAGGCTTCTCCGAACACCGCCTAACCAAATGTCGACATCTGTGAGGGTGTGCATAAAGAAAAGCTCCTCGGAGAAACGGGGGGATAATAATCTTAGTTCCCCTCACCTTCAGCTTGCCCATAGGGGTTTAAAAGGGAGATGAAGAAATCCTATGTAAACATGCCAAGTCAAATTTTCACTTGAAATGTGACGTGAAGGCAAAGGGCAACCTTGGTGCATGTCTAATGTGCTTCCATTACTTGAGTCATCAGTGCCCCTGGATGTAAACAATTGAAGTATTCAGTCCACGGTCTGACTCACTATGCACACATGAAACACCTTCTGATCCATTACTGTACAAATTGTGCAAAGGTGAGGAGCCTAAAAAAGCATGGCTTGTTTGCGATCAGGATGCCTTGTGTTCAATAGCATCCATAAAGTGAGTTTGTCTCTCTTGAGAAACATACAAAGTTTGAGCATCTGTTCCATCATGTAGTCTTTGTTGAGAAATTAAATATTGAACTGATCTAGTGTACCATGAATGTTTCACTCACATAGTGATTAGACAGACTGAGAGGCAAGACACTGCAGCACTTTACACCCCACTTTAATATACTGTGTTTGTTGTTCTCGCCTTTAAGTGTTTCATATACTACATTGTGCCCGTTGTTGTCGAAAATGGTTTTTAATGCCGTTTCAATTAGACTTAACATGCATGTCTAATTCTAGTACACAGTCACACACACACATTGGCAAATTGGCGTGCACACATCATATGTCTTTTGTGCACAATCACCCAGTGCACAATAAGCGCTATGATTGTAGTCCAGCTGATAATGCACATCAATATAATTGGAAAAAAAAGAAATTATAGTTTGGGTTTTATGATTCAATTATCAACTTACTACCATCTGTTTTTACCATTTTATTTTTATATCTATCAAAGAAAAAGTCAAAGGCTGCACTGATTTAAATTAGCTTTCCTGTTTGCAGTTAAAGGACAAAAGATATTTCATTTTTTACTTCATTGTCCTTTGCTCCAAATCAACAATTGTCTCAAGAGAGGAGGCGCACTGATGTTTTTTTGACATTAACATTTTAGATTAGCAGTGCAGACCTAGGTAACATACAAGCAGGGGAAGGAAAAAAAACAGTATCATCACAGAGATCATAAAATGGTGTCGTGAGTAGTCTTTTGTCCGGGACCATAGGAGAGTTCTGTAGCTAAAGGGAAGGACAAAAGCAGAAGGCGCCACGGGTATAAGGTTCCCCAGAGCAACAATGCACAAAGTTTCAACTTGCAGCGCATGGGTGTAACTTTAACTGGAATACTGTGGATCAAAGAGTCACAAACAAAGTGGGTGGAAATGCTGCAGGAGTGTCTGTGCTGAAGTGAAGGACAGGTTCACTAGAGAGACAGCGGGAGACACCGTTCTTATGGAACGCAGACCGAGCAATCACAACTAATTACTGCCACTGTGTTTATTGAACTCACAGGGCAATGGGATTCATTTAAGAAAAACTGATGTGTGCTTTTCTTTTCATTCTCAAAAATAATAACCCGAACAGAAGTGTGTCAAAACAAGCACGTCACCTTTAAACCTCAATTAATAAAAGGATTTTGTTGTTGCTAGACTTTACACAATAGATGTTAGACGCTGAATCTCAAACATTCATTTTACATGTGAGTTGCCTTTGCGCAGCTCTCCTTTAAATAAGTAACACAGCCTTGAAATTTGTGGGGCTTGGGGCACCTCATCAGGTTAGATCAGTACAATGCGGATGTGTAACCTTTACACCGCAGTTGAACCTGCACATACAAGTGTTATGAAAGGTCCCTGTGGCACTCTTCTCTTCTGACATGGATTTGAAGACTTGCCACTTTATTAGCTGCTAAGCCCCCAATACTTGTTCTATATAGTGGAGGCCTATGTTATGAGCTAGGATCTCATTGTCTGGCGTTATTAGAGGAAGAGTCGGCAGCACTCTCTCGTCGCCCCCAGAGACTGTCCTGACTGTTTGAAGGGAAGCTACAAGTGCAATTTAACCCATCTTATTTACAATATGATCTGTTACAAGGACATCATCGCTGCAAGGATTCACATCTAATATACAGTCGACCCCCCCTCAACATGATTCATTTTTGTCCTCGTTGATTCAAATGTATGTGCTTGAATTTCAATTGAGCCTTTAAAAAAAATCACTCGAACATCTCAAATATTATGCACCCATGATATTTCTATTCATTATGAGCTTCAGAGAACTTTTACAATAATAGCATTTCAAAACTAAAAACACATGAGATCAAATACTTCATTATTAATACTGTGTAAGCAAGCTATTTCCTGAAATACTTATCAACTTTTGTTTTTGCTTGGGGAAAACAAGCACTTCGTGATCACTTATCAGCAGCACACACTTTATCTTCCAAAATGGAAATGGACTGTCAACTGTGAATAATAAGTGCCATAGTGCCATCTAGTGCACAAAGGGCCACACTGACAAGGACCGCGCTTAAGTAAAATATGCAGGACTCTACAGCTATATGTGCACTTTTAAAGCCTGGTCAAATTGGCACAGCTGCTAAATAATAAAAGCTAAAGGACAGAGCACCATTTAAAGGGAGCATCTATGTGTGCACTTGAGTGTGAGCTTTAACTACACCGAATGACCACACTGAAAATTTCCACTCGGGGGAAATAAACAAGGAGACAAAGGTTCGTCTTCGAAGCCAAGTCTTTGACAACCTTCAGTTGCAGGGAGCCGCAAGGATAATCTTCTTCAGACAATGAGACTATGTTGAAGGCTGTGCATGCAAATTACACTCCTGCCATCCAAATTACAAAGAGTTAGACAGACCTCAAGTCATCAGGCCTCATATCTCACCCATCGGGCCTCCTGGCTGTTAGCTTGCCAGTGGATGCTATAGAAACAACAGAACAGAAATAATAAGAAAAAAACACATGAGCCAAAACAAGACTCCTGAATAATTGATTGTGTTTGTCTTTGCTGTTTTTGTGTGTTTGTATGTGTGTGTGTGTGTGTGTGTGTGTGTGTGTGTGTGTGTGTGTGTGTGTGTGTGTGTGTGTGTGTGTGTGTGTGTGTGTGTATGTGTGTGTGTGTGAGTGTGTGAGTGTATGTGGGTTTGTGTGCGTATTTGTGTGAGAGTTAAGACTGAGGGTCTGGACACAGCTCATGCCCTTGAGCAGGGCAGACACATTCACTGGCCAATGGTTTGTGTTAAAAATGTCTGATGGGCCAGATGTGGGGGAAGGGTTTACACACACACACACACACACACACACACACCAATGTGTAAAGGTATTTATGTCCACTGTAAATTCACACAAAAGGCACTGGAGAGTTTAGAAAACATGAATATGATGATGAGTTTACTGGCACAACAAAGTGTTTTTAGACTTGCTCGCAGTTAAAATGAAGTAGAGATTTTCAGACTAAAAATACTGGTTGGTAAATTGCTCAGGAATAAATATGTTGGAAGATGTTAGAAAGTCAATATACCTTCATTTTGTCTGTGCTGGTAATGAGCCATATTTTCAGGGGAAAATGGCTGCTTCTCCGGAGGCACCATGTCTACTGAATGTGGCCCTGATCCTGGATAAAACAGAAGGCTCACCAATCAATCTCTTCAGGTTGCCCACAGCCAGAGAAAGCAGCTGCACCACATGTTTGCCTTGCGCGATAGCGACAAGTTAACATACGGGCAGCACAGTAACCATCCACAAGCAGCCTCTAGCTGTCTTATAATGAATTCCCACTGGGATGGGGAACTATCAGAGTCAGTGGTGTTACTGGAGGCTCGGAATAAAGTCAACACCTCTCCTTATACCTGATGAAGCTACGGCACACCACACACACATACACGGGCAGCACTGTAGTGAAGCACAAGTGAAAATGTGGTAAACCTAATATACACAGCAATTAAGATGTGCAGTTTATTAAAGCACAAATTAGGTCTAATTCAAATTGAGACAATTATTTTTTCTTTGGCTTCATATAGTGCTTAGAAGTCCAGAAGCAATATATACACCAGTCTAGATTTTAGTTTTAATACACAGACTATATTTAAATTCATTATTTTACACATATTAATGCTTTTGGGAACCCATGTATTTATTGTAGTTCAATAAATAAGTTTGTATAAACACCAAACAAAAACACAAATACAACAAAACAATACTACACATTCTTTTGTTGGGCTTGTCTTGTTATTTCTTTGTTTTCTTTGCTGTGACACTTGTAAATTATTCCTGAAACAGTAGTATCCGCCACACAGTATTACAACTATTTATTACTATAGTGTAATAAATAACTGTGTTGTGTTCAAGTTTTAAGAATGGAGTTGCCCATAATTTGTCAACAATGCACATGTTTGGACTTGTCTATATAATAAGGTATTCTGTTGTCATTCATCAAAGCAGTTCTATTTCTGTTTCTGTGACTAACTAACTTCTACTGCAACCAATACAGCAGCAACAACTTTGTCCACCTTTATATATAGATACTGTGTTGCTAACCTCCAGGCCTCTGCTCTGCTGGCTCTCGAGGGACGCGATGTGAGTGATGAGAGGGATGCGGAGCTTGGGAGATACTGGGGAGAAGGTTTAGGTGAGACTTGGTCCAGGTCTTTCGGGGTGCATCCCTATTTATTCACTTGCCACCTCCAGGACAATCTGCAGATGTAGAAAACAAACAAAGCTCTAAGGCACCATATGCACAAAATAATCCAGGGCTCTTGCCACATAATCACAGTTGGTGTTATTGAGAATGAGTAGTTACCCAGACTGTGTATGGCATAATTACATAGCCAAATGCAAGTTATTTAGGATATAAATCTAGAGAATTAGTTTAGCTATGATAAAATGAGCTGTAGTTGTTTCACTTCTTCATACCTGTCAGCCCTCTTTGGTGGCTTTGTAATAAAAAAGATAAAAATGAAAATGAAAACAGTCTTATATTCTATCTATCTCACACATTTCATTTATTTTAAAAATATTTTTCTTAGAAAATAAATGAGAATAAATGAAAAAAAAGAACGTTTTAGTAAATCACTACACTAACATCAATCAGCCCATCAGATTCTGCTGATTTACACGTTTGCTTATGTCATTAAATAATAATAAAAAAATACACACAACACATTTTAACACGTTTTATAATGGGTTGGGTATCTTGAGAAACAAGTGGTCGTTGATAAGTAATGTCAGTGACGCTTCCTTATTTCTCCACTAGATGTCACACATTGACCATACATTGAACGCCACCATACAGGTGTCTTACCTCCAGAGCGAAGGACATTTTATATCAATATAAATAAAGCTGTAACCACTGTGTACATTATTTCAAAACTCTGCATTGTTGTGAAGGATCTTCTTTACCATGCTCAATGTCAATTCTTGTTTTTGGCCGTTTTTTCAATTCGTATGCATTGTAGCGGCCACATTTCGCCTCTCTGTAAAGAAAATCCTTGCTTTGCAAAACTTTTCTCTTTCTTTGATGGTTCATTAAATTTGGTTCCCTAGGCTTTATATTTGACTCTTCTCCCCGAACTACTTATTATGAATACCGTTCATAATAAGACAAGTAGTTCGGGGAGTAGAGTATATGTTAAAAAGCTATACTCTAAGTTATACACGCAATTCCTGACAATAAACTGTCTATAAATCACACAATACGTGCAGGTTAAAAATAATAATGGTGAGGATGGAGCCAGGATGTGGCATGTGTGCATGACGTCATTTCTCCATGTACTGTGCGCCATTTTGGAGGAAAAAAATCACGGATAATTTCCGTGGTCTTGACAGATCTGGACCCGAGTCTTCACACTGATTTTGGATGCTATCTATTTTCCCAAATAAGCCGCGTTGGTTTGTAAGGTATTGGACGCTGTGTACAACAAGAGCTGCTAAATGAAGCAATGGCGGGTAAGCTACTTTTGAAAGAAGGAAAAGGGTCCACCTCACTTGGTGTGTGTGATGGCCTGAATCTGCACGTTAGCCACACAGCTTTAGCACTGGAAAGCTAAGTTGCTAGTTGTCAAACTATGTCACTGTCAGATCATTTTAGCATCGTGCTGAGCGATTTTTACAGACTATCTAATAATGTGTTGTTTTTTGCAGGAGCTGCAAGTGGAAATGATTTCCAGTGGTGTTTCTCTCAAGTGAAAGGAGCAATAGATGAAGATGTTGCGGAAGGTATGTTGCTAACGTTAGCTAGGAGTCTAGGCTACAAGCGGTAGCGAGTTAGCTGGTGTGATGATGCTCCATAGTCTCCTCTTTTGATACGCGGTAGCCATAGGGTGGTTGCTAGAAAGTTACGGTAGGGCAGCTGATAGTGGTTAGTCGCCGACTGAGTTGTATTTACACATAACACGGCGAGCTCTATAAATCCAAGTGTACCGCTGGTTAGCTTTTTGCTAGCTGATGGCTAAGCTATTAAAGGGGGGCGACGGTGTGCCTGACGTCAATGTGCTGCGTCCATAAATTGTCCAATGACATCATGTGAGTTTTCATTTATTCATATTTATATCATATGCGCTGATTGTCCTGTCTGTTATCGTGCTCTGTGCACTAGGTTAGGATGTATTGCTATAGCCCTTAAAAATGTGTCAAACCTCAGCCATTGTCGGTGACTCACTCTGATTTGTGCCTACTTTCAGCTGACATAATCTCAACAGTTGAATTTAACTACTCTGGAGAATTACTTGCAACTGGAGATAAAGGAGGCAGAGTAGTGATATTTCAACATGAACAGGAGGTAAGACCCACATGACTGTAAATGACCGCAACCCTCTGCCAAGGCAACCCTGTTCCCTTTATATAGTTGATAATGGTGTCTTTGCAAAACCTTAAGTTCCTTTGAATAAATGTATCTGCATTTCTTAAACACATTAGGACATGATATGCACAGTTTGCCAGGGAAGGTTTGTAAACAAATCTTGCATCATATACTGTCCTCTCTTTTTGTAATGGCCATCCTAAAGTGATTTCAATGCACTTTACCCACTTTTGTTTTTTTGTTACCTTTTCTGTAAGGTGTGATTGCCTGAAAGTTACACATTCTATAACACCCCTTCCAACACAAACATAAAGGGTGATAAAAGGCAGAAGGAAGTGATTTCACAGAGACATTCACCTCAATATTGTCAGGGCCATACAAGTGGACTAAAAATAACTTACAGTGTGTGAGGAGTAGTTGATTTGAATGGAAACCCTGCATATTATGTCCATAAATTTATTTATTTATTTTTTTACAATTCTGTATTTTCAGTCTAAGAATCGTCCACACCTGCGCGGGGAATACAACGTCTATAGCACTTTTCAAAGTCATGAGCCAGAATTTGACTATTTGAAAAGTTTAGAAATTGAGGAAAAAATAAATAAAATACGATGGCTACCACAACAAAATGCTGCTCACTTTCTACTTTCAACAAATGGTAAGATAAATAGTAATATTTGAGCTCCCCTTTTTTAAGTTGTTACGCCAACTGAAATGTTTTTTGTGTGTGTGTGTGTTTTAATAGATAAAACTATCAAATTGTGGAAAATAAGTGAAAGGGATAAAAGAGCGGAAGGTTACAACCTAAAAGACGAAGATGGACGTCTTAGAGACCCCTTTAGAATCACGTCTTTACGGGTATGCTCAGTTTTTAATTTAAAATATGTTTGCTTACTGTATGTGTGTTGTAATTAAAATGATAAATCCTGTACCTTTCAGGTACCAGTACTGATGCCAATGGATCTCATGGTAGAAGCAAGCCCACGGAGGATCTTTGCAAACGCACACACCTATCATATTAATTCCATTTCTGTAAATAGTGATCATGAAACATACCTTTCTGCAGATGACCTAAGAATAAATCTATGGCACTTGGAAATCACAGACAGAAGTTTTAGTATCCTTTTTCATGTAAATGAGTAGCAGTGTCTGTTATCTATGTGAATCACAACCCCTAAACCTTTAATCATTGTATCCTTAAAAAGACGTAAAAACGTTAATTCCATAACACTTTCTTTAAGATATTGTAGACATCAAGCCTGCAAACATGGAGGAACTGACAGAAGTAATCACAGCAGCAGAGTGCCACCCACACCAATGCAATGTATTTGTGTACAGCAGTAGCAAAGGCACCATCCGCCTCTGTGACATGCGGGCAGGAGCACTCTGTGATAGGCACTCAAAATGTAAGTATCTCTCTGTTAGCGATGTAGTGTTAAAATAGTCATTCAATACTGTGTTGTAGTCTAATTATACTCAGCTTAGAGTGGTATTTCCTGTAGATTAAGCCATTGTTTTGACCATAGAATGCATATTAATAGAAACTGTCTTATGTATTTTATGTTTTTCTAATAACTAACAATAAAATTCTTCTCAGTTGTCCCTAACTGCATGGGTGCAGTACATGTCATAAAGCTCCCAACTCTGAGGCATGCTAATAACATAGATAACATATCTTGATTACAACATAGTAAAGTGGCTTATTGTTTAAATTTGTTTGAGAATGATAAATGAGAATAAATAGGCATGGTATCAATATACACTAGAGACTATAGTTTGAAATAAGACAAATAAAACAGTAATAATATATCTTAATCATTGTGTTCATATTTAACCAAAGTTGTATTCCAATTTGCTGGGTGTATGTTTTTAACTGCAATATAATATTCAATATTTAAATTTTCAAATGATGACTTCTTCTTTTTTAGTCTTTGAAGAGCCAGAAGATCCAAGCAGCAGATCTTTTTTCTCTGAGATTATTTCCTCCATTTCTGACGTGAAGTTTAGTCACAGCGGGCGCTATATGATGACACGTGACTACCTCTCGGTCAAAGTATGGGACCTAAATATGGAAAATAGGCCAGTGGAGACATATCAGGTCTGTAAATATGTGTTTAATCTATGATCTAATAATAGATAAAGACATCACTTTTTAGCCACAAAGAGGTATTTTCATGCTTGTAAAGTGATTGAACAATACAAACGACAGAATTCCTATAAATCTTTTTAAGTAGGATATTAACTCCCAAGACAAGTAAAATAGATCACTAACATAGTTATTTTGGTGATGTACCCCAGTACTAAATCCAAGATTATCTCAGAAGTTACTTTGAAACTTTAAAATGTTTATTAATTTAATGTAAGTCACAATACAAAATGACTTGTTTGAGTAAAGCTCAATTGTTTGTTTTAGGTCCATGAATACCTTCGCAGTAAACTCTGCTCGTTGTATGAAAATGACTGTATCTTTGACAAGTTTGAGTGCTGCTGGAATGGTAGTGACAGGTAGGCTTTTTTGCTCTACATGCTACCCCATAATCAAGCAACCCTTTACTGTTTATAGGTGTTTAAAGTTTAGTTTTTATTTCTCTTCTTAGTGCCATAATGACTGGGTCCTACAACAACTTCTTTCGAATGTTTGACCGTAACACCAGGAGGGATATCACACTGGAGGCTTCCCGGGAGAGCAGCAAACCACGCGCTACTCTCAAACCACGGAAGGTTTCCACAGGTGGAAAGAGAAAGAAGGATGAAATCAGCGTGGACAGCCTGGACTTCAACAAGAAGATCCTCCATACTGCGTGGCACCCCAAAGATAATGTGATAGCTGTGGCAGCCACTAACAACTTGTACATTTTCCAGGACAAAATCAATTAAAAGATTTGGGGCTGCATCGGCTAGGGCTTTTACCATACTTGTGTAGTTAAGCCTACTACTTGTCTATCTGTATAACAAGAAACAGCCTTGTTGTCCTCCTGGTGAAGAATATGAAAGCACGCGTCTACTTTTTTTGCCACAGGAGGTTGATCCATAGGCCTGTTTTATTTTGAGTCTGAGCTTAGGTTGTTTATGCCTTTGGCAGCAGGGCAATCAACATGCCCCCCTGACCCAGAAAGCCCAATTCGGGTCTAATTGATGGAATGGCACTCCCTGGAGGTCAAACTCTTGAACGTTGGTGTTTGTGTTGACATTTTAAGCCTTCATTTCATGATTTAATGACAGAACTCTTGGAAGCCCTTATGATGACGTCTTGTCAAAGTTGTAACACCATTTCAAAGATTTTGGGCCCACTGAAGCACGGATTATTGGCCAATAAGCCTAACTGTAACATTCCCCCAATGGCCATGTATCCAGGCCAAACTTCTGGTGGAAGAGGCCATGAATTTGGAACGTGGACTTCTTTCTTTTCTATTTTTTTTTTTTTTTTTTTCTCTTGCCCTTTTACTTTACTCGATACGGTGACATCATTTCACTGACTGTATCTACTTAAGTACACCTTGTCATCCACATAATAAAATAAACTAAAAACTACAGATGTGTTTTTAAATTTAGACGTATGTATTAAAACATGTTTATTGTTTTGCATGTTTTTTATGTTGTAGAGGTGGGAAATGTTCAGTCACACCACTATCTTTTGAGCAAATCTCAAAAACTTAGGGAAAATGTTTGGATTACTTATTTCCGAAACACTGCTGGAGACAACTAATAATGTGTTTGTCAGTTTTAGTTTATTTTAGTTTTTGACCAAGTTTTAAGATGCAGGCTGAAAACTCCATGGCACAGGTTGGGCCCAGGACAAAGGGAATCTGCAGCCTTAATACCTACGTCTATGTTTGACAGCTACGTGTTATGTCCCCAAACGTTTTACAAACCTCATGTGCATTATTTGTAAATCCTATTTTATAGAGTTATGTCCTCATATACTGCTGCTACATGTGGCTGTCTATAAAATCACTGAGGAGGAAAATTACACACCGTACAGTTCATGTGCCTCCAGATCATGTTTAATAAGTCGGAAATTCAGACAGGCTTCAGATACGTGCCCTTATTCATTTATTTAGTATTTCACCTAATTTTGGCCCACATAATGCAAATGTGGATCTCTAGATGTGAATACAGAAATGAAGGTTGACTACACATATACTGACATTAAAACACATAATAATGCATTGTCTTTGTCCATTGATTCCTAACATGGTGGCAATGTATTCACTTGTTTATTATTTTGACCAAAGTTCAATAAAATTTTAATTGTGTTCAGCTGCATGTTCTTTTGTACAGGATAAAACAGATTATTAAACCACCAAAGAAAATTAATGTTTTGCAGATTTTCATTTAGCTTATGAAAAACAAAATAGACCATAATTGTGTTTGAAAAGCTTCACTAATTCCTAGTAATTTGTACAGTCAAAAAGCTGAGTAATATGTAAATGGAATATATCACTTAACACACATTCTACATTAATGATCCCTTTAAAAACACATTTGTAACAAAATAAATGATTTTCCATTTAATGAACAGCTTGTACGTAGGGATCAGTTCTGTAATGTACAGATTAAAAAAGCAGCAAGCAACAACATTCATAACCAGGCCAGCTTGGGATTTTTGAAGAGATTGGTTACTGTTATCTACTGCTGAAGCGACAGTTATCTTTGGAAACTACAACGCTCAATGTAGCTCACTCTTGTTCCTCTGGATCATCAGACCGTCTTGTTTTAAGGCATACCTATCTGGCCACACAAACGTGGCCTAGTAACTCAGTAGGTGGACAGGTTATGGGAAGTTAGGCGCTTTCCAATATATATCCTTAAAAGAAAAAAAGAAAAGTGTTCATTACAGTATTCAAAGACAGATGCACATTTTAAAATATATTATTAGGAATCTACAGTAATATAATGAAAATGTTAAAAGACGTGGTTTAGAATATCAACATTGTTATTTTTGGCCATATGTATGTACATTTTACTGATCTTGCTTACCCTAATCCAAAAGCGAGTATGTGGGAGATGATTAATGATGGCAGAAACAGCTTCAGAAAGTCAGCTGAGAGAATGCCTCCCTTCTTCATGACACTGGTGTTTCTAATGCTGAGAGAGGTCAGGCGCTTGGGGTGCTTCAGCAGAAACTCCCTACAGAGTAGCACATTAATTTTTCATTGGTGTGAATAAATTATAATAAAAGGCAGGCTGATTAATGTCACATTGCCCTCTTTGCTCATAGACATGTCTTACATTTTATATAAATTGCAAATACAACTTTCAGTCAGAATTTTTTTATATACATTTTTACATTAGTATGTAGCTTTGAAAAATATGGTAATAACGTGATGATGTTTTAACTGTTTATCTATTCATGATCAAAACAGTAATGAGCATACTTTGGTGGATTATTTTCCGGTCGACTGGACCAATCCCAAATCCATTCAGAGTTTTTCTTCATTAGATTCTCTACTTCTCGTCTTCTCTCTTGGAAGTCTTCATCTGACTAAAGCAACAAATGTAGGTGTTACATATTTATTGTCATTGTCTTGCAAAACACACTTTTCACAGAGATGAGTGGGAGATGTACCTGTGAGCTGTTTCCTTCGGAGCCTCTCCACACAAGTAGTGGGGTCTGGGCTCTAAGTGGGCTGTTAAATATATAATGCAACTGTTTTAACTTGGTTTACCTATAGTAGTATTCTAAGTATTCATTAAAGATGGATTAGCTCTGCAAACCTCTGAAGTGTTCTTTAAACAGACCTGACTGTACCTTTTATTACAACATAGTAATTTCTACAGATGATAATAACTATGTATAAGCACAGAGTAACAACAGATTTGGCAGTACATTATAATGTGTTGCACAAACCTGTTACATTGTGAACTTTCTCTAGAACTGCTTCTTCCTGATTCATGTTGAGCCTCTAGCAGCATTTTCTCAAAGTCTCCTTCCTGGCTGTATGGTGGGATCTGTTCTTGGCTCTCATGATGACTGCTAGCTTGAGAACTGGTTCCACTGAAATGCAGCTCAACCCAGGAACCTAAAATGACATGCACACTCTTTTAAAACAAATAATGTACAATAGTGGGCAGGATTGTGCAATCTTGGTCACGTTACTTTCCTGGAATTACATTAGTCATCATATTTGACAATTTGGTCTCGTATGGAGTTTTCTCCGCGGTTACATTTTACGATGAACTACATATTTCCATTTCACTGAGCCTCAGGCTGTTCTCCTCTATTCACCTTGGTCAGTGGTTAATAGTCAGGCCATAGTCCACGAAAAGCTAGCGCTAGCAAACACATCGGACATACAAAATACATAAAACACGTTACCTTGTAAACTCTCCTCAGACGAAATGTCCTTTACAAGTGACATTGTGGTCATGTACTGTGAAGAGGACCTTGGCTCCTCGGTTAAGAAGAAAAATAAGTGAATTCGTGGCAAAATCTCTGTCACCTGCTGAAGCTCCAACTACCACAATAACAATGACGCAATGTTGTGTTTATCTGAAACGTGATTGGCTCCTAAAGGAGGGCACGTACCGCGAGCGTGGTCTGCGCCCCACCCCCCACAACCCCGTCCTACAGACTGTTGTATCCAATTACATCCTCACTAATCACTATTGCACATAAAAGTGGAGCGACACACTTATCTGAATTACAAAATGATGTCAACTTTAGTGCAGTCAGCACCCTAAGCCAAGAGCCAATGACCTAAGCCAAGAATTTCTGTCCTCAAAGTAAACATCCTCAGCATAGCAGCAAAGCATCTAATATGTAGTGATAGCCCTTCATTGTGTGGGTTGTTGATGGCTATCGGATCTGTATGCCAAATAAACCTGAAATTAAATAAATTACATCACAGGGAGGAAGTCTTCCCTTCCAGGCCATTAGTCCATAAATGAATGTCTATGAGACTATCAGTGATCACTAGTCTTTCATCTGAGCTTGAATTAAAGTCAGAACATTCTGTAAAATCAAACTAAAAATGAAAGAAAAACAAAATCCTGTAGCCTATATGTTTTCTATCTTGGTGTCTCAATATTATGATGGTTTTAACAAACATCAGTAGGCTTTTTATGCATCCTACCTTTTGTCCTACCAAAATAGGCATATTAATCACTAATATTGGCTGTGCTTCTACAAAGCAAAGTTATAGCCCTTTAATAAAATGCTGGTTCAGGATTCAGGATTTTTTCTTAAATCTATCTTTAAATCTATCTTTATAGTGGATTCAGGCTTAAAATAAAATACAGCTCATAGGTTATGTATAACCAAAGAAAGATTTAGGAACAAAGTGAACTTAGTTACCCTACCTTGTTGCATAAGCTACCCCCAAAAAAAACAGCAACTTGCTAAATATCCTCTGATGACTGTCTCAACAGGCCAGGTACACAATGCCCTGAGGAAGAACAACCACCGCAAAGCAGCAGAACCAGACAACATTCCTGGGCGGGTCATCTGAGCATGTGCCACTGAGCTGGCTGATGTTCTCACCTCCATCTTCAACCTCTCCCTCAGTCAGTGCTTTGTTCCTTCTTGCTTTAAGACCACACTCATCGTCCCCCTGCCTAAGAAGAACCCACCAACCTGCCTGGACGACTACAGGCCAGTGGCACAATCACCAAGTGTTTTGAGAGAATGGCGCTGGCCCATATTCAGAGAAGCATACCAGACACTATGACCACCTGCAGTAGGCCTACTGGCCCAACAGGTCCACCTTAGATGCCATCGCTGCTGCCATTCGTTATTCCCTCTATCACCTGGAAAATAAGGACTCTCAGGATACTCTTTATCAACTACAGCTCTGCCTTCAACACGGTCATCCCCACAAACTCATCCACAAACTGTCTACACTTGGTCTGCACCCCACCCTCTGTGACTGGCTCCTAGACTTCCTGACTGGCTGGCCTCAGACTGTCAGGATTGGTAATAGGACCAGCCAGTATCACCACAAACATTGGCACTCCACAGGGTTGTGTACTCAGCCCCATCCTCTTCACCTACGACTGTGTCGCCTCTCACAAGGACAACATCATCCTGAAGTTTGCGGATGACACTGTAGTAGGACGATAGGAGAGATAGATAGGACGCATCACTGGTGGGGATGAGGCAGCCTACAGGAGGGAGGTCGCCAGTCTGATGTCATTGTGCGGAGACAACAACCTCACCCTCAACACGGACAAGACAAAGGAGATGATAGTTGACATGAGAAAGAGGAGAACTCCTCAGCCACTATTAATCCGGGAGCTTGAAGTGGAGAGGGTGAGCAACTTTAAATACCTGGGTGTCCACATCAGTGAAGACCTCTGTCATAGTAATCGTATATTATATATTATGCTCTCACTCCTGCTCCAGTTTATATGCTTATCCACATACAAGTATGACTTAATGTCTTTAGCTATATCTCCCATTGGCAACAGGCTAATCTAAACAAGACAAAGACATCACTTTGCATTTACATTTACATTTAGTCATTTAGCAGACGCTTTTATCCAAAGTGACTTACAAGTGAGGAAAACAATGGAAGCAATTTTAACAACACAAGGCACAAGTTTTTTAAAGATGGCTACAGAATCTGCTGATCTTGTAGCAGCAGGTAGATCATTCCACCAATGTGGAACAGATCCAGAGAGTACTTTGTACTACATCTAATCACTGTTCAGGGACACTCTGTCCTGTACACTTAGTGACATACACGTAAACTTATTCACATCTGTGACTGACACGTCAGCCGAATACACATCCATCTACGACCCTGGAGCTGAGAGGCTGGCATAATGTACACCTATAAAAGCTTCATGTGTTGTAAACATGTTAAGCAAATCACCATGTACCATTGTTGCATGTGTCTGAATTGTTTCATTCTTGCAAGAAATAAACTGGTGTTCTATTCCTAAATTTACCATGTACGGTCTCTGTCGTCTCGTTTGCGAGCCGAACCGAATAATTATTTTAACAACCTCAATTTGGATACCTCAAATCACACAGCTGGTCAAGAAGGCCCAACAGCGGCTATATTTTCTGAGGAGGCTGAGGAAGTTTAGCATGTTGCCTAAGGTCCTTAGCAACTTCTACAGCTGCGTGATCGAGAGGGTCTTGACCAACTGCATCACTGTGTGGTACGGCAGCACTACTGTCAAGAACCGCAAACGCCTGCAGAGAGTGGTGATGACTGCACAGAAGATCACCGGGACTCCACTGCCCTCTCTGCAGAGTATCTACCACCACAGAGTCTATAAAATCCTCAATCCTCAAAGACTCCCTTCCATCCCCAACACAAACTGTTCACCAGTCTACCCTCAGGACAGAGGCACAGAATGGTAAATGGTAAATGGCATGCATTTATATAGCGCTTTTTTGCACCCTTTTCGGGCACCCAAAGTGCTTTACATCATGCTTCCACTCGCCCCATTCACACACATCCACTCCTGGGGCAGACAGAGAGGGGGGCTGCCACACAAACGGCGCTCAACCTTCTCCTACCACCACCAAACACACCTCCACAGTCACACACTTTCATACACCAGTGCAATCGACACTGGAGGCAAGGTGGGTTAAGTGTCTTGCCCAAGAACACAACGACAGTCTGAACAGGGCAGAGCGGGATTCGAACCGCCAACCTTCCGGTTATAGGACGACTGCTCTACCACTGAGCCACTGCGCTGAAGTGTGAAATGCAGGACTTCAAGACCAAAGAACTTTTTCGTCCCCTTTGACTTCAGACACCTAAACAGCTGACAGGAGGTTGCAATCATAGACATAACTGTTTACAATTACACTTTGCACACTCATTATTTTCAGAACTGCACAATCTCACTTTTTTTTTATTGTGTTTGCTGTATTTGCACTACCTCTATTTTAATATTTTATTTTTAATTTCTATTTTTATTTGACTTTTACTATACAGCATTTTAATGTAGAAAGATAAAGTAAGAATTTCATTGTGCAGGGAAACATGTTTTCTGTCTGTGCACATGACAATGAACCTTTTGAACCTTGAAACTTTGATGCAAAATACTTAAATTTCTAGAGAAAGTGAAAAAGACACAAATTATTACATGTACATAGAGAGAGTAGTGCTCATAAGTTTACATGCCCTGGCAGAATTTGTGATTGTTTGGCAATTTTTCAGAGATTATGAATGATAACACAAACAATTTTTTTCACTCATAGTTAGTGTCTGGGTGAAACCATTTAGTGTCGAACAATTGTGTTTTACTCTTTTTAAATCATAATGACAACAGAAACTACCCAAATGACCCTGATCAAAAGTTTACATACCCCAGTTCTTAATACTGTGTATCACCACCTTCTACTTCAATGCTTGAAGTCTTTTGTGCTAGTGGATGAGGCTCTTTATTTTATCAGATGGTGAAGCTGCCCATGTTTCACAGTAGGACTGGTGTACCTTTTATCACCTTTTATCACAGGCCTTGTTGATTGCTCTCCAAATGTAACATTTATGGTTGTGGACAAAAATGTCAATTTGGATCATTCCAAATGACTTTGTTCCAGAAGTTATGAGACTTGTCTCTGTGCTGTTTGGCGTATTGTAAGCAGGATGCTTTGTGGCATATGTGTAGTAATGGCTTTTTTGACCATACAACCCATTTTTCTTCAAGTGCCTTCTTATTTTGCATCTTGAAACAGCCACACCACCTTTTTTCAGAGAGTCCTGTATTACAACTGAAGTTATTTGTGGGTTTTTCAAACCTGTTTGTGTCACTTGTGTGAATGTTATCAGCCCAAAATCAGAAATGTAAACTTTTGATCAGGGTCATTTGCATAGTTTCTGATGGCTTTATGATTTAAAAAGAGTAAACACAATTGTTTGACAACAAATGGCTTCATCCAACCACTAACTATGAGTGAAAAAAAGGTTTTTGTGTTATCATTTTAATTTTCTGAAAAATGGACAAACAATCCTAAATTCTGCCAGGTTATGTAAGCTTATGAGCACAACTGTACCTCTATGGTCTACATGAGTAATAAATATAAATATATATACATATTTTTGTATAGACCAACATTTGCCTCACAGAGTTTTAGATTTTTAAAGCAGTATAATTAACCATATCTCTACAGTTTAAGCCTGTAAAAAAATAAAAAATAAACAAGGCTATAGTTAATGCTAGCTACCTCTCGCTTATGAGGTTCTATATTACAAAGTAATAGGTAAATAGCATAAATAACCCTGCTTGTCGTTTGTTATACTAGCTTTAAATGGAGTGTGTGTATATTAACTCAATATAATCTTTAAATATAATCCTCGTAAGATGATTAAAAGAAGCAAAAATAACTCCTGGATCAAACTGAGGAGCTAAGCTACATGCTAAGCTACATACCCGCCCCCCGAATGCATTCAGTCTATTGAAGACAACCCCTAATACCATTGTGAACAACTTTTTATTGTTTATTATCTACTATAGAACAAAAAAAGAACACATTTGAATCAAAGCAGCTGTGCACTTTATGTGAACCTCTTCAACTAACTTATTAACATGACACATAATTGACAAGTTTATTTCTGCCTAATAGCAAAAAACATTTTTACTTGATTACCAATAGCTCCAGGCTAGAGTGAGTTTGGGTAATGTGGTACACCTAAGCTTCGAAGGGTTTGGAAAGGTTCTAACAAAATTTTGTCCTAAATTTGAACTTAATGTTGGGTATGCTTATTGTCTGCTGTCTGGTGTCCTTGGGTGTCTAGAAATACAAATAAAATGTATTCTTTTTTTATTTTTTTTTATTATTATTTTATTTAGTTTAAGTTGCATAAAGTTGAGTTTTTGTGGCTGCGGGGTCCATCCAGTGAACCTGGGGCACATTAATGTGCTCTTTTTTTTTTCTTTCTTGTGAAAATGGGTTTATGTGAAAGTAACAATTGTGGAACATTAGAAGCAGTAATACTCAGAGGAACTAAATGATTATAAATGGTCACAGAGGGCAAGGCTACAGCTTGCTTTATGTAGGTAGGCTATGTATACCTGCGTAGGTGTGTGTACATTGACTGCACAGTGAAGGATGAATTACTGTTTGGAAAAGCTGGTTGGTACACTGGCTACAGATATAAAGCTATATAAACAAGGAGTTTGGCCATGCCATACATTTTTTGTTTGCATGGGTGTGTGTGTAGCTGATAAGTAAAATAAGCACAGATGCTTAATAAGGAAGAGGAACCAGTCCAGGACAGGAAGTAGAGGAGAATCATGAATAAACCTGCAGATCAATGCATCAAGACATAAGGCTATTAGCAATGATTGTGTATGGTCCTACTTTTTAGCAAGTTGTCATCTAGTCAACATTTAAACTCATTAACAATGTTCACTTAATACTAGGCCTATAAACTATACTACAAAAAACAAATTAATGAAAATACTCCCCACAATACTACCCTCACATATTATAGTTACTCCATTAATTCCTCATTCCCCATGAGTATTTTAGTTTGACTAAAACTTATGTCCTAATTATATTAGCTAGTTTCCCAAGGACAGGGGATAATATTTGTGAATTCTCAAGCCTTGAAAAAAGTTAAGTAAAATAAAAAACAGAATCTTGAGAAGCAGTTGATTAAGAGTAAAATTGCATAAACAAATTTATCTTCTGTTGTCATTTTTCATAATATAATCTGATTATCTTGCATCCTCATCAATTCCAAACAGGAGAGGTTTTAGGTATCAACTCATGATGCATTGTCAATCTGTTATAAATGACCCAACATTTAACTTAATACCACTATTCATCACTTGGATTGATTTAAAATGGTTAAAAGTTTTTTGATTCCTCTGTCTGACCCTCTCTCTGGAGTCCAGCCCAATTCTAGTAAATTCACAAACCCACTGGTCTGGACACCTGTGATTCTAACGTACTTGGTGAGTATGAGTGAGTTGTGGAAGGGAGTAATGAGCTGAAAGGAAAAAAGATTGACAGTGGAGCTGTGTGAAAGGTGTGGGAACTCTTGCCAGAAATAGTATGAAGCATTGTTTTATAAGCGGTGATGTCAAAGCGATGAATTGTGATGCACAGAAATGGCCTTTAGAGCGGGGGAAATAAATCATCATCATCTCAGTAAACAGCAGAAATTGTCATGTGTACTCATTAATAATTGCTATATTGCCCTATAATTTATGACAACGATATACAAATGACAAGAGATTCTAAACTAAATCCCCTAAACTGTGAATATTTTAACATCTGGCTTCAAGCAAGCACAGCTGATTGATCAAATGTAATTTTTTTTTTTTTTTTGCATATATGTATTTGAATATGACATATACTCAATCATGTTTGTTACTATATTTTCTAAAATTACGCTGAACCTCACTTATAACTCATTAAAAGGTAACTCAATTGTCTTAATGGCACAAAAGGTTTGTTTCCTTGTTGTTATGTGGGAACTGTTTATTTTTTTTAGCTTTAGTTTCCATTTGTGGTAAGTAAATCATGAAGTATTTTAAGAGCCGGTGACATGGTTGAACCCAAACATGTGTACCACAGGAATTTTAAAACACCAGAGGTCATACAATAAAAGTCATGAGAAACTACATTTACTGGAATTGTGAGAAACGATCGGTTGAAAACCGACCACTGTCACAGACTTATTCCAGCTTCCCAATTCAAGATTTAGTTAATATTAATACATTGTTTAAAATGACAAGTGTAACATATTAATAGGCCTGTGTGGCTATTATCTTCAGAGAGTCATTTGCAGTCATATTTCAAGCGCTGCATGATTTCCGTTTGACTCCAGGGAAGGCTTTAATGATATCCTGATATGAGAGGCTATAATTCATGATGAACCGCTTTCAGTATTGTTGTGCCATCCGTACCCCCTGGGTGTAATTTACTCTTCGTAATTGTTTTGTTCACATGCTGTTATTACAGGCAATGAAGATAGTATAGGCAGTATATAAAAGGCATGCTTTAGAATATATGTATGTAAGATCATCTGACAGTAATATGATAGTAAAAGATAGCAGTGAAAAGGCCAGCCTGCGCAGCCTTTTCTAAAATATCATAATATAATATAATTTGAATATAATAATATTACTTTTTGTACTTCTTGGTGTAGGTGCAGGCTGTACATTTTATAGTCTTGTCTAAGGTTCCAAAAGTAAATTCATTTGTCACAGATTTATGACATTTTCCCTTCCCATGTTCTTTTAGTTATACATATCTACTGTGAAATTATTTACAAGCATGACTAAACCATAGGCCGACAGGAAATGCCAAGTAGAATAATAACTTTAAATAGGAATATCCCATGTGTGTTTTGACAGATACACAATATTAAAGTATTAGACTGTCCAAGCCCCCTTCAGACCTAGTATTCAATAAACTGGAGTGATTGAATCTACCCCAACCAGCTTTAATGCAAAGTGTGAAAATGCTAAATGTGTGCAAAATTAATCTCTCTCTATCAATATGATAAAGGCCATTGTAGAAACAGTCAGAAGCCCATTGTTTTAACCATTGTAGTTTTACATATGAATTCAGAAAGTGGCAACTGATCTTATACTAACCTTGAAGTATGGAAATACTAGGTGTGAACACAATGGTTTGACTTAGAGACATCTCCAGCTAGAGAAGGACATTTTAATGGAATGTCTGAAGGGGGCCATAGCAGATTTAAAAATTCTTTCGAAATAGGAGTTATCTGCTTTCTTCTATTGTCTACATATAACATATCAGCTTTGTGTAACATATCAAGGTTGAGTAACAGTATCTGTAACAGAATACACATTTGGAGGTATTCCTCCATGATAACAATAAAGTACATTTTATAAGCCTGTTTGTTTCTGTCTACAAAGAATTTTTCTCAAAGAACGCCTGAAGTCATTATTGAATACAGTGTATATTATAGGATTTAGTGAGCTGTTGCAGTAACCAAACCAGAAAAAGATTTTGAACAATGTCTTTGGAACAGCGCAGGCGTCGCACAAAGCGATGAGAGTGTATGTGAAGAAGAAGGGGAACCAGCAGAGAACAAACGCGCCCATGACCACGGCCAGAACAAACGTGAAGCGCCTCTCTCTGTACTGTCTTCCCCTCCACCTGCTCACTTTGGCACTGCTTTGCACTTCCAGCTTTGGTGAGGTTTCTCCAGGCTTCTGTACCACTCTGGTGATTCTCAACCCCTTCTTCAGCGAGCAAAGGGTTGTGTCGGTCGTATCAGAAGAGGAGGGTTCATCATCCACGCCTACTCCGTGAAACTCTTCAGCCTTTTCTCCATCTTTTTTATCTCTGTTTGTTTTTTCCAGGTTGCATTTGAGATCTTCCAAGTTGCCATTTGTCTTTTGCCATTCACCTGGTTGGGCTTGTGTTCTCTTTTTGGCAATTTGATAAATTCTCAAATATACAGTAATCATAATGATACAGGGGGCAAAGAAAGAGGCAGTACATGAAAATATTATATACCATTTCTCTTCATTAATGTCGCAGATGGGGCAGTCCACTTTACCCTCTTCCTTTTTCATTGTGATAAGCGGAGGGAAGGAAATAATGGCTGCCAGAACCCAAACAATAACAATGGTGCCTTTAATCCTGCACGGTGTCCTTCTTAGGTTGTACTTAATCGCTCGAGTAACTGACCAGTATCTGTCCAGGCTTATTGCACAAAGGTGGACAATTGAAGAGGTGCAGAAAAGCACGTCCAACGCCAAGTAGATTTCACACCAAATCTTACCAAAGTACCAGTAACCCATGAGTTCGTTTGCCAAGGAGAACGGCACGACTAGAGTGGCAACCAAGATGTCTGCACACGCCAAGGAGACCAAAAACAAGTTCTGCGGCGCTTTTAAGGCACGACTTGTGATCACAGCAATTACAACTAGGACATTGCCAAACACAATTACCAGAACGAGGATACCCACCAGGATTGTTAGAGGAACAGCATAATGACTGTGATAGCCGCTGGTGAAGTTCAAACAATCCATCAGAATGAGCTTTAGTGTAGACAGTCTAGTCTGAATACTGGTCCTTGTGGAGTGTTGGAAGTTGCCGGGTGTTTTTCTTCAGGCTTGTTGTTAGAAATATTGTAATATGAAAAGGGTAAAAATAAATATCCAGCAAAAGTCTCAAGTCAAAAGCCTTTTTCAAATGCAAATAGTTGCAGGTACGTCCTTTGATCATTTATCCTGTTTGGGTTCTTATATGAGTGCTCCCAAAATTGCTGGTTCAGATGGATATGTTGTGTGCTAAGGCAGAGAGCAAGTCTTTTAAAAGGACCTTCCTCTGTCGTTTAGAATCAGTGCTGGCGGCACTTCAGTGAGAATAGCAAGGGGCGGAGTTCATCTGCTGCTGAAGAATGAGAAACAGTCTGGTATTCCCATACTGGAGAACAATGTTTGATTATAAGCAAGTTGTTACACATTAATAACCATGCATAATTATCATTGTGAAGCATCTTTATCTATGTTATCTATCTTTGTCTATTTGTCTTATTTTCTCTGTCTAAAATATTATTAATTGTTAAATCTGCATAGATGATATCCATAGTCTTTAATGAGCCAGCTGACAAATACAAGTTCTTCTGCTTCAAGAAGCTGGATAAACTCCATAAACTCAAATTAAAACATTTATTAAGGGAATACTTGACAGTTGTCAAGGATTTTAATCTGACCAAGATGAGTTACAGATGATTAACAGAATAAAAATATTTAGTTAGTATAGCTTATTAGTATAATGTCAGTTTGTCTTCTTCCTTTGAGGCATTTTGATCAAGGACCGGGGAGTGATCCTGGTAATCTTGATGGCCAATGTGCAGTTTGTCTTAGGGTCCAAATACTTTCCTGAAACTCCACTTACACCTCGTACTGTTCTTTGTAACAGAAAGGTAAAGGTACACACAACACAAAATACAAGAAAATCATTTTATAGAACAACTTATGATTTAAACACTATTTAGAGTTAGGGGGGCTTGGATGGCTTTTTAAAGTATGTAACCACTTATTCTCACTTTAGATTGCTCAGTTGGAAATAAATATCATTGTATTTCTTTAAATAAAATATAGTAAAAGTAAGCAAGATAGAATAATAACATGTAATAATAACAAATAATATGAGCTTATGATTAAACGAAATGGAATACATCTTACACATCAACCTCAACCATAAGACTCTGGACCAAATTGGCCTAATTTCTAATCAACCACTCATATAATTCTGCTCCAGGCCAGTTGTGGCTACAGAACTAGCTTATTACCACCTCCACAGTGTGAATTTGGGAGTGCTGGGTAAATGGAAGCTTGATTTGAAGCGCTTTGAGTGCCCAAGAAGGTAGAAAAGCCCTATATAAATGCAATCCATTTACCATTTTATCGGTAATATGAAAATAAATATATCTTAAATGTTAAACATGTGCCCTGCGACTAACTGGCCACTGTCCAGGGTGTACCCCGCCCCAGGCCCAAAGCTGATGGGATAGGCTCCAGTCACCCGTGACCCCTAACGGGATAAAGCGGTAGAAAATGAATGAATGAATGTTAAACATGTTTTAATTGCACATAAAGGAAAGTTGATGAACTGATGTAAACATTTACGGTTACCGCTATACCGCTATCACGCCACTAGGGGCAATTGACTTGACTCTGTCTAAAATATTATCGCGAGATATTACATACAGACTTCCGGTTGTGTTCATACGGTAACAAGATAAGCTAACAGTTGTTTCATATACCCAGCAATCAGCAGTACATTTTCGATCAAGAGCATTTATACCGAGGTAAGAGCACGTCAGACCCTTTACACGCCACACGACGTTTCCCGTTTTCTATTTAAAGCCACACACTGCTAGCATCATCTCTTGTACGTTCACGTAACATGGTTGATATAGCAATCGGATCTAGACCAGCAAGAAAAACGACGTTTAAATTGCTTATGCTTTTGTTTAACTTTATCATGTTTGGTCCACTTTGTTCTTGATTAGCTAAACAACGTGATATCCTTTAAATAGGTCATTGTTAATCCTAGTCAAGTAGCCTACTTCACATCACAGCCTTTGAAAGTTAGCAGCTGCATGCTAACACAATTGCTAACAGCGCTAGCGGCTTGTGCTACAGATGTCGGAGGAACTGGTGAAACAGCTGAGCAGCTATAAGGCTCAGCTGCAGCAAGTGGAGGTTGCGTTATCAACCGATCCAGAAAATGAAGACCTCCTTAAACTTCAGAAAGACTTGCAGGTGAGTTAGTATTAGTGACTTAATAGCTGACATTAGCGTGAATTTAACATACTCAATACATTTCCATACATTAATCCTCTGTAAATATGCCATTATATCCACAGGAAGTCATTGATTTAACAAAAGACCTCCTGAGCTCACAGCCATCTGAAGGCACTTCAACTGCTAGTTCAGACTCTGTTCCAGTGAAACGCAACTGGAAAACTGGGGACAGATGTATGGCCTTGTGGAACAACGATGGACAGTAAGTGTCCACTGGTTTATTTTGTTGCAGTATTACACTCTAAAAAGTCGGTTTAAAAATGTATTAACAATGGCATATTTGTAGTGTGTACATTATAGGAAAGAGCTTGGGTCTTTGATTCATACTCACCTGCTTACAGACGTGATTCTTTGACAGGTTGTATGAGGCAGAGATTGAAGAAGTAGACCGGGAGAATGGCACTGCAGCGGTTACATTCAGTAACTATGGCAATGCTGAAGTGATCCCTCTGCAGAACCTCAAAGTTGTTGAAGAGGGCAGACATATGGACGATGGAAAATCCAAATCAAAGTACGTGGCTACCTCTTTTTATTCTAGACTTGTAGAGAGTTTAAAAGAAGAGTGTACAAAGTGTTCACTGTACACTACAAATGTAAAATGTCATGTCAGTTCAAATAATTTTGTTAGCGTTTCAGATTGTTAATGTCTCTTTTTTTGTTTTTAGGAAGGAGATGATTGCTGAACAGAGAGAATACAAAAAGAAGAAAGCCCAAAAGAAAGTTCAGAGGATGAAGGAGTTGGAGCAAGAGAGGGAAGAGCAAAAGTCCAAGTGGCAACAGTTCAACAACAAAGCTTATTCAAAGAACAAAAAAGGACAGGTATAATGCCAACATTCACTCAATATTCCTGAAAAATACATAAAAGACCACAGGCTGTTGATTCCTGTAACAGCGGTTCTAAATTTAAATAATTGGTTGTCTGTTTATTGCAGGTCAAAAGGAGTATATTTGCATCTCCGGAAAGCGTCAATGGCAAAGTGGGAGTGGGCACCTGTGGTATTGCAGACAAACCTATGACCCAGTATAACGACACATCAAAATACAACGTCAGACATCTAATGCCACAATGACCTGACATCTTGTGTATATAATATTTCACTGTATACCAGCTATAACAGTCATTTCTATTGTGTGACATACGTTTTAAGTTTATTGTGTAAGAAAGGATTTGATTTCACTGGCTTCACTTGCTACCCATTTGTTTACAAATGGGTATAGGTTAAGAACAGAAACAAGACTAATTTTCTTTAAAACATAGCTAGGCCACCTGTTCTGCATCTACAGGAGATTGTCTGTAGCAGTAAATAGTAAGTAGACTCCTGGTTCCACATAGGACAAATATTTGCAAGTATACATTTATTGTATAACTTCAAGATTTTAAATGGTGCATATTTCGGAAATCCAGGGCAGTTAATGGCGAGATCTCACTTAAATTTCTGTACATATACCACTGAAATAAACATTGTTGTGTTTTCTGGTTTTATAAGTACTGCTTCAGTGTTTGTTTGGCAAAATTTGTCCTGACATTGTATTTTGTTACCTTAAGTGGCAGTATAGATTAAATTCATCTTGTGTGCCACACTCTTTAAAACTCAAATGTACTTATCCCTGAGGTAAATTATGGACAATGCAAGACGACTTGGGTAATTTATTAAGAGTTTATTTCTCGAGGGACAGTAATGAGGATTTGTTACAATTATCAGCAGGAGACCAGCAGCACATGATTTGTAAAAGTCACCTTGCTTGGACATATTTACCCAATTTTCCATTTTTACTAGTGCATTTTCAGTTTCCTAAACATTTTCAATGGGATTGGGACAGTCAAAAGGAATTGTGTGCAAGAGTATTTCACCCAGGTAAGACACAGTTTGGTAGTGAGCTGGTTAAATGACAAATGATCAGTTAAAATGGTCTGTTCTGAAAGGTTCATTTGGTTTCATAGATTGGAAGAACTTTGCAGTTTTATTTCAATATAATGTGCCTAAGAATTGGAAATATCCCAAAATTTGAATACAGTACAAACATACAGTATTAAACAAAAATATCAATATTGATCAATGTTAAATATAAATCAATATTGGTACATTGTAGTGTATTTCTCATGCTACAATTTGTCCATCTAAAGCACATGAAATTATGATTGGAAAGGCTACATTCAGTTCACATGCACTGTAGGTTTAAAAATTACAATCATGTTTAGGTTGGTGAGAATATTTGGTGTTGGACAAAAGGAAAAGTGTGACAAAAAATAAAATAAAAGAACAATATTGCTTAAGTATTGTACAGTTAGCTTATCACCGTCCAAAACTGAGACTGTTATTTGAGATATGTTAGCTTTAATTGTGTATCTGATTTGAACAGGAAATTAATTAATTTCAGATAATGCAATGTCAGACAAATCAAACGCTAATAATTTAAACAGTCTATTTTTCAAGCATAACCAATGTCTAGCTATAGTACAATTAAATATACCAAAATAAATACTATAATATGCAAAATAAATTAGATTAAGGGGTGGATTATACCACCTGTTTGGGCAAGACTAGATTTGAGTCAAAAGGGACACCACAGCGCAGCTCCTGAGTGGGTCCTAAAGCAGAGTAGGTTGTGTAATAAACATTTTGGAATGTAGACATCATAGCACTAGTCATGGACTTGACACTTGACATATTGTGCTGTTTAGAGTGTTTATCCAATGGAAGTGAAATAAAAAATTGGGATGTTTTTGCTGGTGAAGCTTTACTAGAGCTTTAGACAAGGATATAAATGCTGAATAAGAAAAAAAAGAATAAGTGCATTTAGGTGATTGGTAAAATGAGAGTTACAGCTTTAAAAATGAATATGCTGTATATTGCCAAAAGTTTTAGTTCAGAACATAGTGTAAAATGTTTACTCTCCAGAAGAAGCCTTTTTAAATGGGTCTCAAGATAAGGCAGGTTTAGGGTTGGAGGAAATGGCGTAGGCTGGTTGTACTTCTGAGGACAGTTTTTCTAAACTGCAAGACAGGATGAGCTTTAGGCCGGTACTTTGAAAGGTGAAAAGCCTTTAAAGACTGCAGCTGAAGTAAAAGTATAGGCTGGTGCTTTAAACCGAGAAGGCCAGTTTTAGACTGCATGTGGAGTAGCCCTCATCACTGACTAAACTCTGTTGGCTGCTGTGGTCGTCCAGGTCACTTGCACCACTTGTGCTTACACTGTCCATTTCTCCATGGGAGAACTCAGTGCTTTCCACGTCTACTTCAATGTCCTCTGCACAAATGCAAAGAACAAAATTTACTGCAGGTCAAAGGAAGGGATTACAAACAATATTGAAAAAACAACATATTCAAAATTCTCAGTGAAAATACTAACCTCTGTCAGACTCTGAGCGATCAGAGTCTATACGGGAGCCCAGGCTATCCATACGAACCCTTTCCCTTTCACCCACAGTCTGCAGCTGGGCTAGCTGCCTCTGCAGATGCCTCTTCTCCCTCTCTAGGATTTCCAGCTGATGCTGACTCCTTCGGTCAGTCTCTTCAAGTTTCTGAAAATAATGAATACAGTAGGTGAATATTTCTATGTTAGCACAGATTTATAAATGTACCATTTATGATAACATATCTAAGTGTTACTGTATATGCATGAAAGGACTTCAAAATGAGTAGCCAGAGTAAAGGTATTATGTGGTGTGGTAATATCTTGTTGGTTTATTGTTGAAAATTTATTTGACAAAACTATTGTTGCAGTGCTATAAAGAGTTTTATTTTTTTCTTCTTTAGCCCTACATTTATTCTGTCATAAAAATACAAGTACTGCAGTTAGTAGTCAGTCTAAAGTCAATTTATGACATTAAAGTTACTTTATTTCCATAGGTTATCCCCCACAGAGATGACCACTCCAGCCTTACTGAACAACAAAAAGCAGCCTAGTATCTCACACTGACTTTAGCCAGAATCACTTGTGTTGTGACACTAAGACATTTTTGTAACTCCAATTTCATGTTCTTCTGGTGAAGCTATGTAAAGCTTATTTATATTAGACTTAGGTAAAAATTTATCACAATAGCGTATACAATGGCCATCATGATTTATATCTCTATCTTGATGCCAAACCTAAGCTTATATCAAATTTATGAATAAACAGAAAATATAGTGTCAAATACTTTCCAAAAATATTCCCCAGCTCGTATATCCTGTAAATGTATGGTCTGAGAGTAAAAGAAGATAAGGTATTTGTTCCACAATTAATTAGCTATTGATTTGTTTTAGGTTTATTTTTGTAAACCACTATATCAGTAATTCAGTATCAAATTATGCAAAAGACAAAAAAAGACTTTAAAGTACTACTATGAAAGGGATTTGTAGCACTACTCAAAAGAGCTGTTGGCTTTACATAAAAGTGTCTTTGTTAATTGTTGGCTATTGTGTTTTGATTTATATTAATATTTGGAGGATTAAACATCTAATTTTAAGGCTTTGGTCCTACTATGTTTCACATTTAGTTTTTCAGATGTAATTGTTCTAAGATATTGATATGTCACCTTGATATGTGATTTGGCCTTGTTGAGGAGTCCCAGTGTGGTGTGTCGATTGCAGTCTGGACCCAGAGGGATGAGGGACTTCAACCGCTCTAAACACAGACGGAGGTGTGCTCGTCTGTAGGAGACAACATACATGAGGTTACTACAGACGGAGGTGTGCTCGTCTGTAGGAGAAAACATACATGAGGTTACTGTATGTGGTATGGCATAGCTTTATTGATGGCTTTATGGTATTTGTGTACCCTTGGCAATAGTCTTCATGATAATCAGTATTCTTGTACATTTGCGTAAATTATAATTGGACTATAACACAACTACTGCCATTATAAGCATTGCAGCTAGGTATTTACAGTACCTCATATACCCAGTTATATTTAGCAGTTAGGATGGATGGAGGTTAGCTGGAAAATCTGTTTCTGACCGAGCAAAGCTTGGTCTTATACTCTAAATAGATGCTCAAAGACAAAAACCACTCTCATTTCAAATAATGATCAGATTATGATGTCATCTCTGCACTGGCAGCCATTTTGTATTTGGACGTCTTATAGGAGTCATTCATCTAAAGCTGCACATTATTACTTTATGACATGACATTTTCTTATTTCACTGCACTAGTTAGATCTGCAGCTGAGGATCTCTCAGGGAGAGTCCTTGTTGTCTGGAAACAGACTGTTCCAGTTTGCTGACAGGGGAAATGTGCACATGTCCTCCAGGAACGCTTCAGGTACAAATGACATATCACACCTGCCTTTTGTGCAACAAATCACACTTCTGTCCCGACTGAATGTCAAACTCTCTCCATTTGTAATGTTGTCTGGTCGTCAAGTTTAGCATGGCACTGAAATTAGTTTGTCACATTAATACTGTTGCTTTATAAACTGCTCAGCCAAGCCAGCGTGCAGCAGCAATTTAAATCTTTAAATGATTTTTGTTTTTTTATATCTCATACTTTATATTGGCTCCTGTAAAAAGCAGTAATCTGTTTTGGCAAAATACCGTATGTTCCAGACAAAATGACCATTCAGTTTTCTCTCACTTACCTATTCTTTTCCAGTTCATTGTGTGCTGACCTGTTGAAATCCCAAACATAGAATACAGTTATGCATAATTTAAAATGCCAACATATTTTGTAAACATTTAATTTCATGAACTTACCTACTGTGAATACTATCTATTTTCTTGCTTTTGAATTTTCGCTGTTTGAGCTGATGTGCACTAGGGCTGTCAGGGTATGTAGAAGCATATCCATGCTCGCATTCTGAATAAGAACAGACAGATAAGACAAACAGAGATGAAATGCATAATAACATTTTTACCATTTTCCTAACTTTATAGATTGTTTTGCCCCATGTGACCAAATATCATTACTAACTAATCCATTGTAAAAAAAAAAAAAAAAAAAAGTAGGCTACTATATCTTCAACACTGTGAGTCGACATGTCTGCTTAGACTACATTCTTAACAAACATACCTGCGAAGCCTACAAATCCCATGAACCATGCGTCTTAGTAACATGCGGACGTCAAATACGAGCGTATAAGAGCGTGCCCATGATTGGTTGTCAACTGTGACTCTTGTTGGATAACATAAATCCGGACCAATAAAAACTTTACAATTCGTTCCATGTGGAAACCATGTGAGCAACACATAGACCTACAAGGAAGCGCTGGTTGATTCCACAAATTATATCAGACTTCTAGACGATTTTCTTGGCATTAAGTGCCATTGTCGCTGTGCAATTTTAAAGGACATTTACTACGCCACATTTGTTCAACCTTGAAATGAACCGCATTGGAGAATGAAAGAAATAATAATTAATGTTGGGTCTTAAAATAACAGATTTGGCATTGCATAACTTTAAGTTATAATTATGCCGTATCCGTGTTGTAATGCGTTTTGTAAACTCTTTAAATGCACAGTAGGCTAAATGATTCCTTCATATATGCAGGGCTACAATCCGATTTTGCAAACCATTCTTTATTTTATTTTATCCCAAATTTTGCCATTGGCTTAAATTGCTACTGTGATAATTACACGCGTAAATGTAGGCTGTTGTAGGCTGCTGTTAGTGGCAGGTGAAGTCTGAGTGGCTGCTGTAGGGCCAGTTCATGTCCGCTGCGCGTCTTTTGTCGCCTTCGCCTCTATTGTTGTCTGCTCGGCGCATTACGTGTTAATATCCCCAGCGGCTCGTCTTTACTTACTTCCGTTGTTCCTCTCGACATTTTCTATGTAATTTGCCGCATCAAGTAGCACTTGCACATTCTTCATAAAAGTGTCGATTTGGTCCATTGCGGAACATTTGGAGTACAAAACGTCGCTGAAGGAATAGTCGGACTGTATCTCTCCGAAATCCTGCTGGTCCATTGATGCATCCGACTCCGAGAGGACCTCTTCGCGTTTTAGCTCGCTATGCTGTCTCATATACTTGACCATTTTGTCTGCAGGATTTGGGGGACTTTAACAAACAGGCGCTGTAATGGTTCTCCTTGTCCCGTGCGCCTGTGAGCGGATGACTGAAATGAACTGGGCTGGATGGAAGTGCAGTCCTTATAGCCTCAGCCACTTGCCCTACTTGGTGGATAATCCCTCCCACTAAGGCATGCACATTACCTTTATTGTCATCCGTGCCATAATAAATCCTCATTATCAATACCACAGGAAAGCCTCTAATAACAGGGCTTGGTGCAAAAACGGGAAGAGTAGCCTTTTATGTAGCCTAATTTTAGGTTCTTGGGTTGACTCTAGCTTACATTTGGTCGCATTGTGGTCATTAGCATGTGGGAATAAACAAAAGCAACGCGACATTTTAAGTGAACACAGCTGTCTAGCTACAATAGAGCCAGTAGTAGATGACATATTTAACATTTTTAGTCAGTGGCTCTTTTTAAAGACAAATGCATAGAAATGGAAGAAGGCCTTCTGCAACATAGCTACCAGATAACTAAACTGAGCTAGCAAATACTTAATTGCCTACGTTAAGACAACAAGGCAAGTGCAAATAATAAACAGAGATACTACATGTGATAAAAGGCTACTAAAAATCTGTTCTGAAGGTTTAAGCACAATACTAAACACTTGTATTATAATTGTTCACATTCATATAGGTTGACTTAGGCTTAATTTTGTGCTGGGCACCTTTGACAATGAAGAAGTCAGTTTTGGCCCAAACTGGGTAGAAGGGAAAGGGTCTGTCTTTAGGGGTGCAGCCATGCGTGCAGGCCTGTGCTGTGCCTCTGAGACAATAGGTGCAGATGGCTGGCCTGCTGCAGATGTGGCCAAGCCAGTAACGGACGCCTGTGAGACACAAAACCATTCTAGTCTAGTCTATTTCAGCGGCATGCCACAGACAGCCCTACTGCACGACTACTGACTATTTAAGTAGTGCTTTAATAGACACGTGTTGTAATGAAATGACACGCAGACAAACGTCATGGTAACTAGGACACCATACAGCCCATTTTGTCAGTAAGACCAGTTTGTTTGCAACAGTAGGTAGATTATTGCTTGTCAAAAACATCTTGAGCTAAAATAGTTACTCAGATTGATGAGTGACAGTTCTTTTTGTTTGTAATCCTTGGTCCCACTGTGGCCTCTACACAACAGTCGCTAAGCAGCAAATTGGTGTCAGTGTGTGTTTCACAGACAATTTTATGTAATTGTTTAAACGGTATGCCTTGAAATGCCCCCGACATTTGTAGGCCTAGCACAGTAAGTTTGTGTGGAGGCTGGTTACTCTCTGATGTCAGCGGTGGGGGTAAGTTGACCCGCTGTGGGTTGGTGTGTAGAATGTGACCCAAGTGGAGTAATCTGAAAAGCCTGAGGATTACACCAGTGGCTTGGGCGTCACAGAGGCAAAGTCATTTGTCCCTGCTGTGTGTCTGTATGGGTTTTAGGAAGATCTGCTGGTGGCCTTTGAGGAAAGATAGTGGGCTGGCCATGTGTTGTTTTTTTTTAAGGTTAGAAGGACAGAAAGACACTCCAAACGGCCGAGTGTGTCACCTGCCTTGTCATCTCCTTAGCACCCTAAAGACGTTCACATCTAAAGTGTGGCACTGACACCAGTATAATATACAGTCCTAACATACAGTTGTGCTCAATTATTATACCCTGGCAGAGTTTTCTTTTTGGACATTTTTTTGTTATGAATATGAATGATAACACAAAAACCTTTCACTTAGTTAGTGTTTGGGAGAAGCCATTTCGTGTCAAACAATTGTGTTTACTCTTTTTAAATCACATTGACACCAGAAACTACCCAAAAGACCCTGATCAAAAGTTTACATACCCCAGTTTTTAATACTGTGTATTGCCTCCTTTAACATCAACGACAGATTTAATACTTTTGTGTTAGTTGGGGCTCTTTATTTTCTCAGATCAAAAAGCTGTCCATTCTTCTTGGCAAAAAGCCTCCAGTTCCTGTAAATTCTTGGGCTGTCTTGCATGAACTGCACGTTTGAGATCTACCCATAGTGGCTCAATGATGTTGAGGTCAAGACATTGAGATGGTCAGTCCAGAACCTTCACTTTATGCAGCTGTAGCCATTGACAGGTCGACTAGGCCTTGTGCTTTAGACATGTTGGAACATCCAAGTACGTCCCATGTGCAGCTTCCGGGCTTCCTGTGCCTTTGTAGCTCACACATCCCCAAAACATCAGTGATCCACCTCCATGTTTCAAAGTAGAAATGGTGTACCTTTCATCAAATGCCTTGTTAACTCCTTTACAAATGTAGCATTTATGGTTATGGCCAAAAAGTACAATTTTGGTCTCATCCCTCCAATTGACTTTGTTCCAGAAGTTTTGAGGCTTGTCTATGTGATGTTTGACCTATTGTAAGCAGAATTCTTTGTGGTTAAATAAAGGTTAAATGAAATAAAATAAAAAATTCTTTGTGGCATTGGTGTAATAATGGCTTTCTCAACCATGCACCCCATTTTTCTTCAAGTGCCTCCTTATTGTTTATCTTGAAACAGCCACACCACCTTTTTTCCAGAGAGTCCTGTATTTCATCTAAAGTTACTTTTCATAAAGAAGAAGAAGAAGAAATTCTATTTATATAGCGCCTTTCTGTAGCTTAAGGTCGCGTTACATTACACAAATACAGTACATACAAACACTTACATATACATCTATATATACACATCACTTAATACATATAGTTGCGATTATCCGAAATGCTTGTTAAATAGATATGTTTTTAACTGGGACTTAAATGCACCCACAGATGAGATGTTTCGTAGTGTAAGAGGCAGCGCATTCCATAATTGAGGAGCATTTATACTAAATGACCTTCCACCAACAGTAGACAGACGAAAACGTGGGATGGACAACAGGCCAAGTTCAGAAGCAATACCTTAAAGTGTATATGTGATGCTACAGGTTGCCAGTGAAGGTCATGAAGCAGAGGAGTAATGTAAGCAGAGCGAGAACTCTTGCTGCTGAGTTTTGAACATACTATAATCTTGCGATGTGTTTTTTTGGAAGACCAAGAAATAAGGCATTGCAATAGTCCAGACGTGAAGTGATTAATGCGTGAATTAATGTTTCAGTATCATCAATGGTGAGAGAAAATCGGAGACGAGCAATATTACGAAGATAGAAAAAAAGACTTTTTAACAAGAGAAGAAATGTGAAGGCCAAAAGACACCAAGGTTACGGATTTGTGACGAAGGCTTAATGTGATTTATTATTATTATTGTTTGGGATGTTTTGTTCATCCCAAACAATTTTCCTAACAGTTGAGGCTTAAATTTTTGTTGACCTGATGATGTCATTTTCCACTAATTAGAGTTTGAACGCTGCTGATTGGCATTCTTAATTTCTTGGATATCTAATTATATCCCTTTCCTATTTTATACAGTTCCATTACTTTTTTTCTCAAATCTTTTGACAATTCTTTTGCGTTCCCCATGACTCAGGATACAGAAATGTCAGTGCAGCACTGGATGAGAGATGCAAGGGTCTGTCAGGAGCCCAAAAAAGCACTGACCTTTTATACACACTGATTACAAGCAAACAGATCACAGGTGAGGATGGTTACCTTTCGTAGCCATTCAAACCTGTTTGTGTCAACTTGTGTGCATCTAATCAGGCCAAAATTACAAGGATATGTAAACTTTTTATCAGGGTCATTTGGGTAGTTTCTGTTGTCATTATGATTTAAAAAGAGTAAACACAATTGTTTCACAATAAATGGCTTCATCCAACAAATAACTGTGAGTGAAAACATTTTTTTTGCATTCATATTCTCTGAAAAATGGCCAAAACAAATTATAACATAATATTCTGCCAGGGTATGTAAGCTTATGAGCACAACTTCCTGTAGTGGATTGATAATGAACAGTACTCATAGGACTACCTTTATGTCAATATTTCTTTCCCATTGCGTCTAGGGTATGGATCTTGAATAAGATTGTGACCTAATCTTTTACATAGGTCTTCAAAAGAGTGTTTGCTCGGTGGGGGTGGTGCAGGTGTAGGCCTATGTCCTGCCACTCCCCCAACCCCGAACACCTGTTGGAGACACCAAATCTCCTTTGTCTTGCCAGCCCCACATGCATTACCATGACAACAGCCATTCATATCATGGCAGAGGCCTTATTATACAGATTCACACGGTCAATTATTGCTGAACGGAGTATATTGTTTTAGGGGACGCTGCCTGTTCTTCCAAACTAAAGCTATGTAAACAATCCAGGAGGAAGCTTTATTTTGTGTGCATTTGTAAATAGCACATACAAATAGTAAGAAAACTTGAGCACCAGAAAGCAGATAAAGAAAAACATGTTTATTACAACAAGAAGGGCAGTTTGAAGGCAACTGCAATGAGAAAAGAACCTCAGGCTAGAGCAATGTACACAATAGAGAATATACAAGCACTAGGCACTAAACTTACATAGGGCATACATTATGTAAACACATTGTGCTGTATATATGTTCAGTAAATAAGCTTTATCTAGCTGAATACAAAAAGTGTCAGACAAGAATTATAAGTAATTCTATCAGATTGTACTGTCACATTTAAACTGTCAACATCTAACTTTTGGTTTAGTGTAACAAAAAAAAAAAAAAAAAAAAAAACACTTCACAATAAACTATTTACAGAAAGATAGCTCCCTTTGGGTCAAAATAAAATTCTTTCACATTATTGAGTGGGATAGAAGTTTATGGTCCTCTAAAATGCTTCATGTTACACAGCGGCAACAGTTAAAACCTAAATCTGAATACACAATGATCACAACTTTCTGTAATTCAAGGTAGGCACTTTCAGTGTCAGGTCAAATCCATGCAAGATAGGGTTTCAAACCTTTACATCTTCAGCCACAGATATAGATCATTCAGCATCGCTTAACTTTTTCTTTACTCACAGTCAACTCAACGTTACAAGTACACGTAAGCAGCAACCATAGAAACAATACCGCCAACATGAATGAAAAAGGTATCATTACTAAATCACAGACAAGTTAGTATGCAAAGTAGGTAATCAAACACTATAAAACACTATATTTTCAGACCTATATTAAAAACCAACATATATTATTACATATAAGTGTGTAACTATCATCGATACAAAATCGTACTTTGTATAAGGCGATAATTATTAAGAACACCAGCCCACACTACTGGCATAATGTTCTTTAAATTGTTGAACAATTTTCTTTAGCCTTCACTTTACATTCAAAATGAACTTGTGCAACCTAACAGGTCCAGATCAATCATGTTATAAACTTTAAACATTTTTGAGCCATCCATACAAAAACTCAATTTAAAATATGAATAAACCAGTTGTGACTACCACCATTTATGACAACAGCTTCACTTTATGTGACCTTCAAAAGAAATTAAATAAACATTTCCACATATAAAACCATTGATATAGCACACTCTGTTGGCATTACTTGATTAAACCTTTATGTAAAATAAAGATATAAATGAGGAAAGCTGCCTAACTAAAGCCACTTGCAGTCACTTTTTCCTGTTTGACCTCCTTTCACAAACAAAAACTAAATTCTGTTAGCAGTATGTGCTCAAGCCTCAACCTTCTCATTCTCCTTCTCTTTCTCCTTTTTCTTGCTCTTTTTCAGAAAGGAAGGTGTGCGGAACTTCTTTTTCTTCTTCTTTGGGGATTTGGTTTGGCTCTCAGGGGTTTGTGCCTCGCCAGTTTTCTCTTTTGTTGTTATGGAGATTTCCAAACTTTCGGAAGTGCTCATGCTCAGTTTGGATACCTCGATGCTCAGATCTTCATCTACATCTGTCAAGTGGTCTTTCCCATTAGGAATAATGTCTGCAACGAATGAAACCATGTCACAGAGTATAGATCAAATTCTCAAAAACATTTCTGTTACTTTGAGACAGCCCAAGTAAAATAAGATAATTTTATTCTAGGGTTTTTCTTATTCTCAGTTAATCATAGACAGAGAAAAAAATAATCCGTGAATCACCTTTAGCTGGAGTCATTATAGGAGATAGTGAGAGGGAGATAGTGGAGCCATCAAATGTGGTCATTTCATCTGCATCTGTAGCATCATCCTCTTCTGTAAAACAATAAAACAACAGTTTTTATACATAATACACAAAGAACATTGTGTCATTATCCCTAATTTAATCAAGCAAACTCAATATCGTTTTATATAGATAAATAAATCTAACTGTCTTATGCAGGCACAAGTGAGCATAAACTACTTCTAATATAAAGACTGTCAGAGCATTTGATTATTTACAAGTGAGACAGAAAGTAAGTTAAAGGTGAGTACCTTCTTGGCCTAGCTTCTTTCGCTCCACCAGACTCTTGTACTCCTCCAACACTCTCTCTGTGACCTCATTGAAGGGGTTGGGGGGAAGAGAGCGAACCTGTTCCTCATCCTCATAAATGAAAGCCTAAGAGGAACAAGAGCAACAGTGCAGACATTTAAGAACAAAATAAAAGATGTCTACTAACAGAAGTTCCGACAGTACTTGTAATACTTTTGTAATAGTTTACTCACTGGTCCTGGTATTGTGTCCACCACAATGTCTGCTAGTAACTGAGACTTAGGTCCTGGAGTCATATGGTCAGCTCGGTTCTGTTCTCTTATCTACATAAAATTCAATCCAATAAAGAAAACTTCTAGTGGCATTCATATTGGTCATAAACAGGTTAAAAATAAATAAAATGCATCACTAAAGTTATAATACAAATTTGTAAGTGTTGTCTTGAAAGTGTCATAATATATCAACTGACCCTGTTCCTCTTGTTCAAAACCTCTGTAGGATCAGTGTTGAGTGGGACAAACTGGTTGGGGTCCTCAATCTTGATCGGGGTGCCACTACTGTTGCCTGGCTCTGCTGATTTCATCCACTAAAAGGAAAAAAATAAAATAAATCTGATTATATTCAGGTGCGTGCCTTAAACTTTCCACAAGAGGGCAGACAAATATAAAGAAACAGTACTGTTCTGAACTTGAAATGTTTTCCATCGAACACTCTACAGTATGATATAAAAAAATCCAATTTTATAGGAAATTAACTCACCAAAGTCTTGGTTCTAGGGCTGACATCCCCATAGGGTGACTGTTCAGGAACATTGACCCTCAAGTAGCTGTTGGGCGAGGTAAGCCAGCGGGTCCTTTCTCTCTGTTGTTTCTGCGCCATAAACTTAAATGGACTGTGCAGACCCAGGTCACTGTCCTCAGGTGGCACAGCAGAGACCGTGGCGGGAATCTCCACATCATTCTTCGACCGAGGCTTTTCACGCACAATAGGGTGCCTGTAAGAGTAGCCAGTCCTGTATCCCTAAAAACAATATAAAAAATAAATAAACACAAAGTAAAAACATCTTAGACAGAATGCAAAAGTTCTTCTGGATAGTGACCATTTTTGTAATATGTTCCTTAACAATCCAGTTTAGGTAAAACTAATAAATCCAGTGTAAGTGGTACTTAGTTTAGGGATGCACGGGCCACCCAGAATACACTTACACAATACTTCTAAATATTTAAACAACGCTGTATATATACACACACACAAGCAGATTTTTTTGTAGATGATCTCAGTTTTAGAGGGGGAAGTAAAAATTTTTGATTTTTAAAGTAGAGTACTGTTTACAATACATCAAAGAGAGCAAAGGAACTCGACAACTGGAGCTCCATGTGTAGAGTGCAGTCTAAGGTCAGCAGTGAGAAAAGCGTAATCAAAAGTGAGCCTACTGTGTTCTGTAGGTGTTATAGTAGGTAAGGTCTACAAGTTGTTTTATTACCATTTAAATATGAGCAATACATCTCACATTGAACTGGGAATTATACTGTACTTTAAGTACATCACTTCATTGTCATCACAGTACCATTACTTACTTTTTTTTTTACTTTTAAATTACTTTAATACTTCATCATTTTGAACATATTTATTAATATAAAGGTTATATGTTGTATATAATATAATATTAATATACAGTATATATTATTCTAGTCCAGTCTTGTTTTTATAATGTCCATTAAACAGACATTAGGCTGAATAGACATAACATGGCAGTAGACAATACTGTATCCACTTCATGTTAAGTTAGCAGTAGACTTGAAGGAAAGATTTTTTTCTATTAATATTATAATATCTTTTAGCTGGTAGTATTTTCTTTATTCTTATTTTTATTTAATGCTTCAAACTGACTATTATAACTGACTGAAGCATGTGTTTCCTATTGTTGTTGTATTAATAATTATGTGTCTTTGACTACATACTCCACACTCTGGTAAGAATGGTCCGAGCACTGGTCAAGCATGGATCTGCAGGTCTCAACTGCCATTACAAACATGCCAAAGCCAATTTCAGAATTTAGTGTACTAGAACTCTCACACTGAGTGATTGTGTGGTCTCTGCTGCCCACAGCAGGCGTTACCATCTGGAAGCTATGATTGGGGGTTGAGTGGGTGGGCTATGATCACATTGAGCTAACACAGCTGCAGCCCACTCAAGCCACAGTCAGTTGTTAGATAATAGCACACTCAAACAGACTTGTTCTGACATCTTGTGTATCCACACAAGATGTCAGATGCTGGTCATTAGTAGTGTGGTTAGGACAGCGAGGCTTAAATGACAGAAAGGCAGTCAAGCTCAGAAATCCTGAAATTGCTACACCACCACTAACAACTACACATGTTTCTGCAGCTAACACAGACTGATTTATTATGTCTAATAGTGTAGTGACATTAAATCAACGTCATTTTTCAGATAATTTCCCAATATTAGCCTGACAGTCTGATATTTATAACCGGCCACTTCCTGAGGAAATGACTAAGACAGGAAACTTGATCGTGCGGAGCAAAGGTTATGGTTCACTCACCAGGTTGTCCAGCATCCTCATGAGGGACTCAAACTCGGCCTCACCCACTTTCCACTTGATCTCATTGTCCATTACTACACCGGCAGCCGCCACGCCCTGGGTGAGGGGTTTGAACTTCATTCTGTCCAGAAGCACGAGGTTGTCTACACCACCAGAACACGCCAAAGCTTTCACCTAATCAAGGGAAAAAAAAAACAAAAAAAAAAAAACCACAATTACATATAAACAAAAGATACTTTCTAAATTCTCTTTACAATTAAATGCATTATACTTTTAAGCATACTATTTTTATTTATTATACTGGAAAGAGTAGTCCTTTTCAAGCAATCTGTTTAGTTTTATGCTAAAAATAGATGGATCAAATACAGCCCAGACAAACCTTGATTATTGACCTTGAGTATTAACCATAAGCTGTCATAAATCCAGAAACAAGAGTGTCTAAACAGCACAGCTGGGTTCCACCTGGCTTTGTGCATACATATATTCCAATGGTAACCACACGTTACATCTGCAGCTTTAGTATGCCATTTCCAATAACCAAATCTGAGTTAATAGTATAACATTTACTCTTTCACTGATGATATCAATTACATCAACATGACATTTAACTACTGTGAAATTTTGGCATATTACCTGGACTTCACAGGCTTGTTGTGAGTGGTACATGTAGTGAAAGGCTTCTTCCACGGTTTCTCCCAAAGCAAGCAGCCCATGATTCCTCAGGATCATCACCTAAGAAACAATACAAACCAATTACACTCAAAACAATAGAAAAAGACACAAGTAAGGCTTCTAACTTTGTCAGTTCAATAACAATGGGTAAACGGTAAATGTACTTGTAGTTATTATTTTGCAACACACAGTGCATGGCTAACAATTAACATCTGAAGTATTGATATAAAAAAAAAAACACCATCTTCCATGGGATCTAGTGTGGATTTTTATCTATATCACATCTTTTGCTCTTTATGTATGAAAGCACTATACCAATTAATGGACAGGACACTTAGGGTAGTGTAATAAAGCTATATAAAAACATTTTCTAATCCTGCAGAAATAATGTGACAGTCGTATAAGGATTATCAAGGACAACTAATATGCGTTTACAAAAAGATGACTATTATCTTCTGGCAGTGCTATTTATAGCATGTATGAAATGGCACAGTGTGTCATTATTCTCTTCTTAATCTTTTTACTGGGCAACTGATGATACATCTTCACTTATTACCCATGTGACAGCTGCACTAAAGGAGTCTTTTGCTGTGACAGTACCTTGGCAGTCGGGCCCAGGGCTTTCTGAAACTCCACCTTCTCCTCTTTATTATCCAGGCTACCATAGTAACCAAAACAGCTCACATCTCCCAGAAGCAAAGCCTCTTGGGAAATGGGCAGGATTCCACATTTCATCGAGGACACCTGTTAGCATGAGATAAAAACAACTCAGACTGAGATGCACCAGTGTTCAATTGAGACACATTTTGAGCTATCAGACATAAAACTATAGTGACATTTCTCATATCCTTTTGTTTTTTTATACCTTTACTGGAAATAGTTTTATTACAGTATTACAAGGTGTATGCAGAATACATTTGATTTAGAGTTTGACTATGGGGAAACATTATTATTTAGCAGCTTTGATTGAATTGAAGTTCCTTTACTGTTGGCTTGGGGCAAACTCACAGCAGCTGTAGCAGGGGTGTGCAGGTGGACAATGCACCTCACGTCAGGCCGCATGGAGTAAATTGCAGCGTGAGGACCAAAGCCAAAATGGTCGATGGAAAGATCAGTAGAACCTTGATCGACAACCTCACCAATAATGTTTACTTTCACCTACAAATAAAAGACAAACATTAGCTGTAATGCAGTAGATACAGTATGTTGTAGGTATAATGCAGGGACTTAAGGGAAAACAAAATATTTCACAGCATGAAACTAGTTATGGCCAGATACTGTAGTGCTACTGTGGGAACAGAACATGTATATACTGTATATTTTATAGTCTTTCAGTCTTAAAATCAGAATCTAATCTTTCAATGGATTAAATACACATGTACAATATAGTGACATTATTAGTACTATGAAAAATTTGGGAGTAGGGCATTATTGTACTCATTTGAGTGGAAGCCAAACCCAGGTTTGCTGTTTTTTTAACTTAATCCTGAATGCCACCTTTCAGAGTTTTGGTGTATTTTACTAATTTAAAACGGTGGAATAATGGTTTGGAATAATGTTTTTAGTTTTTATTTTATTTTTGTGTGTAAATGATTTTACATGAAAATCCGGCATGTTGTACCTTTGAATGTTATTGTCTTATTGTATTTTAAATTACTTTGCGTTTTCTGTTACCAAACAATTTTTTAACCAGATGGATTGATAGTGAAAAAAATCAATGTATGACAACACATTATGTTAACTAACATTGTCAATAACTAAGTCATTGTGCTTACCAAATTTGCAGTTGTGACTTCAGCAAAAGACAAACCACGAGGACAAATGAGAACATGGTCCTGTTCCTTACTGACACGCAACTAAAAAAATTAAATACACAAACAATTTAGTTATTTACAGTCAGCAAACAGTCAGAAAACACAGAGCGATACAACTAAAGACAACTTTCAAATAATATAAACAAATACATTATTGCAGTTTTTGGAGTTCTGAAGTTTATGCAGCCGTGTTTTTGTCCTCATAAACTGCTACTTTGGAGGTCAAAAAGACACTGAGACCAAAAATTGCTCACTCTAAAAAGTTATCCAAGTTCCAAAAGCAGGGAAAACCACTTTACCTATTCAAGGAGAGAGGGAAATCTGAACCACAGAGGAAAAGCCTTCACTCTGAACATCCAGAAAATCAGCATGTAGGCTGATAAAACTGGCTTTCTAGGCTTTGTCTTTAGGGAAAATCTTTATGTTACATCTTGACATCTCAGGTGTTCATCACATATTTCACTGCTGTGAATTGTTGCTATGGGAAAAGTGTTCATATTCAAAACCTGACAGCTCTGCACTATAAATAATATATAGTTTTTATAAGAGGCACCCCGCTTTTCCCTTTCAGGAGGTGAAAAAAAAATTCTCATAAACACAAATCTTTAGCATACACTTACAAATGCACTGGAGCATGGTGAGTTTTGTACTCACAGTAATGTAGGAACTTGTAAAACGAGCCCAGCTGAAGAGGTCAACAAGCCTGTAAAGACTGGCTAGCCTGCAGCGATTCTGTTTCTCCCCTTTAGCAAAGGATGGGGACTCAATGCCATACAAGTCATTAACCGGAGTCACCATGCCTAAACCTGAAACCACAGAACATCAGAGGTTACGTAACAAACATAGACAACCCTATTTAAAAAAAAAAAAAACTAAAATAATGTTTACACGAACATAAAATGAGGCTGAAAACACTGCAGGAAGCTTGAGTCACTGCAGCTGGGGTTTAAAAATGGCTTTTCTGAGAATTTCCAAGATAAAGGCGTGTATTTTTGTACCACCATCCCATATAAGTCCTTTAACCGATACAGGACCCAGTGCCTTGCAAAGTTTATAACCATCTCAGTTCTAAAGAGTTTTTACTGTCTAACGTACTTTTTTATTAAAATGGATGTGTTCCGTTTTGAGGCAGCTTGTGACCTCTACAGAAACATAAGGCACAGAGCAGCATAATTGTCACGACAGACAGCTGTAATTAATTATCATGGCTGGTCATGCGGGCTGCTTAATGAAAATATTGACAATGAAGAATACTGTTGACAAGTTTGTGACTTCTCTGCCATTTGGTGTTATTCACAGTCACAAGAGTCGGAGAATTTAGCCACTGACAATGACAATATTCAGTGTGGATAATAAAGACAGGCACAGTCCAAGCACTGAATAACAATCAGGGCTGAAGGGAGCTAGATGGAGACAATCACATACACAAATACTCACTGATGGGCGAAGTCAAGGGGCCTGCTCCTCCCATAGTGCTGGCCATGACCAGGTCAGCAATCTGCCTCAAAGCCAAGAGACCTGTTGGGGTGTTGCCCTTTGTGAACTGATCCTGGATCAGGCCTTCTAGTTCATCTTTAAACACCTATAAAAATACAAGAACAGAGCATCTAGATTTAAGATGTGCAATAAAGAAGTGGAAACACACAAACTGTGACAAAGACATTATATCCTAGCAACTTGAGTACACAGCGGTAACCTCTCTCCTCTAAAACTATAAAGGAGCTTATTAACAAGTGTACACAAATCACTAAAGATGTCTGAGATCTCTTCTGCAATGTGTGAAAGGGGTTCACTATAAACAGAGAGCAGGGGGTTGGATACAACCGGACCATCAATTTATGCCTTTAACATTAGTCAGTAAATTGTGTCTACGGTTTACAATGAAACAGGGCTATTCTTTCTGTGTGCTGCAGCTAAGCTCCAACATTCTGCTTCATCCCACCACGGTTCCCATGGTGATGAAGTTCCACTTGTTGGGCCTGTTATGCAATCACAGATGAGTGTGGGCTCGTCTTATTTCCATACACTTCATTGGTGTGTGGTTAACTTATTTGTACATCATGGAGCGCAGTGGCTCAGTGGTAGAGCAATAAACAATAACCGGAGGGTTGGAAGTTCAATTCTTGCTCCCCCCAGTTCATACTGTTGTTGTGCCCTAGATATACCATTTACCATCATCTAATCACCCTTCACCCTATGATTATGATTAACACAATAAATCCTTCAGATAGTCTTTAAGAATGTCATTATCATCATGATTGAGCATATAGATAAACTTGTCTATAAACTTTCCACAGCCACTACAACTACCGTGTATAGTTTATAAAGAGTCAGTGCAATACATTTAACTGGTTCATAAATTATACCAAATTTTTTATTTATTTTTTTAAATCTAAATATAACAAAGAAAGGCCTCGTACATTTACTCTAGGCTGGAAGCAAAAGACCTTTTCTGCAAAGTGTAGTGTAGCACAAAGTAGAAAGAAAAAGCTATCTTAAGGCATTTCAGTCAGTGAGGAGTCTTGGCTTTAAAAGCAATGCTATTACTCATTGGTGGTGAAAGTGTGTGTGTGTGTGTGTGTGTGTGTGTGTGTGTGTGTGTGTGTGTGTGAGTGTGTGTGTGTAGGAGGCTTGACATGAGGAGCTGCAGGCTACATACTGGACTCTGGAGAATCTGGGTAACCCGCTTCTTTTGCTCCATCATGTTGAAGTCTTGCCTCAGGTCTGGGGACATGGTCCTGCTGCGAAGGTGCTCAGGGTCACTGTCGTCCATTCGGTCAAAGTCGCTGCTGGACAGTGGCAGGGTCAGAGACGCTGCCGTCTGCCTTACATCCACCAGGCTCATGCTGCCAAATAATCGTCACGAAGCCTATAGGCGGTCTTGTGAAATCTGCAAAAAATAAAAAATAAAAAGGGAAACATTAGAGCTTATTTTGTATTCAGTCTGTCATGGGAATGCATGTTATTGTAACAGAAAAGCTGGGGTGACTCATGTAATTACAGCAATGGAGACAAAGGAAAGCTGAACAATGTTATGATTGATGCTTCTTAGTGCAGAGCTGTTTATCTGCAGATGGATGGATAAGTTAGTCACAGATGCTGTGTGCAAAATGCATTTTCACAGCATGTGTATAGAAGTTTATACACTTAGCAACAGGAACATGCTCTTCAAATATACTACTTACAACCCCCCCCTTTAAAGTATTTTCTCCCCTTTGTAGAAACCAAGCACACATTTTAACATTTTGTTCCCTTGTACACACAGTGTGAAAACCGTCCCTCTTTCACTCAGCAGCCAAGAAAGTGCAAGCATTCTCATAAGTAAACAGAGGCAGGCCTGATGCAAATGAAGCTATTTGAATAGCAGTTAGCACCTTTTGCACGTCTGTAGGCTACCTGGATGTGGTGGAGGAGGGGTAGCTACATCTAGACTACACTTTTAAACCAAGACGCTCATTTTTAAACACAAGAAAAAAATATATATATATATATATTACAATGATACAAAAGATGAGCAACACTGTGAAGGTCAAGTGTACACGCTCAATAATAAAAACAAGATACCTCCTGCGTGTTTAGCTAAACTTCGCGAGATTTCAGTTTTCTCTAAAAACCGCCAAATTACACTCTTTACGGTTTTGTAAAAGTGTGACTGCAAGTTATCATTTACCTTGAAAAGGCACTTAGCCCTGCACTGAACTTCTTCCAAATGTTGCAAAGTCGACTTTCCCGGACACCAAATCCTGTGAAATGTAGGTAAATGTGAGTCAGACGGAGTGCTATCCTCGATTGAATCACATTGCTGTAAGAGTTCGCATGGCGTGGACAGTATGATCCAGACGGAGCAGACCAGGATACCCGCTGTGGCTAAGCACTGAGTTGAAGAAGAGTGTGGCTGCACGGAGGAGGATGTGGGTGTGTTTGTGTGGGAAAAAGGAAAAGTGGCCATGTGACTTCACTTATCCACCCACCACCAGGCCCTATGTATTCAGCGGGACAAAGGGAATGGCCACTCAAGCTCTCTGCTCCAGGCGCTCTTTTTCCCAGCGTCACGTAGACTTTCCTAACTTTAGCCTACACCGTTGTTTTGCTGTGCAGATATGTCAGGCTTTGTACATTACATTCCTTGTGGGATTGGTGATGTTCTTCTTGAGTTTTGAAGCAGTGGTTCTGTGATTTTAAGTCTATTCCCCTGGTCTCACTCTTTTTCTTTCTGTCTGTGTGTGATTCATTAACTCCTGCCACCTTATTTCATAAATAACCAGCTTTCCTTGTTCCCACAGCCCCCGGAGTAGAGCATTTCATCAAAGCTATATGGCCCAGCTATACCAAAACAGAACACTTCAAAGTCTGTTCATGTGCTTCCCTCAAGAAGTCAATGCCTGAGCTCAAAGTTTTCTAAAACAGCGGATGTTTGCTCAAAGAAAGAAATGTATTACAGATGCCCCTTTAAAAGACTCCGCTGTTTCAGATTTCACCCTTAGATCAACAGTTGCAGACCTTAATGCCACTGGGCTATGGGCCACATGACCCATGTTAAGTGCAAAACAAGCTAAACTGTCAGGCATGCTGTCACTCTTCACATTAAAGTTTACTTATTTTTTTAATCAAAAACATTCAGATACTTTAATACCAGAGGGGGGATTCTCTTCTATTCCTCCACATTTTGTCTTCTTGTTAAGCAGCCATTTCAGTCAGTTTTTCAAGGTGTCTTATTTCTTTTTTCAGACTACCCTACCATCTAACTGCTGCATAAAACTATATTGACAGTAACTGCATGAGTGTACTGCATACATTTAAGGACCTAAGACTTCTGAGGAAATTGAGCTGGATCTGCCCCTTCCTGGGGAGCACATCTGCATTAATAGCCCAACCCAGCTTGTCATCCAGATGCATGCAGGTATTTCTGACAGGACCCTAATCTGATTTCTTCTTTGCTGAAGGTCACGGTTTAATCTTGTTGACCATACTTTCTTAAAACTATTTCAGTGGGGGGTTTATGCGAAACTCATGGATGATTGAAAACAAGTAGTTGATGATTAACTACAGTAAGTGTAACACATTTGGAAAAGCACGGGAGTGGAGAAAAATGTAATAAATAAAACTCAAATACACAAAATCGAGAATTGCAACAGTTGTCTCTATGAACGTTAGGAAAGATAGACCATACTTTAATACAATAGCGCAAAAAGGGTCTTGTGAGTTTTGGGATTGTGTAAATGTATTGAACAATAGCACCTAGAAGTCAAGATAAAGTAGTGTTACCTTCCATGAACCCACCATTCAATTGGTATATTTTTTTTAGGTTAGAGTGCGACCAATTTTACAGAATATTGTTCAGTCCACATCTGAACTTTAAAATGGGATCAAACAGACCATCCACTGCAGGTAAAACACTGTCTTTAAGATGTGTAAATATCCCTGTTCAAATGGATTCAGTTAATGATACTAATAATTAGCTGCACAATATATCCCAAATTTATTGTTAGCTCATTATAATTGTTCACAATATTTGTTTCACAAAGAATGACTTGTATTGCAATAATACTATACTCTTTTATTTTTTTCCCCCTTTTGTTTCTGTCAAATTCATCTAGAATTGTCAAAACAAATCTTTAAATCAAAATGTGGTGCATCCAAATGAAAAAAATAATTATTTAGACCTGATTCAGTTCTATATTTAATCCTAGTTTAGACCTGTTTAATACTGATTTAGTCATAAGCTCGATAAACTTTGAAACTGATTTAGCTCCTGCTTTGACGAGTGTTAGTCCAGAGTGGTATAGTTCTTTTTTCTACGTAAAAGAGCATTCAGATATCGCAGGTAATATCGTTATTCCAATATTTAAAATAGATTTTTATACTACACATTTTTCCAATGTTGTGCCGCCCTACTAATAATAAAACTGTAGCACACGAGCCACAGACTAAAATAATAATTTTCTTTTTTGTACACAGAAAAAGTTGTGGAGATTAATGAATCTTATCTTGACACTTTCTCAGCCCCAGCAAAGCTAGTATTGCTGTCAGCCCCCACAGTTAATATTCAAGTGCACATTATTAACCGTTTAATCACACACAATCACAGTCAGAAATCTTGATTTAGTGGAGAAAATTTTTGGACAGTAAAAGGGACTGACTCTATCCATGATTGACTTAACAATTCCAGGAAACGGAGTGGAGTCGGGGAGGCGGAGCACATGTGAGGACATATGGGTTGATGTAATGAAAAGCAGAAGTTCTTCACTCCGGAGCAGTGTGACCTCTGAAACCCTGCCTCCCTGTTTCTGGCAGAGTTCCCACTGAAACTACAAGCTTAAATGTCTCCACACACACAGATGTAGCACAGCTTCCCTCCTGGTAGCCCCCGCATTCTTGCTGACTATTTGAACTTTTCAGCAAGGGCAGCCTATCTTGAAACCATTGACCAAATGTCAAATGTTTTTAGTGGACATCTCATTCATACTGAATACTGCAGAGGATATTGACGTCCACAGATAAAAGCTAACTTTTTTTCTTGTCACAAACCTGCAATTCCACTAGAAACAACATTAAAGCAATGGAGATGCAAATAGTTTTCACACAAATCAATTAGAGATCAATGTGAAATAAACTGCAAAGAAAAGCATATATTATACAAAAACAATAAGAAACCACCATTAAAACAATATATATTGATTCAGAAAGTGAAATAACCTAAACCCTAAAATTCCTTTTCTTGGTGTAGGAAATATCTGGCCTTATATTGAACATGACACCTCCAGTCAAAATCTTCACTTCTTCTGCAAACTCCCCCCCTGTGGTGAACCCACTATCCAGAAACATTTCTTGTTTTCAAAACATTGTTGACACAAAGTAGATGCTGATTAGAATCAAATACCAATGAAAGTTGGTTGATAAGCCCAAACTTTTCTGTGACAACTGAGGACACTGTAGACAGCCCAGACTGCAAAACAACCCGCATCAGAGACATTTAAGGCAATGCTGCAGTGCTGCCAAAAGTAAAAATGTTAATTCTTTGTGATGTTTTACTGGACCACTAAGACAGAAGAAATAATAATAGGAGATGGAATTTTAACATTGTATATTTACATTGTGTTAATCAAAATGAGAAAAAAAAATCCACATTTTTGTTTGCATGTTACATTTATGTGTTTTAAAATAACTTTGTTTTTCACTTCATCAATTTTGCCCTCAACCTGAGTAATATGTAACAAGTGCATTATATTCTGTGAACCTAGAATCAAAACCTATCAAAACATTGATGCCGTCATTCTAATCTTTACCAGCCCGGTAACTATAGAAACCATGTATCTGTGCTGTATTTGGCACGTCTACTTTGGTAGAAAATGAGTCTTATCAGCACAGAGTTAGACAGCAGAGCCCAACACTGCATGCCTATTGAGTGAGGATAACATAAGCAAATACCTTCAGGTTACGCCACCACTTAAAAGATTGCTTTATCCTGTAATTAGACTACAAAGAAACTGTTGATTCTTCATAAGCCAAAACAATCAACTGAGGATTTCCCCTGAGATTGAAATCACAACTAGATCTGCTTTGACCGTGACAAATCCTAAAATATTACTAGACAGATTTAAGAATGTTTAAGCCCTTTCCCAGATACTTGAGACACCTTTTTGGTTCTTTCTCTGACCTTGAAGCTTAATAACCCTGAAAATGAAGTCAGATTTAACAAGCACTTTCATAATTCTTGACAAAAAAAGATCCTGGAATGTTGTACAATTAAAGGAGCATTTGCATACACGCTCTCACTAGACAGGAAAACTACTTCCACGTTTTCTTTTTGTAACACATGAGTCCTATTGTTCTTCAACGCTTTCTGAATCCAAATCCAGGGACTCTAAAACGGTCCTGCTCCACTCCCACAGCTGGATGGGTGGCAACAAACTGGGCCACTTTGAACCTGAAACAATCTACATTGTTACAGTTGGATCGGTGCCGTCACAGCATTCGTTGAACAACTGCGTCAGTGCACTCCTGCACATAATCTTGCACGCAACACATCGCAATGGTGTGGAAAGAGACAGACTTGGTTTGTCTAAGTGGAGGAGTTGGCTGTGGTTTTTGCTGTAGTTGACTTTGGATGGCCTCCATGCTCGAGACTGAGCTGTTGTTTGTGGCTCCATCAGGCTTATTACTGTGGTAATGGTCTGGATTTGGATGTAGAAATGATTAGGTTAACCAAGGCCACATTATGTTAAAAACTGATAAAATTAATATATATATATACAAATTTTGCTGTGTGGCAGTAATACAACAGTGCCAGTAACACTTAACCAAACAGTGCTAATTGCAAACTAACTGCTAACATACAATTTTACCAGGGGAAAGCAAGTGAGTAATGTTCTGCCTTTTTTAGTTTTATGGATGTCTATACTTCACATCATCAACCACATACTATTATGAAATCCAGCACTGACCAAGCCCACATTTTAAATCAACAAATGGTTGTTCAGAGTAATGTTTCGACATTAAGTGGAAGCAGCTGTTTAGGGTTTTGCAGCTGGGCTTGATGCAGCTGCAGACAGGCCAGTTAGGCAATAAAGATCTAACATGATTTGAGTAAACTTTATGCTCTGATCTCTACAAAGCATTGTAAATAACAGAAGTAGCAAACTCGAAACATGATCACTCAACAGTTCAAAAACTCTGTTTGTGTCAGGCCGTTATCTGCCTCATCAACAAAAATAGCATGTTATTCCACAAAAAATTCAAAGGCAACATGAAAAAAAGATCCAATTCCTTTGATGTTTGCTGCGTATTCTCCAACTGATAAAAAGGTGAAATTATTAAACTTACAGTGTTGCTGGGGTCTTTTTCCTGTAGCAGAAGAATTCTTCAGTTTTGCTTCAAACTCCCACAGATCCAGCTATTCCTCCAGATAGCTGTTTACATTATCACTTTGAAGAGGGTCATCTGTTTTTTCTTTTCCCCAAAAGAGAGGCAACTCGCTGCTTTTTTCCTCTGATCTTCTAAAACTCCCTGAGCTTCTCAGTGACAGCAGCTGCCTAGTCTCACAGGAAAGCAAGGGAACTTGTCAGAGGAGGTGCTGAGGAGACCACGCTCTACAGCAGATGGAACTGGACTGAAAAAAGGAATATGGGAGGGAGAAGCATCCACCCCCAACGTCTAGATATAAAAAGGCCTAATGCTTTAGTTTTACTTGCGTAAATCAGTTTGTATCTAAGCACGGAGGGAAAAATCAACCAATCTCAACCAACCAAGTCTGTATTTTTGAGACGCATATTTTCCCTTTTACATGTTGTTCAAGTTCTAAATTTTCCTGTAGAAGAGGACATTGCGCACAGTGAATGTTTGGCCGTTATCACCTCCTCCCACGTATTCTCTCAGATTGCATGAGTGGGATATTCTGCTCTCTTTCACTGCAAAGACGCAATACACCAGGCAGCTGAAATGTCTGCTCACTATTCCAGCGTATAAGGCAGAAACATAAAGATAATTACATGCTTTAGTGACTACAAAGGTCTCATTGCAAAAGGGACACATTCGGAATGAGGGCGAATGGTGATCTCAAGGTAAATTGAATTGCAGTCTTATGGAAAGTAAGAGCACATAGGATTTTCTTTTTATTGATTATGAATACACAGACAAAAAGCTTTACTATCCACAGTCCAAGTCTTATTAAGTCAACACGGCCATGCTTTAATTGGTTGTAATCTAATATTTTTCATGTCATCATTACCATAAACAAACTGTTTGTTTAGTGGGAAAGTTTTTTTGATTGAAAAACACAACAACAGGAAATTCACATGTGATCATTTTATTTGATTTGGCTTTGGCCAGTGAGTTAAATTTAGACGTTTTCATAGTTTCCCACCCTCACAGGTTTTGTTGTTCCTGCATAGGCTGATAAAACATTCATTTCCTGAGCTTTCTGCAATCATTGAACCACACCCCGGCGGACCATCCTGGTCAAAGAGCACACGCAGTGAGGTCAGAGGTCACGGTCCGCTGAGGAGCAGTTAGTAGAGTAAACATTCAACTGCTAAGTGTCTGGAAGTATTCCCCAAACCACTAAAACTCTCACTTATAGATTTGTTTTTTTGTCACATACAAAAATGGAGGACCCAAAGAAAGAAATTCAGAACAAGGAATGAGAAACTTTTGAAAAGGATGTTCAAACCAATCAAACAAAAACCTAGCGTTACACTGCCATCTAGTGAAGACTACGCATAAGCATATAGGATGACAGTAAAAGATGTCACCTCAGCTCCCATCACTAGACCCTGTGTTCTGTTTTCTATATTCTGTTTTTTGACAGGGCTCAGCTAGCCATCAAGAAATGAGGAAAATAAGGAGCTCGGGGCAGATGAGGCACGACATGTCACAATGTGGCTGGTGGCAGTGGGCTGGGGATCTAGTGATTCAGACCAGGCCACAACAACATGTTTCACTGCAGACTGTCAGTGAGTAACAATATACAGAGGACAATAGAAAGACAATTATAGCTTTGTTAATATATTCTGAGGGGGAAAAACAGCCTATATTTATATTATAATGCAAATGTTCGAAAATTTTTCCTATTAATATGTAACTGTAGTAACATTCATCACAATCACGTTCAATCTATATCTTTTGCCATGATCACAAAAATTGGCCTCAACAAAAATAAGTCTTCAGACACCTGTATACATGTCAAGTGTATTGGTGTAACAGTGAAAAAAAAAATCTAACATGAAGTCTTGCATAAGCCGTCGGAATGTTTTCCAAATGCATTAAAGAGCTGTCAGTCAGTCCAGTGTAGTTTTGAAGCGTCTCCAAGATCGGACCAGCTTTAAGTGGGTTTTCTGCAAAAAGACAGAATAAAGTAGTGTGCTGTGTGTAAAATTTCAAGAGACCTTCACCTGTGAAGATGTGACTGAGTAGAACGGATTGTAACAGAATTTCAAAGACAGCGCGCAAGTCAAGAGATATATTTTCTGAAATTTGGTGACTTGTCGGATCAGCTTTAATCAAATATGAAGAGCACTTCAAAACATGTAACCTATCACTCGCACTTTTGAAATGCTAGAATGTGTACCGCGTCACCTTTATCTACAACCAGCAGCGAGATCATTTGATTTTTGATAGTAGTGTTGTAGCTATGCTGGGACAAATGAGCTGCCACTTGTCAGGGAAACTCTGGCTTCTTCTTCCTTGAGCTGCTTTTACAAGAGGCACCAACACAAGCATGCCTCACTAGTGTTTGACTCTGTTCTTGTTACTTAGCACAAAGCCCAACAGTTTGTAAATAAATCAAAGCCTTTCCCAGAGGACTACAAGGCTACCGTCTTTGTATTCAGGAGTCTTTGCAGCTTGTTGTGCTCTTGTCATTCAAAGACTTGCCAGAACATTTGCTTTGGTCATTTAGACCCTTGTCTCCTCGGACTGATAGGATGAAATAGTTACTGGCTGGACTAATCTTGGTTCCTAGCACCTTCTCACAGAAACATAGCCTGTACCCTCTTTACTGCTGAGAGAAAGACGAATGGCTGTGATGTGGGGGAAAAAAAAAAACCCCAAATGGGGTTTCACTCTATGCTGGATAAAGGACACATACTGTCAGAGCATATTTCCAAGCAGTCAAAGAGACTGTCTCAGGCGCAGAGCAATTAACTGTTGTTGCAGTCTTTGTGAAACCAACTGGGATGCACGGCTTTCTTAATTATACATAGATCTTGTTCTTTATTGATATTATCATAAGTGATAGCATAATACTCGCCCTTCATTTTGTCATCTTTTTGCTTCATATATCACTTTCAGTCGCTGTCGCACAATGTCTCTCTCTGATTGGCTATGTAATAGGATTCATTAGGAGTCTATTTTGTTTAATTTGCTTGACAACAGATGGCTATGTGATATTAATGTTTGATTGGAAGAGGACACTCTTAAAATGATCCCAATGGCAGCACTGTAATGTCCTTTTGTGGCATTATGATGAAGACAAAAATAGCCTGAAATTCTTTAAATAATTATGCCACTGTCACTTGGAGGAGTACTAATACAAAAAGATAGAGTCAATCGTGAGGACATGTGGCACTTTTACTCAAACCAACATACCTTTTAACTCCCTAAAAAGCTCTTCAGTTTGATCACCCACTCCACGGCCCACAGACTTCTTCCATTTCAAAGTAGACCCCACAATGCGCTCACAAACAGACAAAACAGGCCTCCCACAGATCACCCACTACACTGCGCCAAAGCTGACTAGGTTGATGAGCCACAATATCTCCTGAGGTGTCTCTAAACTTTAATTACCCCAGGAAGAGAAGCACAGATATATCTATAAGACAGCGCCTCACCGAGTGCTGAGCTGTTTCGCAATCCCGGTAAGGCAATTACGACTTCTGCAAAGAATCACGAAGCACGGCTAAAGGGAAGAGTAAAGCAAACCTTATTAAAATGAAAGGCATTAAAAGCGTATCCCCTCCTGTGATCATCATTTTCTTGTCCCGCTGTTTCTTAAACCTGGCTAAAGCCCAGACTAGAGGTAAGGTAGCAGACTTTGAAGTATCAAACTGAGAAGGACTTGAGGAGTGTGCCAAAAACTGCCTGCCAACAATAATACACCCAGACATCCCTCCTATCATTTCGATGTTAAATTAATTCCTCAACCCTGCAAACAGACCCTGAGGCTTTGGAATTCAGCTTTTACCTTCCTCCTTATAGTTATAGATTAGAAACAATAACTGGCTAATGGTGGAAGTCTCAAATCTGGATCACTACCAAAAGGTAATCAATTGTTCTTTGGCCATTGGTCTGCCTTTCCAGCTAATATCATGTAAATCCATCTGCATGTATTAAAGAGAAATAAACCTGAATAGTAAAAAGAAAAAATTCAGACATAACCTTGCTAATGTAGGTGATCTGAGTATGAATATGTAACACAAGCCGGAATACTTTTCTGGGTCAGTAAATGGTTTCTATCGTTAAGTTCTAAGAAATAATTATGTTTCCATTTTCTCTCAGAATAACAAGCATATGTATCATTAAAAGTTTTATCCGCTGACTTTTAATGACTGAGACGATCCCGATGATTGCTCCGCTGAGATCTGTGATACTTTAAATTACTAATGTAAGTAAGTAATTGCCAAAACTTTCTGCCGTAACAAAGGAATGGAATATTAAGATGCAAAATGCACCTTTTCATTGTTCCTTTAGTGCGATCTTTTTTTGACCCTTTTTATCTTTTAGAGGAACAAAAACTATTAAGTGCTCCAAACTACAATGTTGTATTATTTGTGCAACATGTCTGGCCGCCTAAACTTACCATCTGTTTGTTATAAAAAAATAAAGAAATGTTTTCAATTATCTCCAAATTAATTGCAAATATATTCTGTGACTTGTTTGTGGACTCTCAAATTTAGACATTGTGATCAACCAATTTTCCACTCTGTACTTTTCCCTCTAGTGGAAATGCAATGTAAAATATCAGTGCGTTGTTCAACGGTGAACTGCCCCCTGGGCTTTTCAAGGGGTACTAATCCACCAAGGTACACTGTGCGTTCTGATGCACATGTCCTGATCCCTGGCCGGTGCTTGATATGATTACCATTGAATACTTGAGACTTTACAGGGTCGTGGAAGCCATAATGTCATTGTACCACAAGCGCTCAGCTCTGGCTCTGCGTTAAGTGAAGGGGGCACAGATGGCTTCTCAAGACGTCATTTAATGCATCATTTTGTCTTTTCCTTATCAGAGAGATACTTACTCGTGGATTATGGCCACATTGTGCTCAGCGGAGTGTCATGCAAGGGCAAATGAATGTGAATATACAAAGTCTTACTGAAGAGGACAAGGAAACAGGAGAGTCATGGATAGGCTTGCCCAAAGTCTGTTTCAAGAGCCCATCATGGCACAAAGTCAGATTTTATACTATTTATATTGAAAATTTGCAACAACAATTACTGCACAGACAGCACATCATTCCACATGCTCATTAATGGCATTTATATACACTGGTGGGGTACAGGTATGTTTGGTACCGCATTGTTTGCTACATGTAGTCCTTAGCTTGTTTCCACTTTGCTCTACATCTGCTACATAAACAACATTGTCATTCACATGCCACACAAGTTGTGCACCTATATGAATAATAAAATGTATTCAAAGGGAACTTTCACAAGTTGGATGCTAGCAAAGTAAATTCTCCTTAGTTGCGGTGTAAGAGGCTGGAGGGATAACCATATTGTGCTGCAACAAAGAACAGTAGAAGATTGTTTCTGATTTTGTTTTTGGAACTATTCAGAAGGATTTAAGTATTTTTGAATGCAATGAAGGCAGATATTTTCAAACAAAAGTAAATTTAGTAAACTCTAGCATTTTTTCTTTTTTGCCTGTTCCATTTGAGACAACATTGCAAAGTAATATGATACGGTTATTTTGGACATTTTGTACCCCTTTTGACAATGGAAATAGACCCGCGGAACCCTCTGTTAGCCAGGTCACATATGCACAACTGAAGATAGGAACATTGTCACTGAAAAAAAAAACTAAATATCAAATTTACCCATCTGTAAAATAAACTTTGGTTTAGAGTCATGGTTCCATAGCTAGCTAAGTTAAGAGTATAATAGTATTTACTTTCTGTACTCCCTTTTCATCTCTAAAGATGAAAGCACAGAAGCAGTCATATGTGTTTGTAAAGATACAATGCAGCAAACACAGTCTCCCGAGTACAGACTTCACTTTACTTACCCGGCCACTTACAGTTCATCTCTGCCAGCAGTGTTGCACCCACTCAAGAGGAAATGAGAGAAAAAAACCTTAATGATTTTACTTTATGTTGAAAGCATTGCTAAACCAAGTGTAAAATCATTCCATATCAATATCTGGAGGCTTTTCATTATGTGAAGGGGATGTTGATGAAGTTAAATTGTCCATAATGGAGCAAACAGCTGTTAAATGCAGGATAAACGACTGGACGTGAGGTTATATAACAGCAATAGCATGAGGTGTGTTTCGCCAAACAGAAAAAGTAGTCTGATAATGGATATGCGACATTTCAGCAAAAGAAGATGTTGCATTATGAAACAATGCTCAGTCATCCTATACAGACAATCTGTCTGCCTTCTGGGACATTAACAGGTTATTTGTATTCATCAGTGTGTAAGAGAACAACAGCAGGCTGCAAAGAAAACCATTTTCTGAACTTAAAATACAATTCTGTCAAAGCTATATTCGCCCATTCTATCAAGATTTGAATAAATATACAAATATTTATTGTTTTTTTTTTTTGTTTTAATTTAGAAACATATTGAGTTTGTTGACTACACAGGCGACATTCAAACTAAAGATTAGGTTAGGGAGGTTATGAGAATACTAATTTTGTATGTCATGGAACCGTTTTCAGATTGTCTCTGTGTTGTTTGGCATCTTTCCAAAGCCCCAGCACTTTTCTCCTAAAGATTGTTGACTTACTGCCTAACTTTATGTTCTGATCAAAAGTGATTTTATTTTGTGGATGTTTTCAGTGTTACATCAGTAAGGAGCAGTTCTACTGACATCCCCCTTATATTTCTGTTGGATCTGATATATTGCCACAATCATATGTCTGGAACAATGGTTTCAGAATCTCTATAGTACATTCACACCTGGTCTTTAATAGCTACTTTGAACTGATCACACAGAATACATTTAAAACCTGACTTTAGCAGGGCAGAGAATATAAGAGACACATATTCTACTTTACAGAAATTATAAATGGTTTATATAGCACTTTTCAGTACCCTTCTTGGGCACACAAAGCTTTACATGATGCTTTCATTCACAACTGGGGCAGACAGAGAGGAGGGCTGCCACACACAAGGCACTCACAGCCTTCTCCGATCACCACCAAACTCACCTCTACAGTCACACACTAGCTGTGGCACTGGAGGATTAAGTGTCTTTCCCAAGGACAGTATTAACTAGGGAGAGCAGGAATTGAACCATCAACCTTTTGGTAATAGGAGGACAGCTCTACCACAGAGCCACTGCACCCCTAAAGAATTCATCATAATAAAGATGTAATAATCCTCCAATTTATGTATTAGTTCACATAAACTAATCATTTGTTTGTCACAGGTTTCTACCAAACAAATAATCATACTTCGACTAGGTGAGCTAAGAACACGATCATAGGAAACAGTTTTCTGTGTGTTTCATTTAGATTGGACTGTGCCTTGAGCCTTGTTCTCAAAAAGCATTTAATAAAGCTGGCTCTGAAGAGGTACTCTATAGGTATAAACCAGGCATTTTATTTGTACTGTACCTTCTGCAGCAGTCTCCTTCATTTTTCTCCAAAAAGAAAGAAGTCTTGTTATAGTGTGTCTGACCTGGGCTGATCTCTACTTATAATTTATTGTAATCAATCTAAGAGATATGAAATGTAAAAGCCCTTTTGGTTTTTGAATTATTGGCAGGGTTGGGTGCTGTACCTGGTGCTTTTTAGTTGCCGTTGTCATTATCACAGAGGAGTATGGTTAAATTAAAGAATTAAGGTCGGGGCTTTGGTATCAAGGCTCTGATTCATGTTAGTCTGCTGTCATGGGATTTGAACCGTAGTTCTTTGAAGACCAACTTCAATCATTTTAATGAGTTCATGCTATGGCTGCTGACTGAGAAGTCCCCTAGGTCACGGCTGAGTCCCTACTAAATATATTCCATTGTTGTAAGCATTGATTTTTTTGATCCTTGGATACATTTATTTTTAATGAGTCAAGTTGGCACCCTGCTCGACAGTGACTCTCAAAATGACACGTACACAGTGGAATCCCAAGTGAAATCCTAAAACCCCACATTGTGCAGCAAAGGTCAAATGGGGAGGACATCTTAGGACCAACGTTTGCATTTGCAATGGCTTGAATTTTAGAGTTGATTCAAGGTCAGAAAATTTACTGGTCTGTACATGCTTTGTCTCTGCGCTAACATGCCAAAAGTCAGCATAAGATTGTAGTATGGATATAAAAAAAGAATAGGCTGTGGTCATGATGAGCAGTGTCTTGTTAGCTGTTGTTGTTAATACCCCATACAAAGCTGAGCAACTAGCTAATGGTTGTTGTGGTTGTTCTAGGCTGTCAAGGGCACTGTTATTCGAAGGTTGTGGGTTTGAGTCCCACCAGAGTCATTTTTAAGTGAGTAAAGAAGGTGTTGTAAAACTGTCTTAGTCAAGCAGTCTATAAGATGGAATATGAATGTTGTGAGTTTGAGTCCCACTACTCTGACCCGACTTGGACAGAAAAACTGCTGCATATGCATTGCCAAGAAATTTTTCTAAAATCAAAGTGGAAGTTTTAGGTTTTGAATTCCTCCAGACATGTCAATTAAATGATTGCTAGATGATGAAATGAAAAAGTGGGTAAAAAAAGAAAAAGCCTTATCTCTGCACTGCCATTCAATTGTTTTTTTTAAATCAAATATGCAAGGTTAGCTTAAGCAACCGGCAATGAAGCTCCAATTGTGACAAAGAACAATTACACAAAAACAGTCTTTGTCAAGCTGTGTGAGATAGAGTTTGAACATTGTGAGTTTGAATTCCACTACTCTGAGCCAACTAACAAGTCAGGATTACAGAGTGGAGGGAGAAATGGACAGAAAAACTACTGCATATACAGTAGCAACATGTCTGTGAAGGTTCTCAGTCATCCAGGACGTCTTGAAAAAAAGATTGAAGTAAAAGCATCTGGATGAATTCTTCAAGGTGAAGACATTTTGTCTCTAATTCCAAGAGACTTTATCAATTCTGGAATTAATAAAGTCTCTTGCAATTGGAAAAACTGATAACTGAGTCCAGATGCTTTTACTTCAACCTTTTTACTGCATATGCAATGCCAAAAAATGTTTCTAAAATCAAAGTGGGAGGTTTGGGGTTCAAATTCCACCAGACTTGACCATTAAATGATGGCTACATGATGACATGAAAATAAATGGAGAAACTATGCAATGCCATTAAATATGATCTTTTAATCAAGGTTGTAGCTTCCGGTCCCATAAGTGTATAACTTAATATAAACTTAAGTTTACATTTAGTAATTTACATTTAGTCATTTAGCAGACGCTTTTATCCAAAGCGACTTACATTAAGCTTCCATTCACCAGTGTTACAGCTGGAACAACACTGGAGGCAAATGTCTTGCCTAAGAACATGACAGTATGAACTGTGGGGACCCACATCCAGTATGGTCCTGATGATGCAAGATGAGAAACTGATATGCTGTTTTAATTAATCAGAGCATCTTAATCACACACGAGTATAATGCGTTTCATTATAAAGATAATATGAAACAAGAAAAGTTCAAAGTGTGCCTGTAAATATATAATTAACATTTACACTCGGAATAGACTCAAACAGAAACAAACTTTCATTTTTCTGGTCTGCACAAAGCTCCATATTTGCATTCTGTTGGCCTGGTTATTGTCCGTCCTGACTTACAGTATGTGACAGCTGCTGTGACAGATAATTTTATAAGCAGAATTAATGGCTTAGCCACCTTTAAACGACTTTATGAAAACCACCACAGGCCTTGAATCTCACAAACAAATGAATCAATTTTCTCTGCACCACAGTGCAATTAAACCATCGTTAGGGCTCTAATTTGCAAGAATAATGAGATCAGAACCTTAAGAAACTTCACTTTTGATGAATCTGTTGATGTCAGGGCATGCTTTGATTATTAAAATGAGCCACATATTTTTAAAAGTTACAATAGTTCTGTTTTGTGTTTTTTGTTTTGTTTTCACTCAAGAGATGTTTGAAATCATTGTAGAACAAGTCTGACAGTGCTTCTTTTTTGTTGCTTAAACACACCCATGTGAACGTCATCTTTTATTTATAAAGTCAGAAAGTATGCCACAGAGAAGGCTCAGCTTCCTACGTCAAGCATCAAAAAACTGGATGGGTCTCATAAAAGTTTCAGTTCCTTTCAGAATAGAGACTTCAAACTTTTAATTATTTAATTTCACATTAAAAGTTTTAAAATACTCGTTTTGTACCACAAAATTGGACTACTTTCATGCATTCCCATGGCAACCCCCTACCGGACATTAGATCTTTATTCAAAACACAAATGAGAACAATCGGCAAAGCTCTTGCAATCACTTTCAGATTTCTCAAAACAACAGGACTTTTATGGTGTGATATAGTTAAGTATAGCATAGAATGGTATGGTATAGTATGGTATAGTATGGTATATAGATTAGTATTAAATAATATAGCACCAAAGTCAGATAAATTCCACAATAAGATAAGAAAAAAATTATAATAAAAGAAGGGAAAACAATAGAAAAAAAATACATCAAATTCATCTCTGAACCATGGAATCCAAGCCATAAGGGATAAAGCACAAAGTAAAACAACTCCAATGATGAGCTGCACGCTCACTAACTGTGAGGGCTCTCATTCCAATATTAATGTTTTGTATTTAGAACAGGATCTGCCGCCTACTATTGTCCACATCACATGTCTATGTCTAAGCTCTTTGTAGGTTGTATTTCTTTATTGCACACTTAAATGGTAAATGGCATGCATTTATATAGCGCTTTCCTGCACTCTTCTCGGGCACCCAAAGCGCTTTACATCGTGCTTTCACTCACCCCATTCACACACATCCACTCCTGAGGCAGACAGAGAGGGGGGCTACCACACAAATGGCGCTCAACCTTCTCCTACCACCACCAAACACACCCCTACAGTCACACACATTCATACACCAGTGCTACGGACACTGGAGGCAAGGTGGGTTAAGTGTCTTGCCCAAGGACACAACGACAGTATGAACTGTGGGGAGAGCGGGAATCGAACCTACTACCTTCTGGTTGAAGGACGGCCGCTCTGCAGCCATTCCCAAAGTCGAGTCAAAGAGAGCCGCGGCCCCCCTAAAAATTTAGAAAACCTTGTGAGAGCCCCCAATCTTTAGCCTGGCTCCGCCCTCCTACGTACTTCCGCTCAATTTCATTTCGCTTTAGTACTTAGTCTGGGATCGCTGTATATTCTTAGGTTTCCAGAAATCAATTTTTTGTAGGACCAATCAGCGAACAGAGGGAGTGACTTGTTGTTTCCGGTCGGTTTCGGCGCATGCCAGACGTCACGACCACACGTTAGCGATTGGCTATGGCAGATCCTGTGACTCTGGGCAGATCCAATAGTTTTAAACTTCAACAGAGTTCCCGCATACAAGGAAGTAAACGCTTGTCAATGGAGCGAGGCCAGACTCTCTGTACAAATGAAATGTACGAGAGTCTGGTAGAACCAGGCTACCCAATCTTAACCTTTCACCTCTAATATTTCAAGTATTTATCTGAAAATGTTATTCAAATACACAACAAACAAGAGGCTGTTGGTTCTAAATTGCTTAATAATAATATTTTTTCAACACTACAGAGAATAACTGATATGCAAATAGTTTTTTTTAGTATTTTCAAACTAATTGTTTTTCATGTACTTGGACAACCAGTGTTAACCCCCCACAGTACCTTTGCGACCCACCAGGGGGCTTTGGACGTGTCCTTTTCACCAACACTGCACTTAAATGGCACCTAGCACTTTATAATCATTTGCACAAAATAAATGCTTCTTTGCACACTGTATATGTTCATGTTTTTATTGAGTTTTTAGTAATTTACATTTTTGATCCTGCTTTTGGGTTGTTGTCAATGTGTTCTTTTATGTTGTATGTTTTGAAGAGCATTTGCCACAAAACTAATTTCCCCAAGTGGGACAATAAAAACACTTGAACAAAGTTCTGTAAATGACCCAACTGAGCACCTGAAGCAAATGTTAGGCAACTTATGAATTGTTCACCAGTTTATCTTTGAAATGTCTGGGATCCACATTGATTCTTTGCTGTTTTTTTGTGGACCAACAAATACATTTTGAGTTGTATTGTGTATTGACCTAAAGTTCTAGGCGCATCAGAAATGTAGATTTTTCTACTTTTCTAATTGATGATGAGTTTTTACTATTTCTGAATGTTGATGTGAAATTTGTTTGAGAATTTTGCAAAAAGTTTAACTGTTTATTTTCTCATTTATTTTAGATGCTTATGCAAATCATTTGAGCTGCAATTATAGACAAAATTTTTGGATACACTTTCTGATTGTATTGTCTATGGATGTATAGACAGTATAATTCTCCTTAAATTCATGATTTTGAAGTTTGCTCCAAAATGCACAGCTTTGATCCCAGCAATCATTCCTATGCTGTCACGAGACAAATGTTCTGAGAAACCACTGCGCTCTGATAGCCTCCCAAGTGTGGTGCTTGCTGCTCATTTGTGTCAAGTTTCTTCTTTCAGTCTTTCACAACAAAGTACTGCTACGGCTGCAGTCGATGAGGTCATGCATTCAAATAAAATATTAGGGTTATCACACCAAAACCGCACACCAATGCTTCCATAAATAGAGAGTGTATTTACGTCACACTATGAGTCCTCACCTCGACTAATTTGAACCTGCAATGGTTTGTGAATACATTTCTGATGGCCTTGACAAGTCCCTCTTTTCTCACACCTCTGATACAAACTCAGCTGAGAAGTCTCGGTGCCTTTTTGTGTGCTTTTCACAGAGGTAACTCTCAGAGGAGACGCAGTATGTTGTGCTATGACAGTCGAGCCTGGAACGCTCAAGTCTCACACTCTTCTTTTCTTTATCTATTTTTTTTCCATTTCTCGGCTATAGAGAATATGCACCGCTGTCCCAATTAACAGATTTCAGTAGAGGTGTTGTGACAGCCATGGAATACAATTTACAGTTGTTAAAGCTCATCTGAAATCACTGTCAGGGATGAACAACTGCAATATTAGGCTTAATAATAATCCTGAAACAATGCATGACTAGAATCTTTATTGATTGAACATTTGGGATTGAAGGTGCTCTAATCCTGTCCAATCTGTCCAAGCTGCTTAAATACTTTTCTCCAAACATCTGTTGCCTGAGCAGTCTCTAATCATACCTGCTTATTGTAAGCTGCAAGAAGACCTGAACAGGAGCTTAGTGCAAACAAGACAAAAGAATATGACATTTTTTCTGCATATTTTCTTTGAAAGACTGATTCCATTTATGTTTATGTGATAGAAGACAATAAGCAATGCAAAGATGAAAAACGGAGTATAGGGATTTCACTTACTCACATACTGAAACTGACTCTTTGCTCAAATGTCTATGTAATGTTTATAAACGAAATTTCCTTTCAAGTAGTTAAGTTATGTCAGTCTCACTGATCAACAACAACAAGGTTGCTGTGCTCCAGGTGAGCATTATTAAATATGAGCTTGATCTATGGCTTTATGCACCGTAATGTGGCACAGTAAACATCACGTCCAGTCACAAGTGAAAAGTTTTAGAAGTATTGATATCTAATCGCAGTAAATGTCATTATGTGAAAGCTGCTCAAATAACTCCATTGATTAAATTTGTCTTTTCAAATGGCAGCCCTTAAAATGATTCAATATGTGGCTTTCTGTTCTATTGTTTTCACTTCATGCCTTAACTTTTCCTGCCCTGTGTCTTGACATTGACATAGGAAGATACAGCGTGCCTGTCAATAGAATACACGCTGACATTTTTCAATAGCGGTACGCCCTCTGCCATGCTGTGAAATAGATCCATTTCATTTTGTTTTTCTCCAAGCGCCATTATGTCAGTTACCTGCATCCGGAGACTTCTAAGAGAGGTAGCCTCCAAATTTTAGTTGCCAAAATATTGTAAATATGATGAGAACCGGGCGTTGCTTGGGCGTGTGAAACACGCTTCACTGCAGACAAGCTGCCAGTATCGTTTATAGAAGTGGAAATAGGAGCTGACCTATATGGAAAAGTGTGCATTCAGAGCTTGTCAATTCAAACCCTCATAAGTAAAGATTGACAGGACACTTGCCTCCAGTGCTTAGGGATTCTTAGAGAAGTGCTGCCAACTGCTGTACCCTTGTCCCAGAGCGCCAGTGCAGGGTCAGCACTGGAGGTGGCCACATCAGCTGGATATAAAATGGCCTGTAAATCAGCCATGATATGGGGCAGCGCTTGTGTGTGAGCAGAAATGAGTGTAAAATCATTTTTTGGGATCTCATGACGGCACAGTGCATGCATGATCAAGCAGGGCTGGTGCGCCTACGGGCGTCTGGTCCTCTTTGTGCACTGGTGGAAGTTGATGTTTGCATCTGTGCCAACATTTGCATGTGGGAGTGTGTTCTGTGTGTGTGCACAGGTCACCCTGAAGCTGCCAGACCAGATGTGCAGGAGTCTGGATTGTGTGGAGTGATGAGTGGCTCCCTCGCTGACTCTGCAGACTTGGAACAATGCACACAGGTCTCTCCAACTAATGAGCTCTCTATATAGAGAGAGCACACCGAGAGAGCCTCCGCTCTGCTTACAGTTTCAATCAGGGTCTCCATAACTGGGGAGGGAGCTTTTTATGCTTGTGCTGGCGCTGGACCAAAGAACTTGATACAAAATGCAAATCAGCATCGAGTACCTGAGGTGGCTCCAGTTTGTTTGTGTCACAAGGTGGAGAGTGACAGGTTCTTTGGATCAGGAATGCAGAGGCAGCAGGCCTATTTTTGCTTGAGACTTTTGTATGCTTTAGGAGACTCACATTGTTGCGTTGGCGTTTTTATTTTAGTTCCACTGCGAGTGTCAGTGACAATAACAATATAAAGACTAGTCCTTTTTAAACAATTCCATAAATATGTGTGTATTAACGTGTCATATTTAGTTATTTATTTGCAAGCTTGTGGTGCTGGGAAGCTACACTTACCCGTGGGCTATTTAAAACTGACTCAAACAAATATAGGTTACAGGAGCTTGGAGAGTGACGCAGTCATCCTTGAGGCAAGTGTCCAGACTTTTTTAGAGAGAAATCACTCTACATTATTCATTTCACCTCTAATGTCTTTGTTTTGCAAAAGTGCTTAAAGCAGAACAGAGCAATGACCTTCAGTCTCAATGCTAAGATGCAATAGGAAAATGCTTTAAAAACATGATATAAAGTTCTCTCTCAGTGCATTTGACTGAATGAAACATCCAAAAATAGCTGTATTTCCTGTGGAAATATACTGTGAAGAATCTATCAGTCTCTCATCATTATTAGAAGCACTCAGAAGCAAGGGAAAACCTTTTCATCGTCACTAGTAGTATAAAAAAAGGACATGAAAGCGAATGTACTCTTCTGTTTTCTAAAAATGGTTCTAATGAGTCAGGGAACAGTGCTGTTAACCTAGGGTAAATATTTTTACCTGCTTGTGATTACAAACCTCAAGGGAGACAACAGGAAACACCACAGGTTTTAAGACTTGTGGCTACTTTCAGAATCATCCAAAGTTGGTAATGATGAGATTTCTGCACATCGGGCAGTTTGGAATGCAAATGTGGTTTTATACTACCAATCATAGGCTGGTAGCAATTTCATAAAATATTCATTTTCACAGGAACCTTATTCTGTGGTGGTGCAAAATTCTTTGCCTCTGATGGAGAAGTACAAAGATAGACTCACATAGCCTACAGTGTTCCTCTGCCATATCGTGTACCTGTCAGGGAAATTACAAAGACTCATGAGTTCCTATCACATTTCAAACGCCTAACCTTTCTGTCTTAGGTTTGTGTTTCTCTGCCAGCGCTAAATATAAGAGATGCCCTCTAGTATCTTACAAGCTTGCTGTTTTGATCTACGAGGTTGTGATGTAAGCTTTGGTTAATAATTGATGTCTGGAAGGATGTCTCTACCCAACTCCTTCACAGGACTCAAAAATGACATTCCTGAAAATAAGAGGGGTCTAGTGCAGGATGAAATATTTCACTTGTGAATTACTGATGCACTGTGTGGGAGTTCCCGCCCCCTCCCGCCTTGCTTGTTATTGTGCAAAGTTCAGTGTTTTTAAGTTGGCTGTGGCCTTTTGAGTTGTACAGAGCGGCTGGACTGACCTCATTAGTGGCTGCTAGCTAGCACTTGTAGCTGGTGATCTGTGTCTTCAAGATCCTGTCCGGATGCTAAACAACAAAAGTGACCTTCAGTATTTCTCACATCTGTCTGCTCATAGCTAATTAAGACAGGGAAAGAGGAATAGAGACTGTAATACAATTGTTAGGAAGGTGTGACATGAAAACTTGTTGGTGCCAGAAGTCAAACACAAAAGTAGGCATCTGTATTTCCTGAATACCAACTTTATTACATATTAGATATTGTTTTGATATACGTGCATGTCATACAAACACAGAAATTCCTTTAAAAGACAAAAGTCTCTAGTTAACTTCAAAACGGGGCTCAGTGGTAGAGTGGTCGTCCTTCAACCGGAAGGTAGGCGGTTCGATTCCCACTCTCCCCACTGTAACACTGGTAATTAGAAGCTCAATGTAAGTCGCTGTGAGTCGCAATGAATAAATGTAAAAATAACAATATAACATTATTAATGTGGTTACACGGGCTCTAGGCTATATTTTGTATATGTATGTATGTATGTATATATATTTTGCCATCTATCTGGAGTATTTTTATAATTTTTTTTTTTTTTTTTAACAAAATTCCCACTCATTTCAAACGTATTAAAACAAAGGGCAAACTGGATAAAAACAACAGTAATGTCCTTTTAAAGATTAGACTGACAAATAGACAAAGTAATTGGTAAGATGTGAAGTTGTAATTTTTCAGGTTAGCCGGATAATGTTGGTGTAGCCTTAAAAAGTTTGATTTGTATGAATTTAATAAGCTTTAAAGATATTAATGTTTACTTCCAGGGTGTGTGTGGCTGAGTGCATGATTCTCTACATTCAGAGCTTTGTTTGACTGAAAGCTCTTTCTCTAGAAATTCCAAATGTTTTATTGACACAAACATCATAAAAACCATTGCATGTAAATCAGACCCAACCTGTTTACAGTTCCACTTGAACCTTTTTTGAGTTATTACCACTTGCAGATTTGTTGGTCGAGTCTTATTTTAAAGTTACAGTTAGAAAAACTCAACACAGGAGAGGTGTTCTCTAAACATTGGTTTGCAAAGCTGAAGTTTACAGTATTTTGGTTGAAAGTGTGAGATGAAATATTGAGAACAGATCAATCCATAGAAATATTGCCAATAAAGTTGCTTGTGGGGTTGAATATGTTGTTTCCTTTGTCTGAAACCGTGCAGCGCTCAGCAGGTGCTAGAACATGGAGTATTGAATTTTTGTTCCATATCATTATAAACAAATGCTTATCTTTGTACAGAAATGTCCAACAATTGCACTAATTGTTGTGTAGTCTCTATAGTCTAATTGGATCTGAGTCAGTTGGTAGATAATGGTGGAGACATGAACATTTGTAGTGCAACAAGCATTGTTGCTGTGAATAATGGATGCCTGCAATATGGACCCATTTGGCGGCTGTTGTTGTCTAGGCTAAGTGCTTATTAGGGACTGCATTACCTGCAACTACTGGCTTGTTTTTAGTTTTTATACTCTTTTTTGGAAGTGTTATTAGGATATGTTGTTGTGTTACAAACATCTGCAAATACTAAATACATATGAAATATAAAAACATAATTTAATCTTTTCAACATTTGCAAAAAAGACTGTGTGTATAACATGTAACTATTGCACTATTTAGTTCAGTGTTATTGATTTATATGTTCAGTATTTAAACAGATAAAGGTGTTCATCCTAATGAAGTGCTTCAACAAGAGAACACTCAAGTGGCTCAAAGGTTTGAAAAACTCTTTCAGAAATAGCTCAAGGTTCTGGTGAGTGGTTTGGTTTGATTGCTACCCTGTAGGTTCTATTTTAATCTATTCAATTAGATTTTTTTTAATCAAAGATATTATATGTTTTTTAATGCACTCCAATGTTTTATACAAATATTTGTATCTATCAAATAAATATGTGCAATACATTTATATTTTACATTTATTCATTTAGCAGACACTTTTATCCGAAGCGACTTCAGTTCACCAGACTTACAGCTGGAACACCACTGCGGGCAAGGTGGGTTAAGTGGCGGCAGTGGCTCAGTGGGTAGAGCGGCCGACCTTTGACCGGCGGGTGGGCGGTTCGATCATCGCTCGAAACATCCCAAAACATCATAACATCTCACTCTCCCCCACATACTGTTGTTGTGTCCTTGGGCAAGACACTTAACCTACCTTGCCTCCAGTGGTGTTCCAGCTGTAGCACTGGTGAATAGCTTAATGTATGTAAAGCTTTTTGAGTGCATACCACAGTAGTTGGAAAAGCGCTATATCCCCCCCAAAAAAGTGTCTTGCCCAAGGACACAACAACCGTATGAACTGTGGGGAGAGCGGGAATCAAATGCGGTTGTCCGCTCAGCCCGCTCTACCACTGAGCGACTGCACCCCAAGTAGCAGTCAGACAAGTGTGATATTACAATAAAAAAGGATGGGAGTGGCACCCTTTGCAACAGCTCTAGTCCAAAATAAAGACAGAAAACATAGACGGAAACAATGAATACATTAGGCTCGGTGCATGATTTGCACCCAAAAAACAGTGGTGAACGAAAATAGATAGATAGACTTGAAATCAAGTTTTTATAGTAAAGAGTAAAAAAATCTAGTACTACATTTTTTTCTGTGTCACCAATTCCACCATGGGCATTTGTAGAACTAAAATGTCTGTTTGTTCTCTGGTGGCTCACCTGATGAAGTGCTTACCACATACAATGTAGTGACCCAGACTGAAGTCTTGGCTCAAGGTCAGCTTGCTCCATGTCTTTGCCTCACCTGATATTATCTTTAAAAAATTCAGTTAACACAAACAACGCACTGTTTAGTCTGCAAGTTGAGTGGATCACACAGAAGTTGAAGGTTGTGGGTTAGACAAAATCAAACCTGATGCCTGAGTCTGTGTTGTCTGAGTATGATTCCGTTTAGTCTAAGTCTGTTTAGTCTGAGTCTCTGATGTCTGAACCAGTTTAGTCTGAGGCAGTGTAGTCTGAGGCCAAGTCTCTTTTCTCTGTGCCTGATCATGTCCTAAAATGTACACTAAAATGAAATGTACTGTCGACCTTTTGTGAAAATTAGCATTTCAAATTGTAATGTTACTATTAAGTTTTAAGATTTAGTTAGAATTGATTTAAAATGAAGATTAATAGCAACTGGACAAAAAACATTAGACAAAATCCAACTTATTCTAATGCCCTTTTATTAATTCATTTAATTGATATGTTTTTTAACGTCACATCACGTGTAAGAGATGAACGTTGTTTAATTAAAGTGGCAGCTACAGCATTTTTCAAAAAAGATAGAGGTAAAGCTTAGCTTTAATTTTGCCTACATATTAAGTTCAGTAATGAAGCCAGTGCCTTACTTACATTTAGTATGCGGAGGAGTGCGTACAGGATTTCTGGGACCAAATGGATACGGCCCGCAGCATTTCACAGGGGTCACAGCACTTAACCCCACAGCCTGTATAGCGTTTCAGCGCATCTCTCAATAATGTAATTGAAATCATTATTTGAAAAGGCGTTTTTCCCTCATGGCGCCCTGGAGGTGTGTTTTGCACTAATTGAAGTGGATGATTTAGGTGTCCATCATTAAATTGAGCTACACTACTACAACCTTACAAAACCTTCTGTTACCGAAGCATCAGTGATTCGGAGACACATCTGCATAAAGTACAAATAACAAGCCCCCATTTATTTCCTATTTGAAGGAAATGAATAGATTTGTATTCAATGGAAGCTGAAAAGATAATTTTTTTTCTGTGGTTTTGGTGATATCTGTGTGCTTATATTCAATGCTAAGCCTCAGCTTTAAAGGCAGATGTTAGCTTTTGAGATGGATCAGAAGGATGAAACTAATGTCTAAAGGGTCTTTATCACCAGTTATGAGCATATTAATAATATTAATAGTTGTGAAAGTGAACTAGGACTGACGAAGGTCTAATTTCAGTTAAAGGCTTCAGCCCAGCTTTCTTCTCTTTGGATTTAATTAAAAACAGCATTGAAGGATCCAGCTCCATGGGCTGAAGTGGTTCCATGGCGTTGTGTGCCTTTCACACTGTCTGCTCACAAGTTTCCATCATAAAAGTATGAGCTCAGGGAGCGTTACACAGTTTGTATTCAGTGTGCGTGACAGCCAGCAAAGCAGCAATCTTGTCTGACGAAAAGACAATAATTCCACTCGGCTGCCATGTTGTGCACACAAATGTGCTATTCCACATCAGTCCTGAAGTCTGTCACCTGGAAATGGGAAATTCTTAAAAGGTGTGAAAAAAGCTGCTCCATGAACATTTCTAACTTCTAAGAAATCTTCAAGTCTCTTTGTTCTGTTCCCGCCGTGTGTGTTTTGCAATATTTATTTTTACATGTGATTTTCAAACTAGAAAAAGAAATCTATTATTCTTTTGACATTAGTTTTAAGATAAGAAACCACTTCCTTCCCTTGTCTATTCCTTTAAATATGCATAAATCTACTGTTCAGTAAAAACAGAGGGAATGCCTTTTATCTACCTTTGAGAGTTTTTGTTTTCAATTGAAATATACTGCAAGGCAAATTAAACAGAATCGGAATCAAAACTGCATTTGTAAGTTTTGTTTTAGAGTATAAAGAACCATGTATGAATATAAAAAACTGTATATGCATATATTGACGAGTATGGAAATTCTTATTGAATAAAGTTTATGACTTTCAGGGAACTCTGAACGGTCTCATTCTCCAAGTTAACTACACACTATCAAAATCAATATTCCAAAGACAAAATATTTATCAAAATATGTTTTTTGCAAATATGCTTAAGGTTTGGGAAGAAAGAAAAGACTAAACAGCCTGGTTTTATAATAAAATAAAACTAAAGCTAATTAATCATTCCTCTTAATTTAGTTACAAAAGCTTTTTTTAAGCTAAACACAGTCACCACACTTGAGACATACCTGCTACATATCAATCACAAAAACACTCCAAGTGTCCATCTTAATCAGAAACAACCATTTAAAATATTTCTTTTAGGATATGTTTTTTAGTAAAAGGTAAATGACATTGAGCAAACTGACTCAAGCAGCTAGAGTTTTGTCCTGGAAATATTTGCAGAATCCATTTTTAGTAATGCATAAATGCTCATTTTTGCAACAATGCTAGTTAAAGTTATGCTAGTGTCTAATAGGTACTAAACAATACTTTGAAAATATGAAAACCGATCAAAACTTCTATTTAACGGGGCCAGTTACACGACACTAACACACAAAGACTTTAAACCTGGGGTGGTCTGAAGCATCTGAATGGATTAATACTATCTAATTCAAACAATATACAGCATTTTTTGTTTTTGGGGCACAAAAAGATGAAAATGAATCTTTGTTGTTCTACAAAGCTAAACATTATACCTTGAGGGAACGAGCCTTCGCCATCAATGCCCCCACCCTCTGAAACACTCTCCCCCTCCATATCAGAAACTCAGACTCACCACCAGGTCCTGTAGATTCATCCTCTACAACATTAGGAAAATTAGACCTTTCCTATCAGAGCACTCTACGCAAATCCTAGTTCAGGCTCTTGTCTTGTCCAAACTGGATTATTGCAATGCTCTTCTGGCTGGACTTCCTGCCTTCACAACCAAACCTCTGCAGCTGATCCAGAATGCAGCAGCAAGAGTGGTCTTTAAAGACCCGAAGAGAGCGCACGTAACTCCTCTCTTCACTAGGTTACATTGGCTCCCGGTTGATGCACGCATTAAGTTCAAAGCTATGCTCTTGGCCTACAAGGCCACCACTGGCTCTGCCCCCTCATATCTTCACTCACTAACACAGACCTATGTTCCTACCAGATCCCTGCGATCTGCAAATGAACAATGTCTGGTGGTACCATCCCAAAAAGGAAAAAAAAATCCCTCTCACGTACTTTCTCTGGATCTGTTCCACATTGGTGGAATGATCTACCTGCTGCTACAAGATCAGCAGATTCTGTAGCCATCTTTAAAAAACGCTTGAAAACACATCTCTTCCATCAACACCTGACTGACAAACACCGAATTCTACTTCCTTTCTATCAATTCCTTTTCCTAAAAAAAAAAATCTTTCTTATCCTTAGCTTTGTATGCTCTGCTAGGTTTTAACTGACTAGTTTTTTTGTGCACTTATGCTTTTAATTACCTTGTGTTGTTAAAATTGCTTCCATTGTTTTCCTCACTTGTAAGTCGCTTTGGATAAAAGCGTCTGCTAAATGACTAAATGTAAATGTAAATATTCAAAAATCTACTAAAAACTCACCTTTTTTGCGGTGCATACCACCACCAAGGTGTTCTTGTTCTTCCCTGTGTCGTCTGTGTGTCTACGGATTGTCTCTTTGTTAACAGTAAAGTGTCAGGGTTCTTTTGAAAAGTGCTTATAAAACCTATGAATTATTATTATTATTATTATTATTATTATATTTTTTGTGTGTATAGCCAGCAGCCAATAGCTGTGTGTGGCTGTTACATCATTGTTTTCACTGAGTTCACCATCTTAACTGTTTATACCACAACAAAACAAGTGCCACAACATAATGAAAACTCCTCTAGATTCAAAAGTTTTGTGCTTTTGTAGTTGTCCTTGTATTACCTAATGGCAAAACCGCAACAGACGCTTTCAGCAAAAGGCATTGTTGTGTAAACGGCCTTGTCAGGTTTTAATGTTGCTACAGTATAAGTTTTTAGCCACCACATGTTTGGGACCTTGCTTTATCTTTCAATAAAAAAAACTTTGAGAATAAATGTTAAATCTCACATATTTTCAGATTTTTTTAATTTTTTTTTTATGCTGTCCAAGTATAAAGAAAACTAGAGGGTGGCATGATGCAAACAGTCCTGAGCCGACAGTTGAACCCATCAGATCTTTCCAGTTCTGTGGTATGCATTAGAGGTATTTAGATATCCAAAATATTTTTTTCAGCTAGAAATATTTTAAGTGATGTAGAGAATTCTAAAACATAACATTTCTGACACTGTGTCAATATATCTTGTAAAAGTTTTGCAGGTGTCAAACACACACAACACTTTGTTTAAAGAGCACTTTGCCTCCTAATGAAGCCGCTGCTCTTGAGCTTTGCATTACAGTCAAGACTTGAGCTTTTTAGCCAATGTTCCCCATGATTGAAATTCTCAGTCAGCCATCAATCTGCATTATAGACTGGTTTCCCCTCTGTCTGGTGGGGGCTAACTGAAACAGATTGAGACAGCTCTTGCTCACTGCATCACTAATGGCTGCCAATGAAAGACGTCTCTGTGCCGTTGACCCGTATGTGGAACAGGAGCACGTCGCAGCCCAGAGCGATGGGGAGAACTCAGCTCAATACAGGGAGTCTCTTCGGCATCAGTCACCAGTCAACAGCATCGTCATCCTATTGACTAAATGTTGCCCAGAAATAGAATCTAATCACAGGGTTTGGAAGGGCTCTAGTTCCCCTAATGGTTTACCATTAACTGACTGGAATGAAGCCCAAAGTGTAGTGAAATATAACAATGTATTCCAGAGTGCATGGCAATAATGGCTTCTCGATTATTGCCATGGCGATGCGGACACCTGCGGACTGCTGGTGTATGAATCATTTCAGAGATAGAGGACCTACGTTACCTTTAAATGCAACGCATCCTTTCAGCGTCCAACAACCCCATTACTGTCCAGTGGAGAGCACACTGAAACAAGCTCAAACTTTTAAAATATGAATTTTCTTCACTCAGCTGTGTTGAATTGATCAAAAACAGACCACAGTCATGAACATAGGTTTTATTGTGTGTTTTCAAATAACACTGAGACTTAGAAAACAAACTTTTTAATGCTCAAAATGAAGGGTGTCAAGAGAAGTCCAAAAATGTGCATGTGCAACGTACATGTTATCAACATACTGCCAAAACTGGTTTATACAAGTCTCGAAATTTGATTGTTTCTTTATTTGTGGTCATTTTATTGTATTCAAGACATCAAATTGCAATAACACGAGTTTTTAGGGTATAGTTTTAGGTCAGACTTGGTTCATATATCTGATGCTTCAAAGAAAGTTCTTAAAAGCCTAAATTTAAACAGGATTAGTGGTGTGATGAGGGGCCCCAGTGCAGTTTTAATATAAAGGGCCCTAAAGTTATGGAATGTGTATATAACAAACTAAATATACATACATATTTCATTCAAATTCAAAATGAGTTAAATTTTCATTCATTATTATTATTAAGACCTTTCTGAACACTATAATCTCACAAACAAACCATAGACATAAACTCTTTCAGGGGCCCCGGTGCATCTGCCCTGGCTGCACTGCCTGATGCTACACCTCTGTTGGGAGATCTAAAGTTATGTTATCACACTATTTTAGACACCTAAGCCCTGTGAATGCTAATCCCATCTTTAGGAACTACATCAAAAATACAGTCTGATACGGACTTTTCTGGAGGTAACTGTTTGGTGATTTGTAGCTGAGCTGGGGGTAAAGGCAATGGTAGACTCATGCATCACTTTCCTAAGGATTGTACACATTCTCACATTTGTCATAGTTTATATTTTATAGTTTATTAAATTATTAAAAACCTTAAAGCATATTAAATGTTACTAGAATTTTAGTCCAGCCCTAAAATGCATCAATAAAGAGGGTTGAAGTTTTGGAACTATACCAAGGATTTTGTTTAAAGCAACACTATGTAATTTTTAGCCACTAGGGCCGCAGATCACTCTACAGACTGACTGTGTTTATTGATTTTCAGAGGAAACAGCAGAGGTCATTTGAATGCATTTTGTACAAACAAAACTTTGCTAGGGTCCAGTGTATTAGCTATTTTGGCCACCTGTGTTTGAGCTGCTTAGCATGCCAGCTCAGGAGAGGTCTGCACGTCCCGGTGGCATGGAATATAGATACATTATTTATCATTTATATCAGAGTTTTCTGTCCAGCTCAGGGTACTGTGTCAGTGAAATAAGCATGAGTCTACCAATCGCTTGTCTAAGAACCATTAAATCAATAAAATAATATATATATTTTTTTAAATTTAAAATTACATTATGCTACTAGCTAAAAGTTATGTAGTGTTACTTTAAAACTGAAAAAAAGAAAAAAAAATCAAACAGGGTTAAAACACTAAAAGGCCAAGATTTGTTCTGAAAACACAAATCATCTATATGTGGGCTTCCTGGAAGATGAAATATCTCCATGACTGGAGGTGACTGGGTGGCAATCTGTCTGTAGTGAAGCCCACACCCAACCATTCCTCAGGCAGGCCACAACAAAGTCATTACCTGTGTTGCATAATTGACAGTGAACACAGGCAATCCTGTTAATTGATTACCCGGGCCTCTGCTAATGGAAAATGCAAAGGCTCATTGTTCCTCCCATAAAGGCCCTGTCAGGAACATTTCCACACAAAGACAACCACAGGCTGCACCTTTAATGTTTCTAGAGTTTTCTCTGGGGGCCACCCTGATGAAGAGACTTCTCTATTCGATGCATAATTACCCTCAAGATGATGATGGATTCAAATCTGTCATAGTTACGCATCACAAATGGCTGATCAAAACGCACTATAAGGAGCCATGGGGGACCACGTGTCGGCACAGAAATATAAACGGGACTTAATTAAGTGCACGTCCAGTCGCCTTTTGATCCGCGTTGTGCTGAGGATGCGGGGCTGTACTCGGGCCCCTCTCTCCCCTCTCGTGCAGGATTCAGCCTCCAGCTCCTCCTCTTGTTTGCATCAGTTCTTGGGAACACTTGTCCGCGCTCTACTTCCTTTCCCTCCACTGTCAGTGCCGAACCTCTCCACAGCGTATTCACTTTCCCCGTGCCATGATGTGTTTTTATCGCATCTGAAGTGGGAAGATATCGGAGAATGGAGACGCGCCCAAGTCACTGGCTTTTCCTCGTTTTCTCTGGGTGGATTTGGCTCTTCACCCTAACTTCAGTGCTGGGCGTATCAAAGGCAGAGGTGAGGTGCCTTCCCTCCTGTCAACCACCGCTAATCACTGCACTCCCACGGGAACTGTCCGCATTGGATTTGGTTAGTTTTGACGAGACGCAAAGTGATGAAATTAATGGATCTATGGAACGGTTACATGGCAGCAGGTGCGCAAACGGAGGTGAAGTAGACGAAATCAATGCGGATTTAAACGAAGAAAGTTCATCCAAAGTACAGGGACAAATAGAGGAGGCTAACTGCGTACAGAACGGTGCATTAAAGGAACAAGAAAAACTTCTAAAAGTGGTTACACCGAGTCATTCAAGCGCGGCAGACATCGGAAAGTTATCCAAAAATAGCAGCAGCGATGATGGGAAAACTAACGTTGACGATGGGAATTGGAGCGATGGGACTGAAAACGAGGACAAGGCTGTGACCAGTTTGAGCCCAAGCCGTGCACGAAGCGCCAGGAGCGCAGAGACTTGGTCCGAATTTGGAGCTGAAGAAACGGGGGAAGATGCTGCTGCGTTTGAGGAGCCGGAGGAGTTGCATCTCACGCACTCGACATTCGCGTTGTCTGGAGACACGGCTCACAACCAGGCAATGGTGCACTGGTCTGGACAAAACAGCAGCGTAAGTTGTTCATAAGCTTTTTCTACATTGTATCTTGAATCCTAATTTACGCACGGACCCCCTTTTGACGCAGTGTGGTCTCTGGAATGGCTTGTGGTTAAATTAAAGGCATCCCCTGGGGTTTTAGTCATCAGTAGCCCTTAAGAATGTCTTGACGTAATGAGATGTAATGGAGATTAAATGTGAAGCGGCTCAAAGGTGGCTGAGTTATAGGGCTGCCGTTGTGGTGGGTCTCTTGTTTCTTGCCCTCTCTTTTGCTGCTCCTCCTGTCTATCTCTCTCACTAACTACCCCCACCTCACACACATATACACACATATACACACATACACACACACACACACACACACACACACACACACACACACACACACACACACACACACACACACACACACACACACACACACACACAATAAATCATTGACATGATGGGGACCAACTGATACCCAAAACACACTAACACTATAACACAGCTTAACATGTCTCTGAATCCTATAAACTTTTACATACCCATAGTGTGATAAATACACACATTTGTCTATTTGAAACCTAGCATCCTGAACCCCACCCAAATGTAAACACAATCCATATTGAGACATTAATATAATAGTTTACCCATTTGTCCTTTGATGTGATCAAGACCCTGACATTATATTTGATCTGCATTTGACCAGAATCTTAAATATGATATACTCGAACCCTTTTATTAATTACAGCAATTATGGTGAAGCTGATCATCCTCACAATCAGTCCACCCCAAGATTTTGTGAGACTAAAGTTGCCACAGACCACAAAAAAGAGAAAATCAAAGATTTTCTTTGAAGCTTGCACCATTGCAGAATCCTGTATACATAATGTATTAATGTCAAACCCCTCCCTCTACAGATATAAGCTCAGCTCTCTTACCAGTTGAGCTCAGAATTAAAAAAGTCTCTTTAATTTAAGGGACCAAATGTCTTCATCTTGAAAACTGAGTTCAGTGCTTTTCTTCATAATGTAATAAATACATTTCCTCAAGTTTATAATGCCTCTACCCCTAAACCAACCTGAACCGTAACCTGCCTCTAACCCTGGAACATCTCAGCATTTTCTATTGTACATTTATTTTATAGAGACCCTTCAGTCCATTCTTGGACCTATTTGTTCCCAAAACACAATATATGTATTCTTAACACTGTACCACAAACTAAAGCATCTCATTCTGCAAATGTGTTAACTGCATTAAAGGTTACTTTAGGATTTTATGAGATTGTGAGATAAATGTTTATTCATGCATCCATGGCCTTACCCTTGACCTAACATTACCTCCTAACACAACCTTACCTTCTTTTTTATAATGAGGTCCTGCATTTCTCTAGAAATCATTCTTATGGTTAAAGTTCCAATACCATGATAAATACATGACCACAAACATTAATTTCCTCAAATCTTAACTGAGCATCTCCAAACCAAACCCTAAACCTTCTATAATTTCCTTTTTCTGAACCGGCTTCTTCTCACTTCTTGGCCGTCAATCTTTAGGTCCCCATTATGTATCAAATACACAGCACACGCACACACACACTCACACACACACAAAGTGCACTGTCGATCAATCCATCTACAATATCTATTGGTATTCACACCAGAGGCTTTGGTTTGTGGGCTTTGCTTAGAAACAGCACAGCTATGCTGAAAAGGTTAGCACACTGTCTGCTCTCTTACTCCTCTGCTTTCTGTAAAGATATAACTCAACTATGACTGGACTTTCATGATTAAAATGACCATAATTATAACTTAAATTAACCTGAACCTAGTGTGTTTGACACTTGAAAAATAGTGAGAGTAATGAGGACTAACAATGTAATTCTGTATGTTTTTCAGATGAACTGTGTCAAATGTTGTACTATAAATGGAACACATTTGTCAAAACAATATTTTCAGTAGTGTATGATTATGTTAAAATAAAATTCTTTGCATTTATCTGTCATGGATAAATAGACATCGAAGGGTTAATAGAAGCCAGGGGAATCACTTAGTTCTTGTCGCTACAGCTGCCCAGAGCAGACAAACTGAACACTGCTAGAGGAGAAGTGATTTCATGTTTATTCTTGTAACACAATCTTTCATAAAAATTTAGCATATCTATGAACCACTTACGTGAACTTTTCACCTGACCTATTTTCTGTGGGTCTCTTCATAGGCAACATGTCCCTTCAGGGCTACTGCTCGCAAATGATATTCATCCAGATATTGACATTTTCATAACAACATAATTGTTTTGAGTGCGTTAGTAAATGTAAGTCAGGATAGATGTTTGAGATTAAAGATTGACTGAAGCCATTTAGAGAGTGATGTTTGAGTGAGGTTTAGTGGTGCCATAATGGACCTGTCTGTAAGACCAGTGAAAAGGTGCGTTGCTGTGTGCTTCAGATGAAAGCAGCATTTTTTTTTGTTGTCTTGACTTTGAGAGCGGTCACACTTTGGGAATATTTGTGGAATGAAAAAGGCAACAGTGGATGTGCAATGTGTCAAAAGTAAAAGCCATGGTGTAACACGCACAATTCCAATGTCCAATTTATCATTGACCCGAGATGTTTTCATGATATCTCTTTTGAGCCTAGGACAAAAGCAACTGTGTTATTTTTCACAGAAATGCATAAAATGTAAGTCGAACATTTAAGTTATGTACCTTGTGTTCTCTTTGAAAAGTTTGACCTTCATGGTGTAAAACTAGGCCTGTGCGTGGTAGAACCAAACAGGGAGTTTTCACATTTAGGGTGAAGTAATAGTGCTTTCTTATCTACAGTTGATTTTTGAAAACATTAAGATTGTCAATAACCCACAATCCCATAAAATGATTTTGCTACCTGACAGATTCATGTTGTCACTGTGATTTGTCATCATATTTTCTACTAACATGTCAAAATGTGTAATCCCAGTTCGTAATATCCTGCCTGATGCCACACAGTTTCATCTTAACAAAACAGATATGTGTTTGTGTTCTCACTTCCTCCACATGGCACGTCTCATCTGCCTGTGTAGGTGTGTGCCAGGTGGCCATTATGGAAGCTTGTCGTTTTTCCAGCTGGTCTATTTTCTGTAAATAGGAATATGTTTTAAAAATGGGTGAGTTTGTCAAGTTCCTTTTACATTGCCATCAAACTGATTGTGGCGAATGCCTTAAGCTTGTTTCGAGGAGATTTGCAGGAGGCGCCAGACAGTCACACATCATTAGGCAACATTATCTTACATTGAGACCAGACAGAATGATGAGAAGGAGACAATTTGTTTAATCTGTAGAAGATGGATTGTTTGTGAAATAAAAAGCGAATGCGTCATGCCCCTACTGCTCCACAAACATCTTCTCTAACTTGTTAATGTGACTCATAGCATTCGCCGGGGAAAAAAAAAAAACTGCCTTTTCTCACCAAACACATGTTGTCTATGTCAGGTGGGAAAATTTATAGGAGTGGCCGAAACCTTTTAACATTTAGTGCTAATTTGTTTTGTAAACTTTAGGACTTAATGTTATCCAGCAATGATGTACAGCCCTTCACCCAATTTGTCCAGAAAGTCTCTGCTTGTTATTGAGCACTATTGACATTTATTCTCCCAAGTCATTTGTCGGTGGATGTTACTTTTCCATTCTATCCTCTGCTTAATTATCTTGGCCCAAAACAAAGCTGCACAGTCATTCCGGCATTGAATCATGAATAACATCAAGGGGAATGCACAAGATGGCTCCATCAATCTGTTGCTCCAAGGCTGATTTATTTACATTGGCTATAGTCTACAACAGTTTAACATTACGTCTCCTCCTATGGCTTTTTGGCTGCTTTGAAACTCAGTAATTACCTTGCACTGCAACCTTCAAGAAAAAATAACCTATGAATAAAAAAAAAAAATCATAAAAAAAGAGATCTATCTTTTTTCTTTCCTTACTTTTCATAAAGCCTATTGATTAGGTGTCTTGGTTAAATGCAACTTTTCGAAATATATATTGGAGTGTTGCATAAAATAACCTAATTTACACACACACTAATTGTTATAGCTGCAGGTCCTGCTTTTTAGCTAAACGTCAATAGTAATTTAAAGATTTAGGTTTTGTAGTGTTGTCTATTTTACTCAAGAAGATTGCACCATCTACTTTATGACTTATCCATAAGTCTATTCTTGTAAAAAAAACAAACAAAAAAAAACTGGTAGGGGGCAGCTTGTATACATTTTTGTCTCCGGTGTAAGTTTCAGTTTCGGCTGCTCTATGTCTTTTTCTGAGTCTTTCCTAAGACACGCTCAGAATTGCCTGTAGGTGCAAATGCCATTGTTGCTATATGCACTGGCATAAGTGTTGAACTCTTCCTCTACTTGTCACCGAAATGCATCCGGGATAGACATCAGCCCCCGGTGACCTTGAACACATCTGTTATATTGTTTCTGCCCCATCTAGCAGATTTAAATGCATTGCATACGGGGCTGAGATTTCAAACTGTCCAGTGCTCACGACTGTGGTTTATGATACAGTACAAGAATTATGCAGAAAGATATAGTGGCCAGTTGGAGGAAGCCTTGCAATAATGGTTTGAATTATTAAGTGCACTCATTTTTCATTTAGGTCAGTGTAATAGAAATGTCAATGTGTATTTTCACATATAATGCATAGGTGGGTATTTTCCAAAAATTTAGGGTTTTTAACTGCAGCCCTAATACTGAGTTTAAAGGTTTTTAGTTTTTATCCCTTTATGTTGTAAGACAATGCTAATAACATTAAACCAAATTGTCTGCCCGTACAAATTAATGTAATTCGCTGCTATTTTCATATCATATATTGTAAGAGCTGTTTTCCATTATCAATTTACTGGCAGCTTTAATCAATGAGACATATGTTCACTTCTTCTCGCTATACTCCATCTTACCATCAAACCTGAATGTGTCATCTTAAAAAAGTAGTCCTGGTTTATGATTGACTCACTGTGTGCGATGTGTGACAAGAATGCGATGTTGTGTCAGTGAAAGTACCACTCAGGCATCAAAGATATGTCAACAACAAGGGAATAGAGGTGTGCACGACATAGAGATGGAAACTTGTTAATGCTAGGTGTTAACCAAATGACTATTGCTCTGACCATTGGCTCATAAAAAAGTAATGATGCCAGATCGAAAGAAGAGCTTTTTCTCATTGTGTGTAGTATTTGCTCTGTGCCACTGGATTGAAAAGCAGGTTATTTCTTAAACTGCCTGAATACCATTCAGGGCCGTTAAGCCATACGGTCTTTTGTACGGTCTTATTTCTCATAAAGAGGTATATGTGCAGAGCCAACACTTGCTACTCAAAGATATTTACTTCTTCCAACCACTTGTTTTCTCAGCCCTAGGTGCCAGACTCTGGTTTGAATGTACTCCTCATGTGCAGGTTAGGCCCTGCTGGTAGCTGGAGCCAAGCCATATACGCAGTCAGAGGATCCATCCCATGCAAAGTTGCCTGTATGACTCACTGACTGCGTAGTGCATCAGTACTTCTAGGCATTTGCTTTGTGCTTCTTCTGTTTCCTCGGGGAATCAAACACATCAGAGTGTTCGCAAAGAACCTGTCACATTTTATATTGAGCAGCAAAGCCTTCTGTGAGTTCCTTCTGTAGCTCGAGTTAGGTCTATAACACAATATATAAGGAGCAAAGTGACACCCGCTTGTGTTTGGTGTGTCTCCCGTGTCTCCAAACAACTAATAAGCATCATAGTTATCAAATCAGAAAACTATAACTGGTTCTTTGAGGAAAAAATAGGCAGTTAATTCTGTGCATATGGAGATTGCCTGTTTTAAAAGGGTATTGATTAATTGGAATTTTTTTTGAAGCATATGTAGTTAAAATGTGCGTGAACAATTCATCATTAAATGATAAAAAAATAGTTAATTTGGAGGATTCAACAAAATTGTGTGTCAAATCTTAACCTAGTGCATTTTTTTTCTTTTAAGAGATTGCATTGAACAAAAAGGCCACATTATAGCCACTGGAATGCTACATATGCCAACAGGACTTTTGAGCAGCAGTGGGAATACTCTGCCAAGTTATGCATTTTGGTATATACTTTAGCTGGCATATGGAAAAAAGTAATAAGTGTGTATGGAAGAAATGTAATATATGCTTGTGTACATAGTAAAACGCTAAGATGACAAGAATTTCTACCTCTAAACAATGTTAAAGGTCAGACCACAAATATGCAAAAGGTCTGACAGAGGGATTTTCATTTTTCAGTGTAAAGTTAAAAACAAAAAAATGATGAGTGTGATTTTTATGTTAATAAATATGTAGGTTGTAATGTACAATGTAAGCCATCATGATCTTATCTTATATCACACATTTATAGACCCCTATATCCTTACATATCTTGTTACTTTAGTGACTTTAGTGCTGGACAGAAGTTATAGTCAGCGCCTGTGTGCTGTAGGTTTTTGGGATCATCTTGGCTTGTTTAATAAACTATTGCCTGGTGGATGATAAGAGCCAAGGATATCTTGACATTTCAGTAACTGTGGAATAAAAATGCTTAATAAAGTCCAGCAGTTCTAGAATGGCACTGTCATGTTCATGTCATGCTTTTTTTTTCCTGCCAATATGACTCTTGACTTCTGGGGTTTCCCAGAACTAACCATAATACTGTTATGAGGCCCTCAATGCAGACTCAGAAGTCAATGTCAATCATTCTGTGGTCAAGAAGATAAAACATGTTTTGTTTTATTAACAAACCCTTTGACTATGTAGATTTTTTTTCATCATAGGATCAGCAGTAGCGGTTGAACTTGCTCTAACATTTTGCTCTTGTGGCATCCCTCCTGGTTATATGTATGATAGTCTGTTGCGCATGGTTTGTGCCCTCTGTAGTTGGAGCTGCCAGAGCGCCTTCGCCTTTGGGTGTCTATGATGCTCTGGAGAAGAGTGGTTGCTGGAGGATTGCTTCCTGTAGAGCGAACATTAGGCATTACACAAAAGAAATATAAATAAATTCATGAAATACATAGCAATAGGAATTGTAACACCGCGACCGGAGCTAAGACAAAGAATGTGTTTTTCCGATAAATGTGTGAATATGGAATTGCTTAGAAGGATAAACAGGAGGGCGGCTCTGAAAGCTCAGCACTATTTACAAACTCCTGGCAGTGTGAGATCAGCTCTGCCAAGCCACCAAGCCTTCCTGTGGTGAGGTTCTATAACGCCTCAAAATCCTGCAGCGGCTGTGTTTTATCAGTGAGCTGCCGGTCCCTCCTGGGTTTCTTTTCTTCTTCCACTGTGTTCTGAGATGCCATAAAAAAGGCAGGGATGTTATTTCAGGCCAGGATAAAGTTAATTTGGGTAGAACAATGCATAATGAGGGCTCACTTTTATCTGCTTCAGAAATGTCTTTGTGTTCCTTCAATTAAGTGTTCAAACCAAAGTTTTGTTACACAGCCCCCATTTTGATTACTTGTGTGTCTGTCTGTCTGTAATTATTCTTTCTGACAGCCTTGAGAAAAATCATGCAGTAAAGTTAAAAAAGTAAATATAAAATGACATCTTTTCATAAAGAATATTCTTGTATTATGAACTACTGCCTCCAGTGAATTATCTATGAATCTGACTCAGGCCCACACTTTTTCCATTTTGTGGTTGCAGTTTAACAATGTCCACTTGCATTATTGTGATCCACAATATAGGCTTAGGGGAGAGCCCAACACGCTCTTATTTCCAACTATAATGCCTTATTAATGCCTAATGCCTTAATATTAATATAATGCCTTAATATTAATATAATGCCTTAATATTAATATAATGCCTTAATAATATAATGCCTTAATATTTCCTTGATTATTTTTTTGCAAACTACTATTGTTTATTAATGTTTAGTTTTTTTTTTCTAGACATATCCAAAATGTTGTGCAAGTTAAATACAAATATCAAAGATGATATGATACCTAAAAATAAATAGACAAATACATTAAAATAAAGGGAAAAAATGATAATTGTAATAATAATTATACTAAAGCAAAACAAAAACACCTAGGCACTGCAAAAAATGAATAAACAAAATAAAAAAATTAAAAGATTCATGAATATGTATGTGGTACAACATAGAACGTCTATAACCTCCTTAACAGTCAGCCTTCCTGCAAATAGGAATACATAGTTCTCCAGATGTTTCAGAAATCATCAGGTCTGCTATTTAGTTAATTTCTACAATGGAAAAAAGGGAAGATACTGTATACGGTCAACGTCCAATGTCTACGTTGGGGACAAGTGGGGTAAAAACAAACAAAAAAGCAAATCTCCAAAATACAGCCAATAAATTAAATTACCCCCATCCTCTAAATTTAACTAATTGCTTTAAAAGCTTTTAAAGTTTTTGAATCATGTGGGGAGAAAAAAGCAGAATGTAACTCCACACTTCACACTCCTCCTTTATAGAGCATGTAAACAGTAATGGCAGCTTGCAAGGACAGTCGGTTCTCTCTGAACATACCCAATTAAACTGCGTCTGATGGTGATTTCAAGTTACAAATATACTGTATGGAATCTGATTATTCTAGTTTGTAAATGCCCTAACCTTTATACAAGAATGTGTGCTCAAAAAGAAACACGAGGGTGCTTCTCTTCAAGTGTTGATAGAACAGGAAGTAATAGAACTTCCAGTGGGTTTTATGCAGCTTTAAAGACAGACAGACAAATGTTATGTGATTATTCACTTTTAACTAGTGTGACTAGTGTTTTTAAATTTTATTCAGCTATATAATATTGTGCACAATGCATACATCTGTTATTTAAATCTTTCCAGCCATTCTTTTAGGAAACCAGCTCAAGACCCCAAGTTGGCCCATGACAAACTTCAGCGAGTATACTAAAAGGAATTTTTAGCCTCCCCAGACAACAAGGTCATGCAAAAGAAACATACAAACAAAAAACACTAGTACCCTGGCCCAGGATCTCATAGTGTTAACACAATATACATAAATGTTTATACACATTTGAATATGAAAATTGTCACTCTCTTATGGTATTGTAAAAAGGGATTTTATTATTATTGGACATAGGTTTTCAGCCAAAAAGTTCACAAGTTTCTGTCCCCAAAAAAAAAAACAACCCAAAAAAATAGCTGTCTAATCTGGCCTGCATTGATCAAACCCCTGCCTCGTGCACACTGAAGCTTTGCCGCTCAGCAGGCTAGATACCCAGAGTGTCCCAGCTTTCATTTATAGAGAAAAAGTAAATGATACAAGAGCATAAGCCCAAAAGGAATGGGAGCTGTTTCAGATGACTTCTCAACCAAGCTATTTTTTCCACTCTGGGCCGATGTGTCCGACATGAGTATCCCAATAAGTCAGACACTTGCTGTTCTGCTTGAACGCTACAGCCGTATTATGAAGTGTGTGCTTACTATCCATTTAAAATCCTCGCTATTTGATGTTCACAGATCAATGGTGTTAGACTCTGTTAAAGTAACAGATGTTACTATCAGTGACACCATATCCCAGTCCCTTTGCTGTACATTACAAGTCTGGCTGAATCATTTAATACACCAAAGTGCTAAAGACACAAATAATAATACAATTTGCTGGGACTAGAGCCATTTCTCTTTCTTTATATCTCTCTGTACATAAATAACAGGTTACACAAGGACAGGTTCAACTCTACCTGGAATTATAAAGTTGCTTTATTATTTATGATTGGAGTGACCTGTTATCCAAAGGGGAGCCAATAGATCTGACTTCAAACATCACAGCCTCAGCACAACATCTGTCCTTTGAGGAAATCTTGCCTTTGTTAATAAACAGATTGTAATTGATGTGGCAGACAAAAGCCCCCGTACATTACGCGTTGGGCTGCAGTGGTACTGAAGTATACCAGTGTGTGCCATTCCTGCAGGCACTCGTTACTGGCCTGTAAACACTTTGATTGAAATAGACACAGGGTCTAAATTAAAGGTGTTAAACAATGCTCTTTAATGTGATGATGTGAGGGTGCATATTCAAAAAGCTCACAGGCTTGATTTGATGATTTTGTTGAAGTTAAAGTATTTAATGCCAGACTATGTGTTTCTTTTTTAACATGACATCTTTATTTGTGCATGACAAATATTTACAATTAGGTTACAGTAGGGCTAGACTAAACAAGGTTAGTTTAGGCAGAAAACTGTGTTGTGTATGGCATTACTGCAGTAATTGGCACAAATAGACCACAGTCTGGCTATTTTATATGCCAAACTATTAATTAAAAACACATGAAAAAAATAATATTACAGGGAGGTTACTCTCAGACAATGAACAAATAAACATTCTAACCTGTCATCAATGCACTGTACATTTGTATACTGAAATTAACTATATGCTTTTTGGTTTAGATTTCACAGAGCTCCTTTTCTGCTACTTTCACTATCCCCCATGTGAACATGTCACAAACAGAAAGGACCATAACAATTAAATGCAAAAGTAGGAAAACTAATTACAACCTCAGAAATAACATAATTAAAACCTTTAACATTTTTTCCTCCATCACAAAAAGTTACTGAACAAAATGTGTGTTGCTTTTATTTGGGGGAAACACCAGTTCCAACTTTACCAATTAGTCATTGCTATAGCAATCACTAACTACTAACACTAACATTCATTCATTTTCTACCGCTTTGTCCCGTTAGGGGTCGCGGGTGACTGGAGCCTATCCCAGCAGCTTTGGGCCTGAGGCGGGGTACACCCTGGACAGTGGCCAGTTAGTCGCAGGGCTGACATATAGAGACAAACATTGACAAAAAACCATTCACTCTCACATTCAGTCACTGGGGACACTTTAGAGTTGCCAATTAACCTATACCTTCATGTCTTTGGACGGTGGGAGGAAGCCGGAGTACCCGGAGAGAACCCACGGTAACTCGTAGAGAACATGCTGACTCCTCACAGAAAGAGTCGGCCGAGAATGTTTGAGCCGGCTGAGTTTTGAACTCACGACCTTCTTGCCACGTGCACCCCCACTAACTACAACAAAAATATTTAAAAAATTAATAAAAATAATAATTATTAATAAAAAAAATATATATATTTTTTTTCCAGACTAACTATAACAAAAATCTGGAAAAAAAGGACAATGATCACAGGCTGTGGGTGTATCCACTAAGGCCCAAAGTGGCTGCGACTGGCTCTAGTTACCCGCCACCCCTAACGGGAATAAGCGGTAGAGAATTAATGAATGAATGAACAAGAAACATTGTAGTATAATTATTTTTAAAAATTATACTACAAAAGTATATATATTTTTTTATTGTGATAAAAATACACACTACACACTAAAAATAATAATTTAATACACTCGCTACTATACCGCACATATTCTATATAATAATAATAATCTTTATTTTTTATATAGCGCTTTTCCACCTACAGTAGGCACTCAAAGCGCTTTACTTATACTTCATTTGGTCTTCGGGTCAGTTTGAGAGATACACAAATACATGTTCATACACAGGCACATGCAAACACACGTAAACAGACACACATAAAAACCCAGATAACGTTACATTATTATCTACTAAGCACAGAATAGCTGTTTGCTCTCACTTTCACGCACTCTTTACCCTCTGCCACATGTCTGCAAACCACTAGTTTAAATATAAACATTTATCTCACTATATGCCTCGCACCTGCAAATTACGGGGTGGGACAAAGGGATAAGTACCTCTACATTGCAGTACAGAGTCTTCCACTTTCACACAACATTTAGCCATCAGATGACTTTAGTGTCACACAGTGCCTGGCTAGTCTTTTTATATTTTACACGAAGAGTTAGCCTGGTGTGACTTAGAGTTTAATTTACAGGAATCTGAACAAATTAGCGCAGGTTAAACTACCTCTGTATGCAAAAGGATAAACATAAAACCAATCAGTATTCAGGGGACAGGATCAGTATACACAGAAGAAACTGCCTGTGGACACAATTTTAAAAACATGGAAGCAGTCAGAACCACAAGTAGTGGTTAATTCGTCCCACTAGATATACATTCCCGTAGATCCTCTTAATATATACAGTATGTTTGGGCAGGTAGGATTGATTTAGGGAGAAATACTTCACTTGGTTGAGAATGTTAATGGGTTGGACTAGTCAGGCTTATTGCAATTCCTCAAAATTACCTAAAGGTGTCGCAAAACAAACAATTACTTTTGTTGGGCAGGACGGAGCATGCTGGAATTGTGGGAAAAGGCTGAACAATTTACCAGTGTTTCCATATGTCAATCCATCATTATTACTTTTAATATTCCTCTCTAGACCTCATGTAACAATTGCTTTCATCGAGCCATCCATCTGTTTAATTGCTCAGGCTAAATGTGGCGACAGCTTTATTGATGAGGCAACTTCATTCCGACAGCTGATAAGGCCGGCTCAACAACTCATTGAGAGCGGGAAGCACTAGCGTGGCATCTTTTACTTTCGTTTACCTCAGGTGTTCACTACTAACAGAGACCCTCCCACCCCCCCTTACTTTTCTCTTTCCTTATTCATACAACACCTTCATTTCATGGCAGTAATCTCTCCAACCTAAGCTCTTTAAGACGCCATTAGGCCCTCATCCTTTCTTACATAACGATCAGATTCATCCCAGTCCATTTACCTCCAAGGTTTAAGATTTACACAGGATTAGAGGTTAAAAAATCAATTTGCTTGCTCTTGGATGTCAAGTAATCCACTTTGGAGACACGCTGTTGCTACTTCTACCTAGTGCATTAAACATTACATAGTCGCTGACATTGAGCGTGGCCTGTTGTTTGTGACGCAAAGGGAATAATATGCTAATATATCTAGCGTTTTAATTAGAATTCATAAGGGGAGTCACACCTCATATCATATGCCATGGCTAATTATTAAAAAATCTTTTGTCCATTGGTTTTATTAACAATGTAATGACTTTTGTGACACGTTGAACTTCAAACTGCAATTTAAAAGACAAAAAAACTCTTCAAAGTGAATACTGTATTAGCATATTGACGTGTTAATTGCAGCTATGGTGCTTCACCTTACACTCTTAGAATCTTTTTGAACATAGAAAACTTTCCTAGCCAGCAATTTGGTGGATGCAAACGATATCTGACTGTAATCCTGGATCCTTACCAAGTCAATGCATAAAGTTAATTGCCATACAGAGGAAGGGATATAATTTGTTCTAATTTTCCAACTGCCGCAAGTTGTTTTATTGTCAATGACGGTGTCCGTAAGGGTATGGCATTTGGTAAGTATAAAGGCCGTTTTATTGGAAAACCATAAATCTCTGGAAGTCTAGATGCTTGGTTGTGCTATAAAAGGTGTGGGGGATATATTTAGATCTCATCTGAAGGATTCCATATATTCAGCACAAAGCTGCAGAGTTGAGGTAGTCATGCCTATTTACTGAAGCACCAAATAATTAGTAAATAAACGAGTATTAAATGTATTTATTGCACAGTTGCTTTATGGGAAACTAAAATTAAATAGATTATGTTTAATATGCCCATTCATTACAGTTACATTTATTGGGACATAAGGTGAACTGTAAGAGGCATAACAGCAAACCATACAAAGCAAGGCCAGCTGCTGTGTAAGGCTGTGCTTACAGTAAGTACAGCTGTATACTTCAGTTTTAATGAGTGCTCACAAAACTGGTGTGTGCTGGACTGGTAGGTGTGGAGCAAAGATGCATTATGGGAAATGGGTCCCAAGATGACAGCAGGAGTATAGCGAAAGTCTTTTTTGGTGGGTCTAACCATACGTTTTTAATTTAGCCCAACTTGCATGCAACAATTACACTTTCATTTCAACAACTTTCATTTTGACCCCACCCATTACTGCCTTATATAGAACATAAAAGAATGAGTTAAAACATTCATCTTTAAAGAGGAAAATCGAGCAACCATTTGAGCATGACTCACCTTCAGGTGCCAACTTTAGGGCACTTTATGAGGCATGCGACAATGCTGATATTGAAGTAGAGGAAACAACCACCTTAGGAACAAAAACTGAATTGTTCTCAAACACCATTTATACATGATGTGAATAAGAAGAAGAATGCAATATGAGAATAAGACAGAAGCAGAATTGGGAAGTTTGATTCTCCAGGGTGCTAATCCTAAATCTGAAGATGGGGGAACAACATGAACTTTTAAAACGCTTTAAAAATGCATTGAAGCTAATACATTGAGGGAGAACTAAATGAGACCTTTTTGCTTCAGGGGAAAATTGACCTTCTTTTGAGAGAACATGCTAAAAAGTTAATGTGCAGAACTAGCTTAATATTAGGACGATAGAATTTAGAGTTGGCAGTTTTATTAGAAAAGGGGTATGAGGACCAGATAATGTACCACCTCATCATGTAGCAGATTGAACCAGTGGACACTTACAGGCACGATTTTCCCCAGAAATCACAAGACAAAAAAATAATAATTGGCGTATAACGAGTGTAAAAGTCATGACCGTATAGCAGACCGTTTCTGCTACTGGAAAAAAAAATAAAAGCCCCACAGAAACTCATATTTATGACTTAAAATGTCAAACTTATGACTTTCAACTCTTAATTACACTTTGCTTAAAACTGCAACTTTTTATCTCATAATTAACCCCCCCCCCCCAAAAAAAAAAAAAAATAATAATATGTGATTTTTTTTAAAACTCATGACTACATCTAAAAAAGTTGTGATAATGATTTAAAAGTCCAAAGTATGACATCAGATTGTAAATAATGAGAGCCTATTTAGCAAAGATTCTATATATATTGGTTGTTTAGAGAGATAGAGATGTTGTTGAAGTTCATAGAGAAGGCTTAACAACAAAAGCAATATACTTAATGTATACACAGTGAATTAAACTGAGATTTACTCAGTTTAATGAATGAATGAATGAATGAATGAATGAATGAATGAATTAATAATAGACCCTGGAAAGGATTTAAGCAAGAAAAGGCTCTGTCAATAAAAGAATAAGAGTATGGAAACCCGTTTCTGCCATGAAAAAATTGTATTTTGGGGCTAAAAGACATGGTGCTACTTTAAGGCATAATTATAATAGTTAAGTTTTACTTTTTGTGTTTTTAGGCTTTATTTGAGGGTAGTTAGGGCAGTGGGTAAAAATACCAATTAGTAAATTTTCCTTGAAAATAAACAACAGCCATCTTTGATTAAAAGGGATTGTGTGAACAGACTTCTGCTGCTGAAGTACATCAGGGGTTTATCAAAGTTAGTGGAATTATCGACACAGTGATTGTAATTATAAAAGTAGTTGTTGTTTCTGTGGTGGCTAGTGGCAGTGAAAACAGAGGGACATCATCACAAATGCAACGTCTACGTCGACCATTTTGGACAATGTTTTGCTGCACTTCTGCTGTCTCATCTGTCCATGTCGTCTTTGGAAGCCAAGGCATGTAAAACCGTCTAATGGGCATCATTGATTTTGAAGCTGCCCACTAACAACCACAAACATGAGCAAAGTATTTTTATTTTTTTTAAGAATGTTCTCTTTTCAGACGATAGTATCTAAGAAACAGCCTTGAGTGAATTTGGATTTGGCACAAAGAAACAGCCACTTAAAAGATTTTTTGTTTGTGGGTGAAAGATTACTGTGACTTATACAAACAACATTTTGGACGGATGTTATCTAATAGCACATTTCTACTGCAGCAGTACAGTATGTATTGGGTCAGTACGGCAGGCTTTCCCAAAATAACTGTACCGTTCCACTTTGATAACTCCTCAGTTGTTCACTAAATGATTTAAAGTTAATAAAATGAGTCTCCTGCGTGTTTAGTCTAGCTAATGGCAATGCATCTACATTTGAATAGTTTTGTTCATTCATGTTAATATTGCTGTCCTGTACACAAACAATTTACTATTTGACAAATTGAGTCTTCTGTTGTATATTGTCACTTATTTACATATATGAAAAAAGACAATGGACATAGGAAAAATGAGTGAATTGAGAGTAGACATTCCAAAAAAAAAATAAAAAAACGAGACAGTCTAGACAATCTCAGAAAAGACAAAAAATATATTTTTTTATCCTTGCTTCCCTTGGGATTGTAAATGTCTGGAGACTCACATGTTCAGGTCTTTCAACAAGTCTTCTACACTGGGGCATGTCAGTCTAGTGAAAATGTACATTTTACCCACAATGCAATCTCCTCTCTCTTCAGTTTTTCTCAGTTGCTTTGGCACATTTCTTAGATCAGTACCTACATTTTCAAAGCTTTTAGTACATTTCTCAAAACAGTTCATACAAACTGCAAAACATCATGTAGTAATTGTAAAAGTGAATTATTGACTCAAAATTGTTGTTGTTCTCTCAAAGGTACATTTTACTGTCAGTGGAAATGTCTTAGCCATCAGAATGAAAACCAAATGCGTCATTGTTTATAGATATGGCCGTCAATTTCCATTTTGTCAGTTTGTGCACCTTGAAAAAAACTAAAATAATCAACAGACTGTTTGAATTGCACTTTTTACTGACACATTATGTTAGTCTGTGTTCCAAAAAAACTGACAGTTACGGCTTTGCATAAGTAAGAAGGAGAAACAAAACACTGGCCTGTCTCCTTAAACCTCCCCACGCTCTTCTCTGAGAACATTTCATTAGAATCAGGATATACAGTATTTACATATTTACAAACTGTTTGATATATCATATTGTAACATTCAGTTTATCCGTTGGTTGAACTGATTCAATACAACGATGCAATGTCTGAATTCACTGTACAATAAGGTAAAGCCTTATTAGCCTACTGTGCATATTTAGTGTTAACTGACCTATTCTTCCTCAATCTCACATTTATTCATACACAATCCTGTTTATTTTTTGCCAATGTATATCTCATAAATGCCTGAACTTTATGGTAGGTCTGACATACTGTGACAACTGGTTTATCCATTTTGGTTACAATTGGCTGGAAGTTGAACAAGTTCTTCTGATCTGAGTAATGTGCCAAAGCAACTGAGAAAAACTGTAAAAGTCCGGGCAGAAAGTGGTAAACTCCATCTTTCTGTTTTTCCTGAGGCGTACAATTGAGAGGTAGCACCGCAAGTTATTCTCACTATGATAAATTAGCCCGTAGGTCTCATTTGCCTTTAGAAGAATGATAATCCACAATAAGTTATAATTTAGCTTATTGCTGATAGCCTTGCAGGGTTCAGCAAAGTTTATTTTCTCTCTTGTTGCAATAGATTCCAAGACATAAAGTGCTAACATTATGGCTTTTTTCCCGTCTCAAGCTAAAGCACTGCATCAACTGTCTGCTTTAGTGGTTTGTCACTTAGTGCGAATGACTCCAAAATGGTGTTTTGTGGGTGTTTTTAAACGCTATTCTATATAAATCACCCTTATTGCATTTTGCGGAAATGACCTGCAGTGTGGTAATTTGTCGACAGCTGGCATGTGCCAATTTATTTTTCACAGCCACATTTGATTGCCGGTGTATATAAAATACTTGTGCTCTTAGCTGACCCAAATTTACTTGTGCTCATACTTTTTTGTATATATATAACAGTTCTGCTCTACTGAAGCAATTACATCCAAGAAAAAAAGGCCAAGCTTTTTTATGTAGCGGCAAGAAAGATAGTTCAATTTGATCAAAAGCTCGGAATGAAATGGTTAGGAATTTCTAGCGACAATAGAAAAAAAGTTTGAACTCCCTGTTTACATGATTGAGTTCTGACTCGTTACGGGCTATGTTACCCCGAACACTCATAAGGCACAGTAATGAGAAGATGGGCATGAGAGGAGCTGCACACAATGCTTCTGAGAGGCCTCCCAGGAGACTTATATGATCTGCAAGTTTTATGATTGCAGAGTGCAGGCTGGGTATTGCTTCAACAATTAATTTGTGTTAAGGGTGAAAGGCACGTTGGGAACAGCTTCTAACTGTGACTCACACTGGCCCCAACAAATGCTTTGAGACAATTTTCTTAGGGGTTTCATTCTTGATTTTCCTCATTCACAAGTTAAATGTGTGTAAACATGCTTTGATAAATTAATGACAACGATGTGTCTGTGCACGCATGATGTATGGTTAGATGTAGCCTTAGTTTCACTTCAGCTTTAACAGCAGTAAATAGACATGTCAGCGTCCACAGTCCGGTTATATGACGAATAATTTAACGGGCTTACACACTATCATGAATGAAATGAATAAAGCACTAAGCATATTTAAACAGATGTGCTTTATTTTTATGAAGACAGCTTCAGTCTTGAAAATTAAACTGTTATACATATGTACTCAGCTTTAACCCAGAAAAATATGCACAAGGCATAAAGTTTACTACAAACAAGCCGCCACCGCCGCTGTTTTGACATGTCGTCAGAGTTTTGTTGGCCCTTTATTAAATCAGCGCCTGTCTGGGAGTTTAAAAGACACCATCACGGGTGTTTGTTTTCCCGTGCAACACTTTACTGCTGCAGTATTTTACACCTGCGACGCACTCAGCCTAACCTGTTTGATATTTTCCATAGGTGATCCTCATGTTGACCAAATACTACGACTTCAACTCGGGCCGAGTGACGGAGAGTTCTTTATGGAGGTAAGACTTTCTCCACCCACTATGCTAGAGTATAGAAGTCATTACTGTGTGTGAATATCGGCACAACAATCAGATGCAGTATAATGTAATGATAATGTTGAGTGGCTGTGTATTTCCCAAATGCCATTAAGAAGTGAGAAAAGAATCCACAGTAAGGATTCAGAATATGAATCTTTTAATGCATTGTATCTATCATAGCCCATTGTTTCACAACAACAAAGAGGCTTATTCTGCAATGTGTTGAATAATCTATGTGTGTGTATATAACAAATAACTGTATGTTGATGACTGGTGTAAATGATCATTTAATGTGTGTTTTAATAATAGGTTTAAATTATTGGCTTTCAAACTGTCTTGCGGGTACCACGCTGTTCGTTATTAGTTGTGTGCGCAGGACTCTTTTAGATGAAATAACCTATATAATATTATTATAAGATGTAAGCCTATTTATTTGTTTTTTTTTATTTTATTTTATTCATACAAGCCGAACTGTTTGGACCCTTATCCTAAAAAAGCTGAAGATAATATGTGAAAATCTAGAACAAAAGTGACTATTTTATTGGATTGAGGAGGTCACTTGATATATTGGTGTTTAGTTAAGTAAAGGTAGGTATAGAAAATAAAAATTTAAGGATTAAGAGCATTTATTTATTTATGACATTATAGTGTTATAACATTAAAATTGTTTTAGACTTAAATGGTTTCAGTGTTTGTTGTTTTTGTTTTTTTTCCAGCAGATTAATTATTTGATGCATTTTCTAATTCCTTTAATAATAGAAAATGTTAACCTTTTTGTTTTCTCAACTCAAATCAGCCTTTTCTTACACAGTTTTTATAATTGGCAGATATTGTCACCCCAGAGCATGACTAAAAATAATAGAATCTCTAAAAACATACAATTTTCTCTCTAAACCTCCCACATGTGATATTTTTGTTTATTTTGATAATTAAAAAAATACCCATTCATCTAGTAAATTGCCTCCTGACTTATGCTGTTGCAATTTTCTGCTTGTGTGAAAAACCTAATGATACCATCAGAATCTTAACTAGTAGGTACCGCTCTCTTTGTGTGTTGTTCTCAAGCTGTTCATTGTCCTTTAATTGAATTGTAGGTCAACTGATTACGGGACTACGTATGAGAAACTAAATGAAAGAGTTGGGCTGAAGACTGTTCTCAGCTACTTGTATGTGAGCCCCAACAACAAGAGGAAGGTAGGTATCATACAGTGAGGTTGACCATAATTATCTAACAGAAAGATGTAGCAATTCAAGTGTTTGGGTGACTGTCTCAGTAGCTTGCATAAAACTGTATAGAAGCCACTTGTTTCCACACAGCGTCTCTGCAGGAGCCAATTCCGCGATGTCTATTCCTCAGTGTATTGCACAAGCACACTTAAGCCCCACGGAATGAATGCTGTCAAGGTGGGCCACTGATTCTGCCCTTCTTGTCTGCTCTCTCCTCTTAGATCATGTTACTGACCGACCCGGAGGTGGAGAGCAGCTTGCTCATTAGTCTCGACGAGGGGGCGTCCTATCAGAAACACAGCTTGGCCTTTGATATCCTCAGCTTGCTTTTCCACCCCGAGCAGGAGGACTGGATCCTGGCTTACAGTCACGACCAAAAGGTAACATGTGGCTGTCAGCTGGAATGGAGCAGAAAGTGTTTACATGCTACCTGGCAGTCTGTTATTATTGGATTGTTGATTTGTCTGCAACATTACGTGCATCAAGGAACAGGAGCTAATGACCCTTATGCTACAAGAAGCCCCCCTCGCTTTTGACTCCATTTGGGTTCCTATGTGTCAGAGAAAACCTTTTTAGTCATTGTAAGGGAACCATGAAGTTGTTACTGGTCTTCGGGCAGATTTTATTAGGCTATTGATAGACATCTGGACATAAGGCCTCTTTAGACCTTGCATTTCAATGAGTCTTTTGTGGCCAGCTCTTAAGCCTTCACCCTTTCCTGTTTCGTACTGTTGGTACTACTACATTTATTATTTTGAAAGAGAGAATAATTTTGCTGTGTGAGCCACTGGTTTAATTAAGATTCTCAGTGAGTGCTCCACTTCCTGTTTTGTGGTGTACCATTATAAATCAACAGCTAAAACATAAAAGTCTTTCTCAACTCAACTTTCTCTGTAATGTTTTTACTCTGATGACTCTCTCTGATGTACACTTCATTAATGATCATATCTTTTCTTTCTGTCTCTCTGACCTTCTCTGTTGTACTCTGGACAAATACTCATTCACACCCAGACAGAGAAACTGTACGTGCGAGTCGGGCTACATCCAAATGTGTCCTGCATTCTGACCTCTCGGGATGCAATCGGGACACGTTCACAACGCATTTAGCACATCTTGCATTAAGACTGGCCACACAATAGTCTTGATCAATCTGTCCGGATTCAAATGATCTGAAGGAGACCATAGTTTTCTCAATTTCTCAATTATAGGGAGAATTTCTCTGGTAAGAATGAGACTAAAACAAAGAAATGACAAAGATGAATCCTCTACTCTGACTGTGGGTTAGGTTTCTCTTAGGCCAGATGCTCTATTATGTATTTCACTCATGCTTTATGAAGTTTAGCCATACTTTATGGACCATTGTTACCACAATCTAAATACACTGTAGCTACAGCAACTTCTTGTGCACCTCCCAAGTTATTGAACAGATCGCAAACTCTGTCAATTTTCCAAGAATTTAAATAACTTCTGGTCCGATAAACCCAATCTGCTGACTACGTCTCTTTCACTGACCCATTGCAAATTTATACAAGTCACATTGGCTCACTGTTTTACTTGGTATTTTCTAGGAGCTGTGTTAGAAAATGCACTTAAGCAGTTTGGTTATTGTGTCCAACTTTCAGGATACAAAGATATGTCATTTAAGTTGAGGGTGAAATTGCCAGGAATAGGCTCCTAAACAAGTCATAAAGTTTGACTGGACACGTTGGAATAGATATGCCCTAGACCGCACAGACCGTACAGACTCCAAGGAATAGTTCACCACCTTCATTACTCTCAGTGGTAACCCTGCTGTCTGCTTTACTCAACACCAAAGCCATCAGACCTGGCCTCCCTAACAGCACGCTACTGGAAGACTTGATTTTGAGAGAGAAAAGCAGTCAAGGTCTCAGTAGTGAGATAAATGTTCGAGGGAAGAAGATGAAAGCCAGCTCCAGATAGCCTTGGACGGGTCAAAATAAAGATGCTTGAGAGAAGTAGTTTGCCTCTGGGTCATTTCTTGCAAAGCTTCAACTCTCATATGCTTTGCCTTTTTTCCTTTTATCATAGCTTGATTGAAATTAATCAGAGCCGGCTTTCATTTTCCACGTATTGATTGTCTGTCACGGCTGTTTTTACAAAGTCGTATGCTCTTAAGATAAGTCTAAATGATGACGCTAATCCCTGTAAAGCTCAGTGCTTGAGATGATCATTATGGCTGGATGACAGGCTTTCTGAATGTTTGGACATGAGTCTGAAAGGGACACTAAAAGCTTTATGGGGGGAAAAAGCTAACACAATGGCAGTTAAATAAGAGATTAAACTGGGATCACGCTCAGTAGGAGAAGCTTTGATTTTATTACACAAGGTCTAATTTGTATGATGAAATCCTATATTTGGTTCTTCTGAAGCCTCTCAATGGATTATTAATTTTAGAGTATTCAAGTGATGCACTCTCTTATCAATGGAACTTGCTCCCAATGCACTTTAATATAACATCTTTTTTGTTGCAGCTATATGTCTCAGTTGAATTTGGGAGAAGATGGCAGCTTGTGCATGATAACGTGGTCCCCAACAGATTCTATTGGTAAGATCATTCATTTGTTTTTTTTTCTTTCAGGGGGCGCTAAACTACAATAAACAGTGAATACTATAAATAATTGAAAACAACCATCCATTCCATTTAGATTAGGCCTATTCTGCTACCCAAGTTCCTAACAGATGTGAGAATTAAAGAAAATGCACTTTTACCCCATTATCTCGTTCAAGTTCAGTTTAATATTCACTTCACTCCGATTTTCACATTTGTCAGCTTCTGCCAAGTGTCTAGTAACATTTCTGTTGACTGTGAATACAAAGAGCATTCATTAACATCTGTATTAGAGCTCACTGATATTAACAGTTAATAATAACAAGTTTATAAAATGATGTTTATATGAAGTTGTGTATTTATGAGATGGTTATGAGCTCGGTTTATCATGGTTACATGCTGGAGTTTCAGGTCAACTGGGTGCACTGTATTTATGGGACCCCCCAAAATGACTGCCCACAGTAATGCTTTAGATTTAAAAGAGGGTGTGTTAATAAACTATTTATTATGTGTTTGCAAATGTGTTGTTATATTTCTAAAAGCCTTTACTTGAGATTTAATGGCATAAATACATTACTTACAAATGCCTTATAAATGTGTTAATAACACATTTTCTTTGCATTACTAATGTGTTAATAAGCCATATAGAATGTATTTCCAAATTTGAGCTATAGATCTAGTTAACTCCTCTTTATTATTTATAAATAGCTTATAAGACATTCATTAATACAATTTTTTCTTTCTTCCGCTTCCGCTTTCTTCCACTTGGGTGACAGTGGGTGACTGGTGTCTATACCAGCAGCTTTGGGCTTTAGGCGGGGTACACCCGGACAATGTGGGGCTAACACTTAGAGACAGACACTGACTTAGGGACACATTAGAGTTGCCAATTAACCTGTACATGCATGTCTTTGGACGGTGGGAGGAAGCTGGAGTACCCGGAGAGAACCCACAGTAACAAGGGGAGGACATGCAGGTGAAAATGTTACATAGTGTTGCTTTGAGTGTTTTTTATAGCCTGTTAGGTGTGTATGAAGCAAACACTAGGAAAAATAAGTAATTTTAAGGCGCTCACTTTTTCTGTTGATATTGTTGATTCTGTTACTAGCTCTTCACTTTCCGTTGACTTAATGAAAGGTGTTTGACTGCTGGCTCTGAGTTGCATTATGTTGACTTTTTTTATCATTAAATGTGAAAAATTGTATTTGTAATTGTAATTGTAATTGTCTGTAATTTTGCCTTGAAAGGCAAAGGAAAATCAATATAATATATTATTGCTCTGCCTGTGGCTCAGAACGACAAGCAAAAAAATCTGTTAGATACATATTTTATGCTATGTTATACTTTTTGTCTAAAATGTCTTAAAATACAGTATGTATTGTATAACTGTCAAAAGGGAACCATATCGTATTGGGTTGGGTTTTGTTCTATCTGTGAATCAGTAGGTCTCATTAGTTTGTACTTCGAATGCAGGACACTTCCACTCACATGAGAGCGGTGTTTTACTATCAAAGGTAGGCTCTACATTCTTTCTGTGGTGATGATAATGATAATCCACAGCAGCTTGTGCCTGACCCATAAGCTTTATGGGTACTATGAATTTATAGATTGTACTATAAATCTATAGTACAATCTACTATGGATTTATAAGACCACAGTATTGTTGGGGCTGCTTAGCTAAATCCATCCCAAAACATTTAAGACAAAAAGCATAACACTCAAAAGTAAAGAGATGACCTCTGTGGGTCTCGAACCGCTGTGTCCCACTGACTCCCACATCTTATTCCATCCTCAGTGAGCTAATAACTGGGCCACAGTCAGAGCAATAAAAAAAAAAAAACACTTTGAAAAGATTATGCCTTTCAGGGGCAATAATGAGAATAAATAAAGAAAAACAAACGTAGAAATTAATACTCCGATTTTATTTTACTTTTCCTGCCGTTCAGGGGTCATTAACAGGAGAAAAAATATTTTGCACTGAAGAAATGAAGCACATACATTTTTTTTACTCTTGCCATTCAACGCTTCCATAGAGAATGACATGAAGTAGAATTGCCCTGTTTTAGAGGCTTCACATTGATATGAGCGGAACATTCTGTAATCCTGCAGTGATGTTGCTCCGCAGCTTCTCTAATGTCTCAGATGAATGTACACTCGAAGCTGAGACGGCCTGAGTGTGTTCAGGTGCAGAAGAAAGCAAAGAGAATAGACAAAAGGTTATTGTTGCCGTGGTTCAAAGAGCGTAATGAGACATTGTTATTTGGCCTTCAATGTCAGGAGTGAATTCTGTTGCCTACAACTTTTTAATGGAATATATACTCACTTTTTGATACATAGTGCATTTCAACAGTGACACGATACAGGAGTGATTCAATCTTCTGTAGAAAATCATATTTATTAGTTTACATAACACAGCTTTTAAATCATTTATCGTTTCTTGCACTCCAGTTTACACATACTGGTTAATAATTGATTGGTTGAACACACATCCAATCATAGCCAAATGCAATCTGTCAGTTTACATGATGTGATACCTGTAGAATGAAACAAATCATGGCTTATGATCAGCGCGGAGTAGGACATTTTAGCTTTATTAAATGTCTAGAGAGGCTAAAGGGAATACTGCAGAGATAAATGTTTAATTTATCATGGTTTTTATAGCAGTTGGCCTCAGAATCTACCAAACCCTCCAAAGTTTTAATCAAGAATCTCAGGGTGAGCCGTAATGATATATGTACAATTCTGATACGTTTCTCGCAGTAGAATGTGACTGCAGTAAATAAAAGGCAGTAGAGAATAGAGTAGAAAAAAGATGACTAAGTGGATCTGTGTTGAACTCTGGTTAATGAGGCTGATATTTTTATCCTCAAAGGAAAGGTTGGCCGCAGAAGTAACACTTATTCAGCTGTGAGGGTTAAGTACTCCGCTTGTAATTTGTTTTAAATTTGGGAATCTGTGGCCTCCTTCAGACCTTGCATTTTAATCCATCTTCTAGCTATCTCCACATCTGTGCCTGGCTTAAAATCGTTTTTTATTACACCAGACATTTAAATGTGTCTCCTGGGTCTACATAAGTCTGACTCTCACTTCTTATTGAAAACTACACAAGCTTTTGATTAGTTACACTTGTCTGACTATTTACTTTGACTACTTTTATCAAGTTGCCAAAGGGAGTTCATTTCACTGTAGGATAGATTATATTGAATTGTTTGATTTACCATTTAAATAAAAAGAAAGGTTTTAACTTTTAAAATCAACAAATAGTATTTTTATAAGAGTGATCTGTGAAAAAAAACTGTACCTGAAGATTTTGTCTATAGGCATTATTATCACAATTTTTTTCTACATGTCTAGGCAGTGACGGCAAGCTTTGGCCAATCACATCTTTCATAAAAGGTGGATTGCTCCTAATATATTGTGAGATGCTCCAATTGTTGGTCTGTTGGTCTACACGGCTTGTCAACATTGAATCAGTGTCAGTGGTAAATCAACTGGAAAAGGGTCTATATTACAGTACTAGATAGGTCTACTTAGACAGGGAAAACATAACAAAAAAGGGAAGCTAAGGGAAATATGCATAAATAGTTTAAATGAATTTACACAATGATTTACTAGATGGAAATAATTGCAGAATTGCACCATATACAGTTGTGCTCATACGTTTACATACCCTGGCAGAATTTGTGATTGTTGGCAGAATTTGCGATTGTCTGACTATTTAACAAAGAATAATGAAAAAAATATAATATAGAAACCTTTTTCTCAATCGTAGTTAGTGTTTACTTGAAACCATTTTTTGTAAAACAACAGTGTTCACTATTTTTAAGTCATAATGACAACAGAAACTACCCAAATGACCCTGATCACAAGTTTGCATGCCCTGTTTTTTTAGGCCTGATAATATTCACACAAGTTGTCACAAACAGGTTTGAATGGCTACTAAAGGTAACATCCACACCTGTGATCTGTTTGCTTGTAATCAGTGTGTGTATAAAAGGTCAGTGGTTTTTTGGGCTCCTGACAGACTCTTGCATCGCTCATTCAGTGCTGCACTGACATTTCTGTATCCTGAGTCATGCAGAAAGCAAAAGAATTGTTGAAGGGTCTGCGGGAAAAGTTAATTCAACTGTATAAAACAGGAAAGGGACATAAAAAAAATCCTAGGAATTGAGAATGCCAATCAGCATTGTTTGAACCCTAATAAAGAAGTGGCAAATGAAAAGGTCAAGTAGGCCAACAAAAATTTCAGCCTCAACTGTGAGGAAAATAGCTTGGGATGCAAAGAAAAACCCACAAATAACTTCAGCTAAAATACAGGACTCTCTGAAAAAGATGGTGTGGCTGTTTCAAGATGCACAATAAGGAGGCACTTGAATAAAAATGGACTGCATTGTGGAGTCGCCAGAAGAAATCCATTACTACTCAAATACCACAGAGCATTCAAGTCATTAGTAAAAAAGACATTTGGCCAAAATGTAACTTTTTTGGCCACAACCATAAATTATGTTTTTGGGATGTGTGAGGCACAGGAAAATTGGTCAAGCGGAAGCTGCGCTGGGGACTTACTTGGATGTTCCAACATGACAACGATCCAAAGCACAAGGCCAAGTCGACCTGTCATTGGCTACAGCTGCATAAAGTGAAGGTTCCGGACTGGACTCAGTCTCCTGACCTCAATATCATTGAGCCACAGTTCATGCAACACAGCCCAAGAATTTACAGGAACTGAAGGCTTTTTGGAAAGAAGAATGGGCTTAACCATTTGAGAAAAGTCATTGATTTTAAAAGTGGCAATACACATTATGTATTAGGTATGTGAACTTTTGATCAGCGTCATTTGGGCTTTGGAATCAGGTTTCTTTTGTCATTATGATTTTGAAAAGCGTAAACAATTGTTTGACAATAAATGGCCTTACCCAACCACTGACTATGAGGGAAAGAAAATATTTTGTGTTATCATTTATATTCTCTGAAAAATTGCCATAAAAAAAAAATTACACATTCTGCCAGTGTATGTAAGCTTATGAGCACAACTGTGTATAGTATGTGGTGGTGCTAATTGTTCAGTTTTACTTAATAAAAAAAAAATGTGATTGAAAGGTTGTTGTTGGTGCAAGGATGCAGTTACTGCAGCTTCAACCATAAAAGTCCACAGTGCAGCCTCTCTCTGTTTTTACTCCTTGATGATTCTCTTTGATGTAAAAGTCTTTATTAAGACTATTCTTGATATAATCTGTCAGAATTAATTTTGCCCATTCACACATCGGTGTCCACTGTTCATATTTTAATGCCATGTCTTTAGGGAGCCTATAGTTTACATTAATCTTCTTATTTCTTTTTGTGTAATACAAACTGTATATCATCTGGTTCAAGACCCAACACTCTCACATTCACACATTGCCATACTAAGATATTTTCATGCCTTAGACTAAACTTGTCTGTTCCAAAACATGATTTACAAAGGTCCATTGAGCGCAGCCCCTGTGATATGTGTTACTTATTGGAGAACACTGTGGAACATTGCAGGGGTTTATTTAAGAGCAAGGGCTGCTGTTCGCTGATAGAATTGGATGAAGTATTTGACAGAAAGTCCATTAAAAGAGATGGAGCTGTGAGGCAATTACAGAGTGCTGAGGAAAGCAGGATCGGGGGTAGGGGGGGTGCGTTTTATATTATACTTCAGACGCGGCGGACAGAAAATTAGAAGAAACCCATCTTCTGTCACAACAGCAGATATTAATACAACAAGTGGTCACTCTGCACTTTACCACATTCATGAAGGATCTCTATTGGCCACTGTTTATGGGAAAGGTTGTTATATTATTGCCCCTAAGAGGATTCTTAAAAGGCCATGACAACATTTGCCATAATGCCTTGTGGAATCATATAGAACATTTGAACCCTAGTTATATTGTATCATTTGCCTCTATTATTTTTTAAAGGCTTAGATAGATATAAATTGTATATTTTTTGTCAATGCATTATCAATGTAATGTTGAATCTAAATGATACATTTTTAAATTAAGTTAATTGTTGAATATTCTCAATATCACCAGAGAAGTAATGGGAATAGACTATATCAATATGTCACATTACAACAAAATAAAGAAAAGACATGCAGAAGGGGTGCAGTTAGCCTCTAAAATTAATCTCCAGGGGTAGCACTCTGACAGCATACAAGTTGTTTTGTTTTGGCAGGTCAAATAAGTTTCATAGACTGTGCAACAGTCGGGCCAACCCTGAATAGCTGCTGCTGACAGTCTCCCTGTTTAATTCGCTTTTCTGGTCTTGTTAGCACCTGTCAGATTTTAAATGTGCAACGGCAAGTTACTGCATTAATGTCACATTAAAGCACCGTTAACATTTAAATTATGAAGAATATGACAAGAATAAGATGCTCTTCTTTCTACACCTGTACACACTGCATGCTTTATAATCTTAATGCGTGTTTTTGACATAATCAATAATGCAGGTCGCCAGTGGTTATGAGTAGAATTGTGCTGTTTCTGAGGTGTTTGTGATTCCAGGTCCAAGCTGGGCTTAGACAAAGACCAAGGGATGATTCATCTGGAGATCAACGTCTCCGAAGGACGTGAGTAATAATAGAGTTACCATGGTTACCTAATAATAAAGGTAGATATGAGTTATTTCATGTTAGCCAACCATAGTGTGGTGTGTGTATATGGCTCTCCAATAAACAGAGAACAACCTCAAATTGCAGTGTGTCCCTCCTTTTGCCAAAAACTTTGTTGTAATTCCTCAGTTTTAATCTTAAAAGTGAGTGAAAGGTTGCAGTTTTTTTGCTGTACATACAAAGTCTTTAATCCCTGTCTGAATTGGCCACATGGAGATTCTTCATATGATTAAGCTAATTCATTTTTCAAGGGCCTGGCTTGCAACTTAGCTCTTTTCTTGGCCACAGCAGCAGCAGTGAGACCCTGTGTTAATGCCCTCTCCCTGGGGGATGCTCTCATTTGGCTGATGCTAACATACTGGGACAGCTCCTTCTACTTTTACTATTAGTAAGAATCAAGATTGGCCTCCAAAAATGTTGCTTCTAAGGCTTACTTAATGCCATCTGCATAAGCAGTGCCAAACCTTGATTGTAAACCACAGAAGGTTGTTTGTCTGTCTTTTTTGTTGTATTATTAGTTCTTATTTCTTACTTACCCACAGGGTCGCAGTACATAACTTGTAAACTTCAGAACTGCTCCGATGGAAACAAGGGCAAACCTTTCCCTGGATTTATCATCCCTAATTCTCTGGTGGTTCAGGATGAATACGTTTTCATCCAGGTGGGTTTTATTGCAAGGTCTGGCTTCATTAAAAGACAATTAAAAGCTGTAAAAGTACCGCATTCCATTGCATCTTAATGTAGTCATGTTTTTCATTAACTAAAAGGGCTCCATTATCCGGGGAAAGGATAGCATCCTATTGGAAGTCTCAGCGTTGTGTATTGCAACTACTCCACTTCCCTTCAATGCACCTAAATCCTAATTAGCACAGTTTTGATAGTGGCTTGCAACACTCTGCCAACAAACTGTGTACAGAGTCACTAAATATTTATCTGAAATGTGATGAACTACAAATTTGCACCTAATTGTTTTTCTAGGTGCCGATAGGGATCCAATCTGTCCATTATGTGTCCTATAAAAGGAATGCTTTCTACCCACTGAAGCTTCCCAAGTACACGCTGCCAAAGGTAAGATTACTGGAAGGAAGCAGAGTTGGAGAAGTAAGAGCTGCATTAACTTTCCAACGAAAATCTCTTTTATAATTTATTCCTGCAGGCTATTCTGTGGTGTCAGGATGACTTACAGTGGATGATTTTACAAAAGGTTTTAAGCAGGATTGTTCCCAACAGAACTTCCTTAGTCATTTATTAGTCATAATGTTTTCTGGCACATAAACACATAAAGTTGTTTTCTTCATATTGAATATTCTACTATTATAGTAAAGCAATACTATGCAACATTTTACTATAAGTTCACTATAATATCACAAGGTCCTCTTTTATGTAACTCTAAATGACTTTTAACATGTCATAAGATTATGTATCTTATCTTAACCAGTTGCATCAATACAATTTTCCATGCATTTTAATTATCCAAGATAAATATTATTAATATTAAGAGTCCTATGTTGTTTAGAATCAGTTACATAGTGTAGTAGGTGCAGATGCAAGTTAGGTAGTATGGCTTTAGGTAAATCTAGCAAATTGACATCAGTGATTGTTAAAATTGTAACCACTTGACCTCCTCATCTTTGTGGCATATTTGAACCTGGAGTCCATTTGCATTCACACAGGCACATAGATCTACTGTATGTGCTAAAAGCACAGCAGGTCCTGGGTGTCCTCACACTCCATGTTCTAACAACAGGAGATTTAAAGCCTGACCCATCAAGTTGATCAATTTCCCACATCAGTCTGTTCAGCCATCCATCCATGTGTAGTGTCAACGCTGCCTTGTGAAGGACACACTTCCTCTACTTCCTGTCACTTTGGATAAGAGATTTGGAGAAACTAAACTGAGCCTGTCGTTATTTTTAGTGAGTGGTATGAAATGCCTCAGGTCTAATTGTGTCTGATCTGTCTGAATAATGACAAGAAGTGACTACAGCCATTCCTGGTTTTAAATTCTTGTCCATGCTGCTACACATTTTGGCACAACACTGACAGAATTATTAGCACTTACCTCTGTTGCTGTGAAATTACTCTATGTATATTTATAAATGTGTGACTGTATGTTTAGGACCTGCAGATAATCAGCACGGATGATAACCAGGTGGTAGCTGCGATCCAGGACTGGCACCAGAATGACTCGTACAACCTGTACATGTCTGAATCCAGGGGGCTGTTCTTCACACTGATGCTGGAGAACGTGGTGAGCAGCGGAGGACCAGAGGGCAACATCATGATAGACCTGTATGAGGTGAGCACACACGGTGCTGCTGGGTCTGTGCTGTCAGACTGTATTTACATGTTTACTCTCTAGTCATGCCGGAGACTGTGGACTCATCTCTGAACTGGTCAGGACTGGTCTTGTTAAAGGTGTTCTACTGTCCTTAAGAGTTTGTCCACCAGGTTACTTTGGCTTTTAAATGAGCATTTCCTTTGATTTTGATTTACTTTGTTTATTTGTTTGACACAGTGTTGGACAGAAGTGTCCCCATACATACCAACAAGGGAGAAAAACAGTAATAAACAGGCAGAGTGCACTGTGCGTGTGTGGAGTGGAGACTATTATTTTATTTTAATGGAAATCCCACATATGCCTTCAAGTACTAAAATTGTTCTATTACTGTGATATAAGTTGTAGGAACACGAATAATTGGATGCTGCGGATGAATTCTGTGCCTATGACAAAATATTTTCCCAAGTGGTTCTAAATTTAGCATTTACCCACTTATAGGTAAGGGTTAAATTTAAACAGTTCATTTGGAATGTGGTGGCACTTGAGCTTTAAGCCTCTTAAGTAGTCAGAGTTGACGAGCAGTAGCTTGATTTATGTCAACATCAAAGAACAAAAGATTGTTCTTAATATTCCCACCTCATTTTCTTGTGTTTCTGGTGCTCTACAGTTCTACTTTCACCAAAATAATACAAACAAGTACTGAGGTACCACTTTCAAAGGGTTTCTTATGGCACCAGACTAGCTTTCACCCAGAATAGTTGTACATAGTAGTTTGTATTTTAAAGGCCATAGCATATCAGCAATGTGTAAACTACATTTTCAATAGTGTAAAATAACCTCATGTCTATTTTAGAAAAAAAAGACATTAAATCCCTACTGGAAGCCAATGTGTGAGGTGTGGAATTGCAGTCTGCGCTGTTGTTTTTGGTGTAAACACTTTAGTATGCAACTTACGAGAAATTATTAATGAGAGCACATATTTTGAGAAAAATCCATATTCCGATATGAAATTACAGCAGCTTGGTATATTATGTGAACTAGGTCACTTCTGTCACAGCTTTTTGGGGAAAACTAACAAATCATCTAAACAAAAGTATAACAACAAAAACAATTTCTTTGCCATTTTCACTTAACTGTTTTCACAGAGTTTTCACCCAGAGATATATCTGACAAACAAACTGTGACTTTCAAAAACAAGCATAAAAACTTTCCACTCAAACGACACAATGTTCAAATGTGTTCACAGTGAGGGAGCATCTGTCGGAACATTGCCTTTTATTCAGCCTCATCTAAGTGTTTCTCATATCACTTTGCTGCCTGGCCTTATTCTGCCTTTTATATGTGACATTGAATAAGGACAGTGCTGATGTGTTTTACAAGAGGAGACGCTATTGTGTAACATTCAGCACCTGGTCACTTTGCTGACAAAATAGCAGCTTAAACTAGTGCCTGGAACATGTTGACTAATGTGTTACGGGGAGCAGTTCAGATCGCTTTAAATCATGAGGTAGTAAAAGCCTCATGTTGTTCCCCTGAATATAGCCATCAGCGGCGTTTCTTCTACACTCATTTTACACTCACTATAATCTGTCTTGACAGCTGACCGGTTAAAAATGAAATCATCATCCTGCCTTAAACAAGCTAGATAAAAATGATGTGAGCTAAGGTGGTAGCTACATGTGAGTCCGTTTTGGGTGCACAAAGAAGTAAAAATGTCTCAGGGCTGCACCATATGCTGTTTTGATACTGCTGAGTCCTATACAGATGGTCCAAAATAGTGCTCACTGTCAGATATCACTTTTAGACATCCCTCTCCGAGCTAGGCCTTCAGCTTTGCTTAAGTTTGAATAATTTAGCTTATTTTTTTCTTCCTACCATTCCTGTTAGTTATGTTTTCACCGCATTTCTCTGCGTTTCTGAAATCTGCAGGTAGCTGGGATTAAAGGGGTGTTCCTGTCAAATAAAATTGTGGAGAACCAAGTAAAAACGTATATTACATACAACAAGGGGAGAGACTGGCGTCTTCTGCAAGCGCCTACCACTGATCTCCAGGGAAACAAGGTCTATTGTGAACAGGTAAGTGGGCCACTGGCAAAGGAAAGTATTGGTTACAACAAGAAGTGGAAAAAAACTATGTTTTTCATAATCACCTTCATGATATGACTCTACTAAGGGTAATAAAATCTCTTGGTGCTTGGTTATGCTTGGTTAAGTAGAAGTCTGTAGAACCTAAAGATAACTTTACAATAAAAATAATATTTTTTGCTGCACTAACTGATTTTCTGTTGTCATCCCTGTTTCAGACTCCACTTTTTCACAAAAGCAGCCTATGGACCTCACTTGCTTCTTTTTTTTATAAAAAATAAATAAAACTGGACCAGTTTTTTCCTCCACAAAATACTTATACAGTATACCAAACTGAAGTTTAGCACTTTCCATTAGCTTTGCATTAACTTAGCTTGTGACTTTAGCGTCAGGTTGGCAATAATCTCCGCCTAGTTAAACATTACGTGATTGAATTAACAATATTCATCTGCGTTTTACGCTCTGTTGATATTTTAAATTTTTGAGGTGTTTCTCTGTGTTGAAAGACATTTTCAGTGCTGAAAATACACTTTATCGGCAGCTGTTACACTTCCTGGAACGTCAAGTCACAAGCCAGTGTCGACCAATAGGAGTGCTCCTTTTTTGAGCATGTGGTTTGCTCGCGTGTGATTGGCCACATTTTCCTGTTACTGAGTAACCTATTAAATTCCCTATAATAAACAGTAGCATCATAGTAGTAGTATCATAAAGCCTGTTTTTTCAATAATGATTGCTTTTACAATATACTATTTGGGGTTTTAACCATTTTCCTAGACAAAATTGAAAAAATAATATCAGGTTCAGTGTGTTTAATGTATTTGTATTACCTTCAGCTATTTTAAACAAGTGTTAATGGAGTGTAAATAGCACAATAATAACTCCAGGGATTTAATGGTATAAAAAAACTCCCAGTGCAATGATGATGGTTCAAAATTTATTGTAATATTTAACAGAAAATAAGACACTGGAAAAAAATAAAACCTCTCTCACTCAGGACTCAGGTTGCTGGGACAGAAAAATATGACTTGGCTCAGGTTAGCAGCCATGGGTAGCTATTCTGTTGTGTTGCCTCTTCCCCACTTGAAAAAGTGAGTTAGCGATACCCTGCCACTAAAAATAAACTTTATCAACCTACTCAGTATTGTTCTATGTCCATCATTTTCTTGATATTACAATATTTACAATATTTGATCTTCCCCAGGTTGTTGTAGAGCAGAATGATTGAGACACTCATGTTATTGACTATATAACAGAGATGACTATTTGATATAAATCATTTAAACATTTTGTGTTCTGTGCAATAATAACAAAAATGCCTGACCTCTCAGTGCTGCAGTGGACTTTTTCTGGGCACCCTGGCTTTTGTCCCACGTCATGCATGTAGAGGTTCATCTAAATTGATTATAGTGAATGAAACTTAGCGTCAATTGTGGTCTGTCAGTGGCATGCCTTGCAATTAACTGGTGGTTGTCCAGAGAAGATGAAAATGATTGAAAATAAATGAATGCAGTTTATACTAGACTTAGATTTTTTAATCAGATCAGCTACTTCTCTGATTTTGGTCAGTATCCTTTTATCTCTGTGACAGTACTATTTCTCATCACTAATGGCTTTACTGCTTTTTTGCCCATTTATGTATTACCCTGAGTTTGGAGAAGTCAGATCCCCTGATGGAAATATATAGGGCTCTCCCCACAAAATTGAATTGGCGATGCAGCATTTTACTGCACAAACTCACTGGGTACTGTACATAGGTGTGTTGTAGCCATAGCTGTCTTCTATGTAAAACATGTTTATAAGGTTTATTGTAATAAATTGTCCCTTTATTGTCACTACCTGGAGAGAGGTACAATACTGACAAGGACGCCGTCTCCGATCCCAGGCCACTAGAACATCTAGGCATAGGAACAGTTTCTTCCCACAGGCCATTTCCCTCTTGAACAGTTAACCCCCCCACCCCCACACACCCCCAAGACAAATGCCTGTAAGTGCAATTACTCCCACTATATAGTGCAATATCTCCTAAACTCAGGGGATTATTTATATTATTTATATTTATTCCTCCACCCAAATACTGGAACTTTTACTTTTTGGATACTAACTTTTTTTTAATTATTACTGTGTTGTATTTGTATTGTTTATGTGCACTGGAAGCTTCAGCACCAAAACAAATTCCTTGTGTGTGAAAGTACACTTGGCAATAAAGCTCTTTCTGATTCTGATTCTGATTCTGAGTAATTTCAAAGTCGCATGCATTCAATTAACAATTTAGTCACACTGCAAAGAATTACTGCACAACAATATCACCTTCAAGACTTTATCTGATTAAGAAAAAGGTGGCATTGCTTGTGACTTGCTGATCAGTCTTGAATAAAACAAAACTGATTTGCATAAAAATCTTCCTCAGCATCTGAATATAGCCTAAGTGACACTGAATAAGAGGAAACTATCTATTTTTGACCTAAGAATATTCTTCCTATTGTATTTCCGTGGTGTTGCCACTCTTTGATCTCAGTTTCTTATCTCTTTTGTACCGTTGCTCCTCAGTTCTACTGCTCTCTACATCTGCACCTTCACGTCTCAGAGAATCCTTACACCTCGGGAAACATTGTCAGCAAAGATTCGGCTCCTGGAATCATCATAGCATCAGGTAAAAGATGAGTGGACTTGCACATCAATAATGTTGTTTACCCGATAATGCCAGTTATCAGGGATTTGATTTTTCAGTTTAAAACTCTGCTTTGTTCCCAGCAAAAAAATCATAATGTAAGTTTTTCTCAACTATTAATAGCCTGTACATTGAATGAATCTGGGGGTGTATGTTTTTGTGTTTCTTAGGTGTAATAGGACCTGAGCTGACCAGTACAAATGTCAGTATATTCATCACATCAGATGCTGGAAACACCTGGAGAGAGGTACAGTACTGACAAGAATTTAACAACCGTAATTGTTTGTCAAAGATCGATTTTACTATGCTTAACATGTATTTTACGGTAAAAAAAAACTCTTTGCATTTGTCTATCTTGGAAAAATAGACTATTCATTAAATTAAACTCTACAGAGTCCAGTGGAAATTGCCATTTTAATTCCATTACTTCCATTTCCTGTTCATAAGGAGCGGGCACCATGGCTATTTAAATGCTCTAGATCTTTAAGCTTAAGCATCTCATTTGGGCGTATGAGATGAGATATACAATTACAAATATATTTTCTTCTGGTTTTAAGTTTAAACTGTAACAAAATCAATTATTCAAAGTGAGACCTTTAAAGCAACATTACGTAACATTTAGCCAGTAGAGGGCGCAGATCCCTCTACAGACTCTCAGTTGTTGTGACAGCAACACAATTCTACTGACCTTGTTGGTTTTTAAGAGAAGACCAAGCCGGCAAGTTTGGAAATATACAACACTATTGAAAGCTGAATATGATTTTGACGGGAATAATTAAAAAAATTACGCTGTTTGTGAGTTTGTGAGTTTTTGTTTAGAAAAACAGACTAAAGACTTCAGCTGAGTTTAAGAGTTTTACATCTCAGACAAAAATGCCAATTGGTAGATTTAAGAAAAAGTTCTTTGTAAGCTTTTGTGAGAAGAAATTATAATTACTGTAGCCGCACTTAAACAAAGATAATTAGAACATATCCTTTGACAGGCAAAACTTTATGCTCTTAAATTCTCTCACTAAGAAAAATAATGGATTAACGGAAAATTAATACACAGGTCGTTGCCCTGGAAAAATGGAGACTAAGAGAGAGCGAGACAAAGAATGAGCTCAGAAGGGTCCATTAACTGCAATGACACTGCTTTAGCTGGTGGATTCCTGAGGTGTGTCTAATTTATGGTGATCTTCAGCTTCAAGCAAAGAAAAAGTAATATATATAAACGATATTAAAATAATATTAAACACTCATTTATGTACCAGGTAATACGTACAATGTATTCACACATAAAATCTTTATGTCCATGAGGTCAAAAGGGCAGACACTACAATATGGTTAATGACATCACACCTATAGCTACAAAAACATTAAAGCATGTCACTGGTGGCCCTGTAGTTTTTTCCCTTTCTGGGGCGCAGTGGCTCAGTGGTAGAGTGGTGGTCCTTCAACCAGAAGGTAGGCGGTTCGATTCCCCACAGTTCGTTCAGTCGTTGTGTCCTTGGGCAAGACACTTAACCCACCTGGCCTCCACTGACTGTAACACTGGTAATTTGTAGCTGAATGTAAGTCGCGTTGGATAAAAGCGTCAGCTAAATGAATAAATGTAAATGTAAATGGTGAAATGGGGTGACAAAAGTCTAGATTGCAAATGCTCAGCAGCTTAGCAGCAACCTGCAGCAACCTAAAATACAGTAAAGCCAGTGCTTAATTTGTGTTAGATAGAGGTGGGGGACACATGTTGTTATGAAGACTGCATTAAAGCCTTTTGTTTCTAAATAATGCAATTTTAACTAACTAATGGGCAGTTTTGACAGGCTGAGTTATAAATCAGAGTCAAAAATGCCACATTAACATTTACTTTAAGAAACTTCTCCTGAAAAAAAACCCCAAAAAGAGTATTCCACCATGTTTCCCCACAGATTAAGCACTGAGTACATCTGAATGTGATATTACTTAAAAAAAAAATAGCTGACAAAAGTGCTCAGTGTGTCCCCTCTAGGCAGGAACATACACGGGAACAGCAAGCAATTAAACTAAGTTCTATGAGTTCTATGGAGCTTTACATGTCTCTTTTGTGCTATTATGTTGTGATAATATACCGCTGACATAGTTTCTGACTGATGTGTTCCATTTTGTTCAAATCCATAATACAGCATTTTACCCAGCGCACCCTTAAGAATCAGTCAACAACAGTACAAATATAACCACGCATTCAGTGACAATTTGCATTTCTCAGTTTGAAAGTGTTGCTGCTGCCGACACATTGCAGTTGACACTAAAAAAAGACGCTGAGGCTTCACACCCCGCTATATGCAAGATATGTGCAATGTGATCTGCGAAGAGAGCTTACAATCTTATTGCCATCGGCTTTTGACTCCAAAAAGCAACAAAGGAGAAAGTTGAAAAGGGGAAGATTGATCCGTTGACACTTGTGTTGTTTACCAGATATCTGTGTATTTATATTCCAATGTAAAATGTGAAGCTTATACTCCCAGAGACTGTCTGTTATGTATCACCCCTTAATATTTAATGTGAATCTAAGTGTGCCAAATAACCGCATGTATTCAATGTGCAGGTTTTTCAAGAAGAGTACAGTGTGTTTTTCTTGAATCAAGGAGGATCTCTGGTGGCCATCCGGCACACACCTCTGCCAATTAGACACATTTGGTAAGGCTCTCCAAGGGTTTCTACAACATACTCAATCTTCTGAACAAAAAAAAATTAGACTTGCTTTTCTGCTGAGACTCATTCCTGTTTTTTCTGTGCAATACATCCATTGTTCTCTCCCGCAGGCTGAGTTTTGATGAGGGCAGAAACTGGGACAAATATAGCTTCACCTCGTCTCCACTCTATGTTGATGGGGTGTTAGGGGAGCCTGGAGAGGACACCCTTATAATGACGTAAGATGTGGAGAAACCACTGATGTGTGTGTTTTTTGGTCTATCGATACATTATTTATGGTATATCATGCTAATGAGGATCTGGAAGTGCACATAAATCCACATATAGCTGTTTTTTTATGATCATTTCAGTAAATTAGGAAAATATTTGAGTTAATTTTGATGCATTTTTGGAGAGATTTTTGGTTCAATGTTCACAAAATCTGTTTATTTACCTTTTCTACTCTTTCTACTCCAGAATCTTCGGCCATTTTAGTCATCGATCCGAGTGGCAACTTGTCAAAGTGGACTTCCGGCCCGTCTTTCAGCACTGCTGCACATCTGAGGATTATACTATGTGGCAGTTACACAATGAAGTAAGGGACACTTTCTGTCCTATGACTTTTTGAAACATAAACTCTCAGTGCGGGATTAGGCTCAAGTGAAACTTTCAAATTCTGTCAAACAATAAAGATAAACAAGCTGCCAAAAAGAGAAGGAGAAGCTTTGAAATGGTTATGATGGATTATTTATTACAGGGCGAAGCATGCATCATGGGAATGAAGAGGGTTTTCCAAAAACTGAGAGCAAACGCTCGATGTGTCAAGGCCAGAGATCAGTACATTCCTCAGAAGTCAGACTCCTGCCCGTGCACTGAGGCCGACTTTGAGTGGTGAGTTCCCTGCTCTGCGGCGAGACTTTTCCCTTCATTAAGCCCAATGCACAACACTTTAGCACAATCTCCAGAGGCAAACTGTGAAGCAAACCCAGGGCACAGCCAGAGGACATGTCCTAAATCAGCTTCTTTGACTGCCCTGTTTGTCCTCTTAGACCAATATTTTGTTACTGACTAAAACACTGGAATTATATACATTCTTAAGATAGATTTTACTTAAAAGTAAATCTTAAACTGGATAGGTAATTAATAAAAACTCTAGATCACTTTTAATAGTTCATAAACAGAAAGTTTGCGAGTGAATAACTCGGCACATTGACTGTGATTGCCATCCTATTCTGGTCGTTCGGCCTCATGCTAGTAGCTTTTCTATTAAACTAAGGTCAGCACTTGTCCATACAAAACATTGCAGTCTTCTTCTATAACCATCCCAGGGCAGAAGTATTTATGGTCTTGCTGCAGGAGATACATTCTATGGAGAAAGGTGATGGGCACCTTGACATTTTCCTGTAGGATTTTAATAATTCAGAACTCACACTTCCTTCAGCGATGGCAGTCCGTTATGGTCCAGAGGCAGCGAAGCTTCACACTGCCACTGCCATGTTTCACAGATGGGAAAAGACTATTATGTAGGAATGAGCTGTTTGGTCAATGCCAAACCGAAAGCCAAAAAGTTACTTTAGACTCTTCCACCCACAGAACATTCGTCTAGCAGCCGTCCACATGGCATTTAGCAAAGACCAGCAACAAAGTTCTTTTTTCAGGATAGTGTCTTATTTCTGCAACTCAGCAATGTTCACTGTTGTCACTGTCTAAAGTTGTAGAGAACATTTTAGAAAGATGGCTCACAAACTTTCACAACTATGATATTCTATTATAAATGTCTGTAAACCTCAGAAAGTCTATATATTATATAAAATCTGTATATCTTCAGTAACTCATTTTGGTGCTTTTTATTGGATCAATACAACTCTGTGATTAAATTAATCTCAGTTGATCAGTCATATATAAAAAGACAGTACATCTTTTATACTTCTGCTTTTATCCAGTTGGCTCTGAATAGATTAAATTAGGTAAATTATGATCACTTAAATTGCTTTATTAGTTGTTGAAACATTTTGTGATTACATTGTAATCTATAAAGATGGCAGTTTAATTCTTATACTTCTGTTTTGTGTGTTTGATCTGAAACAGCGACTACGGTTTTGAGAGACACATCGATGGCAGCTGCACTCCTTTGTTCTGGTTCATTCCTTCAGCCACGTCTAGAGACTGCATTACTGGAGATACTTTCCTCAACACAACAGGGTGCGAGAGATCTGTGTGTATCCATGTGGAAAAGAGCTGTGGTTTTACACTCACTGTCAGTTAAATAATCAAACTCTTCAGCAACTCATTATGCTCAGTCAGATAAATATAGCAGCATTAGTTAAAAAAATTTAAATAGATTTCTAATAAAGGAATGTGTTTCTTTTGCTTTTTTATACACGTGCAGAACCCATTCATGTATTTAATGGAAAAATCTTTTTTTAATAATCTTTATATATACTCCAGGTATCGTAAGGCTTTGTCTAACAACTGCACTGAGGGAAGTGCATTGAAGTATAGCCCCAGGCGACAGAAGTGTCCCAGCCAGGCCCCTAGGGGCCTCCAACTCTTCACCAGTGAAGCAACACTGGTGGCAACCTTGGAGAAGAATGTCACCTTCTTGGTCTTTCTGGAAGAGGTGCAAAGTTTTACTTTAACAATGTAGTATGCTTGCCTTCTTTTTCATTTGTGATTATGGTGGTATCTATATTGAGATGCTGTCAGAAAGTAGCACAGCGGCTGCGGCTCTAGAATATAAAGTAAATATGCAGTGACATGACCAGGTTGTACTTAATATTATTTGTGAGGTGTCATGGAAGAGCAGAGGGTTGAGAGTGTGACTGACAGTTTTGTGTTTTCTCACTCCTCTGAAGGGTCTCAGCTCTACCACAAGTATCACAGTGGACTTTGGGGATGGGACTGCTATATCATACGTAAACATAAGCTCTATAGAAGACGGGGTCAAACATATCTACAGCAGAGTTGGCATCTATCAAGTTTCAGCTACAGCTGGCAACTCTTTGGGCTTTGACAAAGCCACACTGTACCTCCATGTTACCTGTGAGCTCCACAACTTACTACAGCTTGTGCAATAATTCTACTGTTAACATATTTTACTGTGAACAAAATATGAAATTCTACTTGTGTGAATTGTTGCGTACTGACAATAAGACAGGGGTTGTATATTATTGCTTTAAAACATTAAACTCATAACACAGAATGATAATAATATCAGTTCTTTGTAACTTCATTTAGCCCTCATTTAGCCTTCAGCACTTCAGTGTTATATGTGTCATCTGGGGCAATGCAAAACTATCAGAGACGCACTATTCAGTCTGTATAATTTTGTCTGCCATAAAAAGGTTTTTTAAAATCACATTGCAGATATAGTATATTTGTTGTCGATTCATAAACACTGTTTCATAAATGTATTATGTCAGAACACATTTATTTGAGTGACAATGTAATGGTGGTTGTGTAAAAGTAAACAGAAAGGCATTTAGGAGTTGTTACGTGACTTGTATTTATTCTTTTCTTCAAAAGGTCAACTTGAACAGGTGCAACTCTCAGGCTCTTCGGTTGTGGTCAAGCACAAACCAGTAAACCTCACAACAGTGTTACGTCCAAGCAATGTGGGAACAGTCACTTACTACTGGTGGTTTGACAACAAAACAGAGGTGAATATGTTGTGTATTCATTTTTTCTATCTTGTCCTACATACTGAAATACACATTTACAGGCTTCATCGTTTTTCTTTTTCTGTCTCTCAGCCGATGGTGACCTTAGATGGAGCAATGTCTTTCACCTTCTCTAAAGTCGGAAGTCACACCGTCACAGTTCAGGCTTCACTTGGCAACACAGTCCATCAGGATGAGATGACTATTGCAGTTTATGGTAAACCACATTCTTCACATTTACACATTTATCAGAAAATACATATTCTCAAACTATTTGAAAAATGTAGCTTTTTTTAGTTAGATAGTTCTTGGAAGACGAATGAATGATCCTTGTTTATAGGCATTTAATGCAGCTCACCAAATACTTTACTATGCACTGTGAGTGATAGGGCACGTTACCGCCTGATGAGAAAAACATATCTCAACAGCAACCCAACTTTCCACTCATCTAAGATGCATATTGACAAACTAAGAGTCCCATGAGACTTTGCAGCTGTGAGGTTGCACACAGAGTCCTTCACTAGGTGCAAAGATCCTTCAATAAATAAATGAAGAAGTGGAAGAAATGTGCTTTTACACAGAGAGAAGATTTTGTTCTGTCTCTACTCTTTATATATAAAATGATCTGCAACATCTCAAAGCAGCTTACAAATCACTTAAGTGTTTCTTTCCCTTTAAAATTGTTTGTTTTGTATGTTAAATTTACGTTCAAACTTATTTCTTTTGTTAAAAAAATGGAGTTTAAATGCATCATTTCTGGGCAAAAGTGTGTAAACAGACGCCTATTTTGTCCCATGTGTTCATCACTGAGTACGTTTTGTTGTATTTTCTTATCTACACACTGCAAATGTGCTTTCATGTAAACACAGGTGTAAAATGGTGAAATACAGCCAGAGGGCAGTGTGTTACAGACACATTTACTTCCACAAATGCAAAAAACACACTCAAAATTCGAAAGTATTACTTTTCACATAATCAAGTCAGTGTAATGTGAGTAGTTTGATGCTCAAGCAAAAGTAAAGACGAAATTACATTTTTGTTCCGCTTTTTAAAACCATGTGTATATTTTGATGCTTAAATGTAACTGTATTGTGTTTTCTCTCTGTCTAATCACATGACTAAATGTAATGTGTGTGCCTTGTGTTCCAGATTACTTTCGGTCTCATGTTTTAGCCTTCTCCTCTAATTTGGATGAGATGAACCCGGGGGTTTCTGAGTGGAGAGAGGATATCGGCAGAGTGGTGAAGAACTCCATAGTCCAGGTCAGTTCGGATGCTGCCTGCTAATATTACATAAAAGAACTCTATTCAAATGAACTGGACTGCAGTCAAGTTCAGAAGCCTTCTTTCAAACTTGGCAATTAACAGCTCTTCACTTGCCTGGAGTGAAATATTCAAGGCTCCACTGAGCTAATATTTCCAGACTCGGTTGCGCTGCATTAGTTATGTGGTTTTGTGTGGAGCAAAGAACTCCACTTTAACCACGTATTTAACCTCACAGTGTAATTACTTCTTAACCTCTGCACAGTGACATTGCACATGACATAAAACACAGTTAAAACACATCCTCTTAGGAAACTTGTCAAAATACGAAAGGGCAGCAAAGGCGCTGCGATGACAGCTGCTTTTTGAAGTCTGAACGCCTCCGGAGAACACCAAAACCTCAAGTAAAGGGAGTTGAACTGTGGTTAAGTGTCTGGTTTCCCCTCTATGCAGCTGTGGGGATGCCAAAAACACAGTGGGTTATGTAAAAGACCTGGATACTCAGTTCTATATATATCCTAGAGTAGCCCTCGGTATGAAACATTCACTCTGACCTTCTGTCTTGTCAGATATTACCATGGTTTACACCAAGAAACTGACAGGAGACCTCTGGATATGTAGGGAATGCACTAAAAGCCTCAGTCTTTACCAGAGTCTGTCATATTGAACTTGTATGTTTCAGATGATTTGTGCATTATATGTCGACAGTGACTGGTACTTAGGCAAATGATATATGAAGCAGAACGCCAACCCTGTTTAGTCTTTAATCTATTCACCTTCAGAAAAATGAACAATCTGGGGCAAAAAGCCAGTGAATGTCACTCCAAACAGTGCCATTACAATGTTTATGTTATTTTTGTGCTTTTAATTAAAGGTCACAGGAATCAGTGAGGATCAGCTTCTGGTGACAGTGCTACCGGGTTTACCGACCACAGCAGAGCTCTTCATTGTGCCCGAGAAGGGGTCAAGAGGTGGAGTTGTGGATGAAAAGTGGGCCAACCTTGACCAGGTACTATATTGTCAAATCCCTTTAATAAAGCCAGACAGATACTCAGTGTGGTGCTCCGTAATAATTAAACATAAGAACATTGAATCCAAAGACAGAAAATCTCCAGGGGATACATCCCTTGAGAACTGTCTCTACATTATGTTTATATTTCATCCAACGAAGTTAATCTGCAAGTGTGAAGTACAGTATATTCTTGTTTTAGAATAAAGTGTAGCCCTAGGTATATTTTACGTAAAGTTTAATTTAGCAGAGTGCCACAATGTATTCCTTTATAATCATTACATGGCCAAACATGGCCCTGACATAGCTGTTTTTGCGTCACTTGTCATTACATTACTGCTTATACCATAACATAAGTGGATATCATATCAGGAAAAGGTCATGTAATTGATCCTTGCTTGTGATTTTTACTGTGATTACAATCCGTACTTACAACACGGTGGCTTTCCCTTCACATCCACATGCATGCATTTAAAGGTGACCTGTAACTTTTAATTTAATCACAGTGAATGAGTGTGAATGGTTGTCTTTGATCCAAATGTTAGTCGTGTCATTAACTGGAAATTGTCTATGATGTACACTGCCTCACGCCCTAAGTGTTTGTTTCCCATGTTTGCCTAGATAAATAAAGGTCAAATAAAAAATAAAAAAGAGGATGAGCAGAATGAAACAATGACATATACAGAATTGTGCAAAAGTCTTCAGACAATAACATTAACACCACTGACAGAACACCACCAGACCTTTTCAGTTTTCTGGTTTTGGCATTCTTCTTCACATTCATGAATGCAACTTATAGAGTATTTCACAATTTCCTTTGAAAGTGGCCATGCTGATGTGTGGCTAAAGTGTAAGGGAAAATTACAGTAGGTATTTGCTAACATTGCGCTGCAGCTGTATTCTTGCAAAATTTGAACGTTTACAAACATACAAATATGCATCTTGAACTGCTCTAAGCTCAAGTACTCACAGTCAAACTCTTGTGTCCAATGATGTGACAGTACTGAGAGATCTGGGCGTGTTTTAGGTTTGAAGATGTAACAGTTGTTTTTACCATTATGAATGCAAACAACAAGGCACTGACGGGTTATCCATTTAAAGTACTTGCCCTTTTGCAAACGCTTTCAACGAGAGCCCCCCCAGATGGTACTGTGGAGAAGACTTTGTACTGTGGAGCATTTCTATCTGGCAGTGTCAGGTTATGTATTTGCCACTTTTACCCCTGTTTTAATAATAATGTCATACACACATTATTTTTTGGAACACACATATGCAGAGTATATATACTGTAGGGACAGATGGGATAAGGAAAATTGTAGCAGATAAGGCAAGAAGTTCACTGACTCTAAAAATGCACAATCATTTGTCAATAATTATTGGTTATGTGGCCTTTTAAGTCCTGTGGTCAATCACAGCTATTGGCGGCTTCTGTTCAGAGGTTCTTTGCTGTTACCATCAGGACACAGAGTACATAGAGTAGGTGACTTTGAGAACATCATCCTTTGCTTTTTCAATTATGGGAAAAACATTCCACCTTTATTTATTCAAACCTTTCAAAAACTTTCTAAATATAAAATGGTAACATTTTAATAAAATATATTGCTTTTCAAAATACTCAAAGACGCTTAACATCATTGTTCATTCATCGAGTGTTGTTTTAAAATCCATGATTTATTGTATCAACAAATGTTAGTTTCCTGTCGCTGATACAACATAAGCACCATTGTTAGTCACTATGCAGACGCATTGTGTGGTCTGTCATACAGTTATTTCTTTCTATTCATTTCAGCACAAAACTAACTTTTCCACCAATGCAATGCATCACAATGAGCATCGCACGCCCGCATCTATCTTTGTCAAAGTTCAGTTATTGTCACATATAAAAACAATTTTAAGTGCAGCTCGGTTCAGAGACTCTGCACTGCATCTGCTCTCCAACAATAGCTCCAACCTTGACAAGAATAAAAGTAGACATCATGCTCATTGTGATGGATTACCGAAACCCAGGGAAGTTTGAAGTCCAAAAAGTATTTTCACTGCGCGGTGAAGTGAATGGAAACTCTGGCTGCTTGGTATGTAGGTGGGGAAACTGTTATGATTTGAAAAGGTCAGCAGTGATGAAGAGTACAACGGTTAGCCAGTAATTGGGCTAAAATATGGAAAACAGTGGCATTATCACAGTCAGAGCAAGAAGAATGTGTTTACGCTTGTCCCAAAGTTTGAAGACATTTACGCCTTCATAATTACCTCTCATTTACTTGTCACATTGACGCACTCGGGCACTTAGGACATTTATGGAGGCACACGCTGCTCATTTCACACAACTTTGAATTGCTCATTTAGCTTTGTTTTCCACATTTTTACATTGATAACCCTATCCAACTGTTCTCATTAGACCAGGATATTTGAGATTTTATTGTTAAGATGTAATGTTCCCAAGCACCCCTTTATTGTCAGTCCTTTAGATGTAATACTAAGATATCACCACTAGAGGGCAATGCTTCCCCGTGTATTTGACTGAACTGATGTCCCACTTTCTGTTGCAAATCCTAAATTGTAATAATAAATAAATAAATAATGCAAAAAATATATTTATGATTAAAAAAGAGCAAGGACACAATTTTTAAGTAGTGTATGTTATTTATGTTGCTTAAGAGTATAATATTTTTTTCACACATTTCCATTGTTAACAAACAGTATGTGGTAGCCAATGTGCATTTGAGCCAAGTTTTATTAGTTATAGGTGATAACAAAATGACTGAGACATTGATGTATAAACACAAAGGATGGTATATGTGAAATATATAGTTACTAAACCATTATTTTTGGCATTTTGAAAATTTAAAGCCCCTGAGAGAAGTTTGCAAATGCATTCTTTTACATTAATTCTGTGAAGAACCTTCACAGACATCTTCCCGGCTTTCAATTGTTTAGGATAGCTTATATATGCTAAATGCTTATATAAGCTAAAAATGGCCAATAATGGATCATTTGTCCATCAACACAAAGGCTTATTATTGTTTATATGCACTTCATAGAAAAACAATATTTTGCCAGTTACAGAAAAACATGCAATGATAGAATAAAGGTTGAATCATTTATGTGTGACCCCCAAAAATTAGAATATGTACACTATAATGTGCTGGGTCGAGTTGGTTCATGGTTTGTTTGGCATTTTGGAAATGTAAATCATACGTTGTGACTCTAAAGTGCTCACAGTGAATGATTTAGTATCAGCCCAAGGATGAACCTACACTCTAAGCAGCTAGGACAGATTCTACAAGTTTCATAAATACTCTTGATTGGTCGTTTAGTACAATTTTAAACTTTTAATGTAAATTTTATATGTAAACAATATGCTAAGCAGTGCTTCATGTGTTCACCAACACAGAGGGACATTTTTTCCTGTGTAAATATCATTTTGCTGCCTCACAGTCATTCCTGAACTGACTTAATAGATATTTAATTACATTGATGCATCATATAATTGGCACCAGCGTGGAAGGAGACAAACTGGGGCAGGCGGCCTGGATTGGGAATTAAAGAGATGTATTTATCTAAAGCCTGTCTGATTACCTGGCAGAATCACACAGATAATAGGGCAATAAATCTTCAGTTCACTCCTCTCATCGCCAGTGAATGAGTCGGCTTGCAACGTGGAAGTATCACGCTGACGGAGTGACTGAGAGTGTACGGCCACACACGGACATGTGCATGTGTGGTGCGGCTTATTAAAATGTGTAATAGATTTACTGACCCTGATATGCCACTAGAACAAAAAGTAATTATTCATACTGTGTAGAGCAGTCTAATTTTAACCAGTGGAAAGATTTTAAAAGAGCGAGATGGAATTAGTGAGGCATGGCTAAGGACTCAAATGGGCTCTGGGAAGGCATTTTGGTCTCGTGTTAAATGCTTCATCTAGGTGTGAAAAGCAGGAGAACATGAAGCATTTGAAGGAGAAAAATTAAAACAGCATTTTTATTATATTAAAACACACTTTGATTTACAATTGCTTTGCCTCACTGAACCTTCAAGCCAGTATTTTTGCAAAGTGAGCGTCAGAGGCCCTGAAGTATTATAGGTTAAAAAGTCACCAGTGAGACAGAAATTGCGAAAGAATTAATTTTGTGAAATGTCACTGTTACTGATACATCACCAGCCACTCGCCCTTTTACCTGATAGGGTTCCCCATCGACTTAAAAAAAAATCCAGCCCGGGTTTCAGGTTTGGGTTTCTATGTCAACATCAACATTTGGTCCTCTTTAGACGGAATCTAAATTCTGATTCATAATTTAAGCTGTCGGATGAAATGACTGGGGCTGAAATATTGATGGCGGTGGAAGATTGCAGTGCAGCAGCGCGCTAACTGAGTCTTCTTTGCTCTGTCACTCTCCCTCATAGCTTTCTCAGGTTTTGCTAAGTGCTCTGAATCAGGATCTCATCCAGTTTACACTCAAGCCGGGGGTGCAGGTGAATGTCTACGCCACGCGGCTCTCTCCAGGTCAGTCCGCCGTTCAGCTACCCGAGCACACTCTTGTCATGGCCATTTTAGGAAACGAGACACAGTTAAGGGCGTTATGTAAACTTTTCACTTTTAATAGAAGCGTGGGGATGAAGATCAAGACTGGACTGGACATTTCCCATTATCATTACCTGAGACATTTTCTCTCCATGGACAAAAATGCTCCACGTTTTGGATTAATATTCCAAAGAACTGAGCTGAGCAATAGGCTGCCCACATAACAAAAAGCCAGCCTACACACCTCTGACAACTGATTTATCTGAGCTCTCATTGGCTAATAGCTCCCAAAACACGCTATTAAAGCAACACAAAGTACTTTTTCTTGCGTTGTTCTGTAGGATTGGCGCTCCCTGACATGACCTGAGGTATTCTTCAAATGCAATGTGCAAAGTTAATTTTGACAAAGTTGCCCTGATCACTTTGACCTACCTTTTGCTTTTGCAGCTCCTCTTGTGGACAGCAGTGAGAGTGTCCACAGCAGTACTGCCATCATCATGCTTGTGTCCGTCGTACTGATGGTCTTGGCCATCTTTGTAATATATAAATTCAAAAGGTAAAGTTCTTTGGACCTTGTTTTTGCACACATACACATACAGTAGGTGGCCCAGTAACTGTAGGTAAGACTGACTCTACGGAAAATCAATCCCCATTTTCCAACCTGCGCTATTACCAATGATAGATATTTCTTGGTTTCCCTTTGTGTGTTTTTGTAAATGTGTTTGCATAATGGCCTTATTTAGAAGTGGCCCCATTACCTACTAGTAAGCATCTCACTCCTGAGCTTCTAAAACTTTCCCCAAGTATTAAGACTCCCTATATATCTGAGTTATGGACAGCAGAGGCACAATAATAGCTCGAGGAATAAGACAATTCCCCTCTGTCTCAATCTGCAGAATATTACAGGGAATGACAGTCTAATCAATTCTCCCAGAGAGCTGAATGGGTGTCACAGTCCTGCAGTTATCAATATTCATCTATCTGACAATGTGAGGGTTGACCTTTCGGAAATGCTAAACACAGCCATTCAAGGTGAGGCATACACTGCAGAATGGCAGGAAAGGTTGAGGAGATAAGTCCTGAGACAACATATATTATACAGTGAGGGACATACAGTAAATAGCCTCCTCTGCTGCGCTTAATCCCATGCCAATCACTGGGAATAGCCTTGCTTTCCTTTGCATTCATTTTTGGAGTCTTTCATTATAAAACAAAACTTCTACTTTGCCACTTTTTTCATTTTAAGACATTAACTTTGGATAATGTGCCTAAAATGTCACAGCAGCAGATGCAGAAGCAAGCCACTTGGGGGGAATCTGAAATTAGAAATGCAAGATGTTAGTTTTAAGCAGAATTGAGGGATTGCATCTGAGGGGATGAAAAATTGATTGAAAACTGAGGTGAACAATATGAAAGTGAGAGTGCAATGCCCAGTGGAATGCAAAAATGCCCCAGTTTCTCGCTTTAAAGCCATCCTCTGCCATCCTTAACAGTTAAAAATAGTGAGCTGCACATTATGCTTAGTGAGAGCATTAGAGAAACAGACCTGATGGCAGGTCTCCATTTGCTTGGCTTTCTCTGCCACTGTTTTTTTTTCCTCCATACCCTACAGGAAGATCCCAGGCATCAACACATACTCAGTGGAGCAGCCTGACAAAGAACAAGAGGTCATCCCAACAGTGACCTCTATAGCAGACCCAAACCCGGAGGGGGACAACCTGACCTCGCTGGACTGTGTGGATGTACAGTTAGACTCCAAAAGCAGAGGTACTATCATGTCTGCTCTCCCCTTAGGCTCCATATATTTCCCGCAATCCCACTGAGGGTTTCAAATGTTTTCATGCACAAGCGTAAATATATTGAGTTATAATTTAACTCTGTAGTCTTCTGTTACTGACATGAACATTATATTGTCAGGAGCATTCACGGCATAATGTCTCATAATGACAATAGAGGATGTGAGTGAGGTAATAAACAACAAAAAGGCAAAAATGTCTTGCGTAGGTAGGACTTTATGAGGTAATTACAGTTGTATTTTGCGTAAATCAGTTGTCAGTGCCTTAGTAAAAAAAATATATATATATATATTTTTTTTAGGATCTTCTTTTTTACTACTTATTTGTCATGTTCTACAAATGCATCGTTTCAGAGCAAAATAACTCTACTGATGCTAGATTAAGACTGACAAGAATGAATATTGATTTTCAGGTAAAACTTTATGGATGTTTAAAATTTTTTGTTATCTGTTGACACCTTCTATATACGTTTCTATAGTTTATTGTCTTATTTACCCCTCCCGTCTGCTTTCTCAAACTTGGTTGGTGGCTATAACGTGGTTGGTCAGACGCTGACTATAGATCTCTTACGACACAAATAAAAAAGTAAGTTTAAAGCAATGCTATATAACTTTTCAGGATATATTCCTGCTTAGGACTGCAGGAGACACATGCTGCTGCAAACTCACACGTGACTGTAATTCACACTTACAGATACTTAAAGATATGTCTTATTATTCATCTTTTTATCATAAAGGAAGGCACTCAACAATAAAAATATAGAATTTAAATAATCAGGTTCAAGGAATAATAAGTTATATGTAACAGAATTACGTAAATGATACAGATTACATTAACTGATTTACTGAGAGTACATTCAGGACATAGCAGCACACTTCTAGACTCAGCAGAACCAGCATCAGTATGGCTGCTGCTGTTGCCCTTTGCGTCTAGCTATACATCTTAGATGAGCTAGTTTCCACATGTCCACAAAACCTCAATATAAGTGTATATGTCCCTATACTATTATAACGGCTACTGCTATGGGACTGTGGTGTTGCTGTGGAGGGGGCCCCATTGAAACAAATGGAAAATGTATATTTACACCAGGACTTCGAGCGAGTGAAATCCAAAAGTAACTCTAAATACATTACTTTTAGGATACTAGAGGAGGTCCATTTTCTAGACTAGAGTATAATAGCACTGGTCATTAGTCTTTTGAAGTAATCCTAACCTTGTAAATGATTTATCTTTTATACTGTTTCCTACTTTCTTCAGCTTTGATAGGCTTCATTTTTTAATTTGTTAGTTTAATTTCCACTAGCTTGAATAGCTGTTATATTTGATTGTAACTGTCTTGCTGACACAACTGCCCTATTAGCCTTGTAAGTCTACAGATTTTTTACTTTATTTTTTTCCAAGCACTGTTTAGTGTTACAGTTGAGGTGAATCCTTACTTTTTGTTTGGTATTTATGACACTTTTCAAAATGTGTTCAACAGCGGCGCCTCTTTCCACAACTAGTGTTCTTGTTTTTCTCCACGCGGCATGTGCTGACACACTGTCAGTACGGTTTTACAGGGACTATTTCATCTTCTAAAAGTAGTTCCAATTAAATCTGCTCACAGTCAGGCAGAAATGTTAGCCCAATGTCTCAAAACCTCCTCCACATATAAAACCAAAACTGAACAATTAGGCCTGACTAGAGGTAGCGAAGTCCTTCTTTTAATTGGGATGAAGTGGCCATTTAATACGGCACAGAAAGTTACTGCAGAACTCATGACAGGCAGCTTGAAGATGAAGACTCACTACAGGGAGAGAGGTACCTTTCATGCTCTCCAAGTGGATCTTTTTGAATGTTTTGTACAATACAGAGTTAAGTAAGGCTATGTTCTTGACAGCATTGTATTAGTATTCATGTGTAAGTAAAACACAATCAAGTGCAAAGTAAGGGGAATGTCTGTGTGAATTATTTGACCCAATAAAGTAATTAGTGCATCATGGAAGGAGGCAGAGTGGTGAAAGCATTTTCATCAAGAAATATCTCCACAGTTCCAGCTGATTTACCACCAGCGGCAGCTAAACAATCGACCCATCCAAGATAAATGTGTTTGCTTGCAAAAAATATACTCTTATGCAAATAGCTACATAAAATTCCTGCTCTCTCTCTCTGTCTGTGTGCCTTCTTCTCCCTTGCCAGGCTACCTGCCATCGCGCGCAGACATCAAGCTCTCCGATGAAGCGCCCCATGTGTTTTAATGTTGAGAGTCTATGACCGACTCGAAAGCAATACATCTTCTTTGGCAGTTACTTCCAGCAAGCTATGAAACCACGGTCACAATGAATGGTCTCGGGTGTTTTGCTACCCATGCATGGATGGACCAGTTCACACTGTGCTGCCTAATCCCTCCGAGGAGACTGTACAGATTTATACTCGCTTCTTGAAAAAGGGGACACTTTTTGACTGGAAATACTTGTATTTTTGCAAGGACATTGATCTTTTTATGTAAATAATGTACATCCATAATGGACGGGGTGAAAGTTATTTGTCTCAGCTACTTATGGCTGTGTCTCTCTAATGTGAAAATATCCAACAGCGCAGATGTTGAATAATATCTGAAAAATATTCTTCTGTTTTTTGTTTTTGTTTTTTGTTCTTTGGGGCTTGTGTTTGTGAAGTTTACTTTGTTTAACTATATGGAAATAGCTTATCAGAGTATAGAAGACAGTGAGAGAAGCAGATTCATTAAGCCTTGTACAATCACTAAATCTTATCACCAGATTCTCATCAAATGAAAGCTCGCAATATCCAGGAGATGAAGGAGGACTCCTAGTCCCAAATCTGTGTATTCCATCAAGTCTGTCTCCTCGCAGCTCCCAATGTTATGTATGTCATAACAAAAAAACCAGGCTGATGATTGAAGCAGATAGACTCAATAGGTTGAAGAAGAAGCGCCAAGCAATCCCTCTTGTTTAGGGGACCCAAATAAGTCAGTCTGCAGTGAATCCTCACTTCATAACAGCCGAATACACATGCATACATTGTGTCTGAGTTATTATCTCTGCACAAGTCTAGTGTGGCTTTAGGAATCAATCTGACTTTTAAACTCTATTGCCAGAAGCTTTCATTGTACAGTCTCCAAATGTAAATGTTCTGAATTTAATTAGTTTCAGTGCAACCAGGAAGCTACAAATGTTCGCTGTTTTGCCGCAGCGTGCTGGGAAGTATTCATGCTATGTTATTTTAGGTAGACGTGATTCGCAGACAAGCCTGTATTCATGGGCTTAACACTGAGAGGACACAAAGTGCTGTGGAGTTTCACTTTAAATGTTTGTACATCCTGAGAATTATTGAGTCGAGTTCAGATTTAGAACTGTTTAGTGACTCTTTGGTTTAATCGTGGGTTTGTAGGGATTTTAAAAAAGATTAAAATCAACAAGATTTCTATTCAGTGGTAATGGATATGAAGGGAAGAGATTCCAGACCTGGAGTCATTCAGTCATTCCAGAGTCATTCAGTCACATACTGTATTTAATCTCTGGTCCTTGGTTTAATCTGGAGGCCTAGTTTAGCCCTAGGTTAGGTTCTTGGTATAGTCTTGGTCTCTCTTTTGATTTAGTCCTGGAATTAGTCAAGGTTTTGATTCTGACTTGGGTTTAGCAAATGGAATATTGAGTTGACATTCTGAATTGAGTTCAATGTAAGATGGCATGTGATTATAGCCTTGTCTGCAAATACACAAGGGCTTTATGATGCATTCATGGGTCAAGTTTTTGAAATAGTTTTATGTGCTTTCAGCTCAAAAAGACAATATTAATGTTGTTCCCATACCGATATATGTATTGGCAGCAATTATTGGCTTTTCTTCAAAGTCCAGGCCACACTTATGTAAGCAACAACTAATGGTAATCCTACATTATTGACTGTATTAATGCCAAAAGTCAATAGGCATTACGCAAAGTAATAAACATTATTTTGCTATTTGCCTATGACGTCGAGTAAAGAAATAACTTTTAACGCCAATTGTCTTTCTCCACCTTGAGCAGGTGTATATTCCGATGACACATGAATGCATCATTAATATGGACATACTCTTTTGTTAAACTGTGAAACACTGGACACTATCTGTATTCATTGTAACACTTATTTTCTTAGAATCACTCTGGTGTGTTGACTTGACTTGACATAACGGTACCAGCATCTAAACATGGCACATGCTCAGTTTTACAGTAATGAAGAGGAGCCCGTTCCACAGTCTGCTCTACTTTGGCCCCTGAGGACTGTGTGGACAAAAAGGCTGTGGATTTGTTCATCTCCTGCGCTGCGAGGGACAGAGATAGAGAAGACGTATCTGCTGTCAACAAGGCTCTCTGCTGCCTACGCGCACAGCTTTGGTCAGCCGCTGTCTCTTTGGGATAAGTACCAGAGTTCTTCTTCATCAAACTTTTCTTTTTAAGTGTTGTCAGCATCATACGTCAGAAAGACAAATTGACTTGAGGCTTCTCCGTGCTTCTTTCTTCCTCTTCTCCGATTGAGCCTGAAGCATAAATAAGCTGGTATTGTTCATCAGACTCTATCTCCACACCAGGACGCTTGTTATTTCCAACACATTTTTGGAAAATCCCAGTAATCGACCTGTGAATAAGACTGTGAACATATCTGCATGAATTTTTTGGGGTGTTTTTTTAAGATACTCAAAATAATTAGGAAATGGAACGTGTAGAAATGTGAACTGCTGTATTTTCTGTTGCTCAAGAGGCTCGACAGCTCGATCATTACAAGTGATGTGATTATTAAGTGGGCTGTTTTTTGGTTGTTTTTTTTATCTCTGCAGGAGTCGCCATGGTTGCAGAATAAAGCAGAAATTTAACGCAGCATGAATGGTTGATAGCACACACATTTGGAATAGTCTTTGATCGGGGGGGAAATCGATAGCGTTGATTGGGGCTTTTAGCTGTGTTTGACCTTTGATGTTGTCAATCAGAACACTTCATTAAAGGGGCTTCACCTCAGACGATAGCTGTCAAAGACAAAAAAAAGTCCAATGTGAAGACCACTTCCAAGTTTGTTTTTGACTTTGACCTCTTGTGCTCATGCTGCATTCATCTTCTCTTTGGAAGTTTGTAGATTATCTGACTCTAGTGTCTTGTTGTGCTTTTAGTTTCTGGTCACAGACTGGCTCAATGATTTTTTTTAACAGCAAGTCTCACTATTATCAAGTCAGGTTTACTGACTTTACAGTACTGCTTTCAATGCCCCTGACTTGTTAATAAGAGTGAGATAAAATACTGATATGAACAAATAAAAAGGTGAGGATTTTAGTTTCCAATGGCATTTGGTGGTGAATTATATTCTGTTGTCAATTAGCAAGTGGAACATTTTCAACATTGTTCTAAGCCTTCAAGAAAGACTGTGTGTTGTAAAAAAAGAAACATAATTATACTTCTCCTCTAGCACATTGGACAGCTGTTACAACTGGAGATAACTGAATTGCCACAAAAAAGTCCAGTCCATTACAAGATATAGACTACAGTACAAAAAAGACCAGGTTTACAGGGAACCTACAAAATGGTCAGATATTGTACAGTTTATCACAGAAATCCTTTGAACGACCATGACATGACTGCTCTGTCCCACCTTTGAGCCCATAGGTCAGAACCAATAATGCAAAACCTTACGGCATGCTAACTAAAAAATTATGACAGTCTATGGAAATATAGAGCTTTAAAAGTCAATATTTCCAAGATGGAAAAGGTGACTATAAAGTAAATAGGTTCCTATATGTTCACCTGTATTCTACAGCAACTTTACACAAGGCACACTCCACTTAAGTAGTCTGTCATTTAATGTGGACAATAAATAATGGTGTTACCAGTTAGAGCAGTTGTATTGAAGTTTGGAATATTACAACTCAGGTCTTTCTGTGAGGTCTTTCTGTCTTACTGTGGGTTCTCTCCGGGTACTCCGGCTTCCTCCCACCATCCAGAGACATGCATGTAAAGGTCAACAGGCAACTCTAAAGTGTCCCTAGTGAATGCATGTGAGAGTTAGTGTTTGTCTCTAAGTGTTAGCCCTGCGACTAACCGGCCATTATCCAGGGTGAACCCCGCCTAAGGCCCAAAGCTGCTGGGATAGGCTCCAGTCACCCGCAACCCCTAACGGGACTAAGCGGAAGAAAATGAATGAGTAAACGGATGAATGGATAGAAATTAGTAAAACTCCTTGTATTTTTTTTTTTTTGATACACATATCAATCAGAGTGGAAATTCAAATATTGTCATTGCAACATTCAACATCCAATTAATTGGACACGACATTTTCCTTTGTACAAAATATTAATGTGCAATACATGACAACGTCGTTGTTCTGAATTAATCAGGTGTTTCTGTGCATTTTTTAACTTTGAACGCTTTTTTTTCTCCATTGTGTCTAACGCCACATGAATGCAACATTAGCATGCCTCAAGTTCCACTGCATCTATTTGCATGTTACAAAGGGACCGATTGGAGGGACAATGAAGTAGCCTGGGGTGATTCTAATAGGCTAGTTTCTTGGCTCTCCCACTGAGCAACAAATTAATTATCCCCTCTCTAGGAAATCGACACACACACACCATCTCACAATCAAGGAAGATTTTCCCCGAGTGGCTATAGCACCTTGAATGAAAAATATCCCACAACAATAACCCACAGCTATATTGTGTTAGCCACACTGTGAAATTGATGAGCATGTTTCCTTTCATTGAGTGCTACATTATGGTGTCTGGCTGCAGCGAATCATCCATTAGTGATTGTCACCGTTCAATTTGATTGTGCCGCCGAACATCCCAGGGCAGTTAGGGAAAGGGCCTTGGTGTTAATACAGCCTGAGAGCGCCAGGCACATTAAGACTCTCGGGGCGTCGACTGATGTTTCAGTGATGATGATTGGTGTGTGATGTGAAGCAGTGGCGAAACAGAAACAGCATGCAAAACAAAACGACAACAGACCTGTTTCACTATGGACTGTGATTTCTCCCAACGGCTGCCCCCTCATTTGCAAACCTGTCTCAATGTTTACTATTATTTTACACTATTCCCAAAGATGAAGAAAAGGTTTCAGCTAAAATTACATACAGTGTATACATAAAGAAAAATAATCAATCAAAATCAAGCTCCTTATTTATTTAGTTTTAAATAAACTTGTCTTGTTACTATAGTCAAACTTATAAATTCTGTTTGTGTTTTGGCTTAGTTTCAGGAGTTGGCTTTTTTTCAGTAGAGAATTTGCTATTTAGTAAATTGCTATTCCGGTTCTATCGATATACAGGGAGATGTACATGCACACAGAGAAACATAATTATTAATTTTCCTGTACACATGACAAATGATTGTATCCCAGATTTGTATAACTGAATCTTACACAAACTGCAGTGAGCTTAATAGGGTTAAGAATTTACATTACAGGCATGGATTATTCACCACATTTAGAGCAACAAAAGAAGAGAAGAACAAAAAAAGACCTAAAGACCTAAATCCTAACCTTTCTGGTGTGAGCCACCATTGCCACAGCAAGAAGAGGAGTGAGCGGCAGAGGAAAAACACTGGCTGCTGAGATAGTTAAAAGAACTGTAGTGGACACTGACACAATAACCAGTGGCATCAAAAGAGGTTCTGGTAGCAAGTAATCTTCCTACAAGAATGCATGCTCAAAAAGAAACACCAATGTGCTTCCTTTCTAGCAGCGCTCAGTTTGTCCTTGTGCTAAAACAGCAACACGGAGTAATGGAACATGTTTATTTTTCTAAGACAGAAAAAAAAATGTTTTCTTTGTGAGTAATTACTATGTTCTGACTGATGTGTTCCAGTTTGCTTCAAGTGAAATAGTCTAGCGACACAATACACAATGTTGCCTCAGCAATGGACAAACTGCATTTTTTTGTTTTGAAATCACATTATAAGTAATAGCAATTGTCATGTTCTCCACTAAGTTGCTGCTAAAGTTATTCATTTATGCAGGAAAAGGGAAAACATATATTTATATAAAAATACATTTATTTTAAACATTGTCAAAATGGCAATTTCTTCACAGTAAGAAATGTAGTTCAGATAAACAATATCACAAGCATGCACAGATTTAGACAATTGCCCGACTAGACTAATTAGATGAAATGTTAATTTAATTATTCGTTAAATGTGTCTTCAAAACCACCATAATATATACAGTATGTGCCCTTTCTAATATTCTACAATCTGTCTTCACACATAATTAGGGCATGCTACTGTAGAAAATGTTTCATTTGTGAAAAAAGAGGACATCGAGATTTGGAAATGGAAATACACTTTTCTGTTTAGTGGCTTTACTTTACAATGAGCACAAGGCTACAGTATAGATTTACATTCGGTGATAATCTATGTACAAATCTTATCCATAAAGTCACATTCTTCATCTGAGAAACACTCTTTCAAAGCATATCTTACAATAAAACCATCTTTCTTATAAACAGTCAGATGCTGAGATAATAATACGGTGTGTTCATTTCATTTGCACCATGTGGCCTCTAAGTCGTAGGGCAGTGAATGTCAACGTTTATCCTCAGGCGCAACTTTTGGTTTAAAAGTTAGAATGGCCTATTTAACAAATCCCATTTCCTTCAGCATACAGAATGAGAATTACACCCAGAAATGACTTATTAATTACATTTCTCCCAAAGACTCCCTATTTTAGTGATATTGAAAAGACTCATGTTTCTATGGGGTTTGTGCATTAGGACTTTGCCTATTGTCATTTCACAGTCTTTGTTCATATATGACGAGCAGTTGGGATGATAATAAAATATGCATGAAGGAAGATAATTCCTGAACAATAACACTGATGTTAGTATACCGCATTTGTGAAGGCAATGGGACATGTGTGAAAATGTATTATCCAACATTCATTGTCCTCAAAATAGTGGCCAAATAACATGATTCTGTAAAATATTACAAAGTAGATACTATCTATGTGATATAAAACATGAACAATATACAGTATAGCAGCATGAAAAATAAACAAATTAAAGAACACTGTCGACAAAGCAAACAATTTTCATCACAATTCAAACACAACAGTTTGTACTTGAAGTGTGTACAGTGTAAAGTCTTAGACATTGGTACAGTTCGGGAATTCCCTGGTTACAATTCTCTCCATATTCCGTCCCAGTGTTCCTGCAAATGTGCAAAACAAATATGAAATAGTCTCTGTGGGAAGTCATTTTCTATAAATGGCAAGCAGATTACATGTTAAACTTTCAGAAGGAAGGAAGTCAGTACCAAGAAGATTAAGGCTTGATAAAACTACAATAAATTAAACTATTAAGCTGACATTCACTTCCTGTGCAGAAAAAGCAGCTTAAATGGATAATATGTTGTTGATTATATTGTTAAATTTAATCACACAATTTCCTGTGTCTTTCTAAGGACACATTTGGACACTGCATTCACACTGGCCTCAGATGTGTCTGTTCGACATGTCGTTTGATCAGATTAGATTTCTTCATGCTGTAATTTTATTTTCACATATAGTCCTAATCAGATTCAGGTCTGATTTGTAGCAGAATTGACTGAAACGATGCAGGACGGGTCAGTATGGCACAGTTTGGATGCATTAACCCCTTACTTCATTCTCCAGTCCTCTATGGCATTGACGTGTTGCCAAACGTGACGTGTAGACAAAATAAACAAGTAAATCCTCCCTATCAGCAGTTTGGTAAGATGGAGGTATCAGCATAGAGAAGCAATAAACAGCTGAAGAAAAGATTGTTGAAGCTTGTTCCTTCTTTATTCCCAGCTATCTGATTAAATCTGATTGTTAAATTTATGGAGCTGCAGTCAGTTTGCTACATTTCAGGGCCTTACTGTTTAATGTCCCAAGTTATGGTTGTGTGAATGCAATTAATCAGAGAAAAAATATACTGATTCAAAAAAGTAGGACATAGCGTTACTTCTTTTAAGAACTACGGTGCCCTTTTTTTGGTAATGCTTTATACCTCCCATTGCCAATGGGAATTCTTCTAACTAATTTTAGTTCAGGGGCCACATAAAGCCCAATTTGAGCTCAAGTGGGCTGGACCAGTAAATTAATAGTAGATTGACCTTAAAATAACTAAATATTTTCCCTTTGTTTGAGAGCACAGAAGTACAATTACATTAATATATCTGTGCTCTTGTCAATTGCAACCAAAAAAGGCTAATGTTGGCAAAAGCCTTGAGCATGCACACTTTTATAATCTCACACTTTGCTTTCACTGCTGCATCACAGACCTCACAGCTATGGCTAAAAACCTTTGTGTCCTTAATTCAAGAATTCATTTATCTTGTCTCTTCTCAGTTGTCCTAGCAAGCTGTTGGATTTTTCTTCATGATGAGTGCCATAGTGGTGCTGAATCTTAAATTAATTTAGCACTATAACTTGTTGCATACACACCAAGCACACAGACTTCTCATTCACTTGAATGAATAAATGAATAAACAGGAAGTACTCCAGACATTTTTGGTAATATGGGTGTGCCACAGAGAGTATTTTCAACAGCAAAACAGTTCAGGTTCTCAGTGTTGTCTTATGCCCGCTACTATTACTAAAACTTCCAGTGGACAAATTCAATTAAGAACAGCAGTTACCTTTATTTAAAAAAAATTGTTGTTAATGTCTTCTTTATATTTTTTACACTTTCCAAAATTATCCCACGGGTCAGATTGTACCGTCTACAGGCCAGTTTTGGCCCACAGACCGTGTGTTTGACACCCCTGCTCTAAAGCCTTAATAGCCTTAATTATGACCAAGATCTGCTTAAATGGGATCAGATTTAGCAAAGTGTAATGTGAACACAAAAAGTTACATCTGTTACACTATTCCCAGCTGTGTGAACATGCCCCCCAAAAAAGCATTTCCCAAAGGTCAGAGGTGACACAGTGAAGCGCCTCATCTGCAGCCACTCTCACACCAATCAGAAGTGACTGGATTCGTGGAGAAGTGTGACCGTTAGAGTAGAATCCATCCCCCCACTCGAATAACCTGCCATAACACTTGGTTTTATTCTAATTCACCTCTTCCTTGATGCGCGAGACTCTCCTCATGCTAATCACAGAACTCTGGCAATCATTTTGTGCAGAACTCAAGCTGATTGCTAGGCCGATGAATTTTAAAGACCACAGCGAAGCCTGATTTGTAGTGTCTTAAAGATTTTAGTTTTAAAGTTTAATTAATTCCAATTTCTACTCAACTGTAAATTTCTCTCTGTCTTGAAACACAAGCCCAAGAGTGTCGTGGTGTTAATCATTCAGAAACAGTTTGTAAAAACATCTATCATTTCAACACGCTCGCTAAACTGTTTTCATTTATCACACATTCAAATCTTTTATTTTAATAGTCTGCTGAGTCCTGTTTTAAAAGTTCGTAGAATCTGAATATGGTTTTAATTTATCTACCAGCGCTGTGATAATAAGCCATGGACATTTTTTAGTTCAGCAAAACCAATTAGACCCAAAGGAGAAATAAAGTATAACATCATTTTCATTAAATTTTAATTAATTGACGTTACACCGAGAAAGTTGCTCAAAACATTACTTCTTGTTTGTTATTATAAAGGTTTTTTAGTAGCTGGGTGGTACTTTTACTGACATAAAATGGAGTTATTGTTGACAACAATTTCCCTTCGAAATCCTGTCGGCTCAATAATTGTAACCATTTATTTTAAAAAAGGGCTGACTTTATGTGATGCTTTGTTTCTCTGATTGGTTGTGGGTTTTTCAAATTGAGGGAGTTTTGTCTGCTTATGTTGGTACTGCCCTTTCCTTATTGGCTGTATGTCCATCCAATTACATTCAGAGGCTGTTGAATTTGGTCCCGCCCCCTGGAAATCCAACTCAAAAAGAGATTAGACTAAGAGACCATTAACACATTGACGCAGTTCGCCCAAAATGCAATGTTGCAGTTGTTTAGAAACAATGTTCTCACTCATAAAAGAAAGCTTTTATAATCTGGCCGTGGAGATGTTTTGGTTTTGTTCCAACGCCCACACGGTTGTCATCAAAGCAGTGAAGTGTCCTAAGTAAAAACAATGATTATCAGCAATGTTCTAAAACGTCAGGTTTATAAAGTATATATTTTGGAAGGGAACGCCACCATTAGGTATTCTTGCGTGTAATGATTGTTTGCAGTTAAGGCGTTCTTAACAGCTGAGAGTAACAGTGTGAACGCAGATTTATTTGATTGCACTTCTGGCCAGTGTTTGCGTTTTGCTCCTCAATCTTTGTATATAATAGAAATATAATTAGGATGGCTGGCCAGGGTTAAACTGTTTTTTTCTGTTTTTGTTTTCATATATAAATCTGTTGAATTAATTTAGAGTAAAATACAGTTTAAATACATTGCCAGTAAATTTATATTAGACATTAGGCAGCTCAACTAAGTAACCATTGCTATAATACATGTTAGTATTGAGTAAGAGCTGGATTTACTGTGTACAAAATGTAGTGTGTTGTAAAGAAATAGACCACTGCATTTGGTTGCTTAATACAATAAGCTTTCAGTGACTGTGACTACTGAGCACATTTCATTCAATGATTATGATAACTGAAGATCTTGTGCTTGTAAAATAGATTGGAGTGTAAACACACTCTACATTTTGATGAACCTTTTGGTCCGTGCCTTAATCAGGCTCCGTACGACTCATGCCAAGCACAGAGTATTAATGCAATCTTTAAACAGCAGGCTGTCAATTAATTTAATCTAGAGTGCCTCAAATCAAAGGCTCCATGCTGCTGTGCTCTTTGTAAATAAACACCTCTGATAGCAACTGAAAGCTCCTCATTTGTTTCACATCAGCAAGGACTCAGAAAAGGTGCAAAGAGCTGCGAAATGAAGAATGGCCAAAGTGCTGAGTGACCACAAAAGCGGCCCGCAGCCCACATGTCCGTGTCAGGAGCCCTGCATTGCTACTTTTGTCAACTGCTCGACTTTCAGAACAGCGCTGAATGGTATTCATCTAAAACACATCAGAGTGGATGTCAGCCACAGCAATCAAAAAGTTCACTTGTCATGCCGAGATCTGGCTGAGGTGCAGATGCTGCACTTGTGCTGTGCAATTTGCAAAACTCTGACACACCGCAGTGGTATAATGTATAGTATAGCAGTGCCGCAGTCCTGTGGCACTCTAGCATTCTCTGGAGCTACTTTAAAGTTATTCAAAACAGATGCTTGGTGATGTGTTTTAGGGCAATAAAATGTTAATCAGGATCAGTTTCTGTGGTGACTGTCAGGCTTTAAATCCTTATTAATGTCTCAGTGTAGTACACAGTTATGAATAATCTGTAGCCAGTCTACTCTTGTCAAACAAAATGGAGTCACTTCTGCATAATTTCTTGACCTTAAATTAACAGCTCCCAAAATAAATCTCTGTGCACCCACTAAATGTCATCGTACTTTTTGAAAGGTAGTAAATATTGAAGTTGCAGTGGTGCCAACGTACCTCTGCTTCTGGCCTCCATCTCTTTCTCCATCAGCTCCTTCTGACAGGGGAACTCACTCAGCTTCACCTTGGACATGTTGTCGGTGGGACTGACCGTACTAATCACCTCTGGCTCCTTCTCTTGGGTGTCTTCAGTTTGCACATGGATCCATGGGATTTTCCTTGAAATATTTAGATTGCAATTGAAAAACTGAATACTGTGTAATAAAAAATATGCTTTTAAATATAATTCTTGACAGTTTGATAAAGACATTAGTGTGTTTAGTTGATTAGTAAGATTTAACTGAGAACACAAAACCTTTTCAGGGAAGCCTGCAATATTATTCTGCACCTCTAGAGGGAGTCAGGAGTAAATGTGAAAGCCACTGGATTTAAACGGGGGAATACACAATTTTTTTATGCATATGGAAAAAAGAACCGTTACCTAATAATTTCCTAATAGCATACTGCAATAGGAATCATCAGTGAAAAAACCTTAAGACCTTAAGAAGTCTTGGCTTTTAATAGATGAGAAATTTCAGTCCTGAACCCGCTTACGTTGTGTATTTTTTGACGTTGCCGTAGAAATAGGGCTGCCATGTTGATTATAAAAAAAATGTTGATTGATTTTTATAGTCAATGTGTGTTAAAAGAATTTACTTTACAGATAAATTAGCAGACGATGAAGACCGTATATGATTTGAAAAGAAGGGTCAGGGTTTAATCCTTGCAAGGATGAAGCAAAATACATGTCACAATGATACAGGCTGATGTTTTTTTCTTAACAAGGTAAATAATACATGGGATTTTATATCCAGGAGTACACACAGTGTTTTAGGAGGAGACGACGATTACCGCCTCTACAGACCTATGACCCAGAGGTGGTAATATGTCTATGTTGAAGGACAGGGCATGAACAGAATGAACAGAAATAATAAACATACAATTTCCACAACCGTATATGTGTCATATACAGTTTTTTTTTAAGTTTGCAAAAATTTACTTCTAAATAAAAAATACACACAGCACAGCAGGTTAGCTAATTGCTAAACTAATCATTAGTTGGAGTCCTTCATAAAATGATTAACTAGTCATATCCTCTGCACAGTGTATAATAATTCTGGCCAAGGTGCACAGTGTGACATGTAATAATCTTATACAATTGTAAAAATTCCCACAGTGTGACAGTATACACATTCAATTATTGTACATATATTTGCATAGTTGAGTCAATGAACAAACCTTTTGAACTTGTAGATGAAGAATGCTGCTACACCAACTATTACCACGCTGAGCAGCATTAGCATGGCTGGCCCACTGTGGATGGTGTTGGAGTCAACCAGAGGCGCTGTCAGACAAGGTACAGTTTAAATCTTAGCTTTATAGACAGCGGGACAAATATGTTAAACAGTTGATCTTTTTCCTAAGTCACATCTTATTCGAACCGAACTAGCAGACGACTCATTACCCCATGCAAGTCACCTAATGACGGCACGTTTTATTTGAAGAGCCGCCCTCCGTCTGTTTCCCCCTAAGGATATTAAAAGGAACCTTCAGGAGGTCCAATGTCTCTCAGTGGGGATCTTCACGCAGGTGTCTTATGCATAGTCATGGCTTTTTAAATGCTGAGATGCAATATTCAAAGTACACCCCCCCTTCACTGCTCAGCCCTCTCCTTCAGACAGCAGCCTGTGAAGTCTGTGACCTTTCGGGATCATTTTAAAGGCAAGCTAGACCTTTGTATGCAGACACAAATGAAGACAGATCAGTTGGTGGATGAAAAGGGTAAAGACACGCCGGCTTGATCGACACGTTTTCGCGATATGCTAATAACGCGGTGACCCTGCCCATTTCCTTACAGCATACCAAGCACATTCTTTGTCAATCATGCCATTGATCGGCTAATTTGAAAGAGAGGTACAGTGCTACAGCCTCAAGTTACAGGCTGCCTGAAATATATAGATATAGATACTTAGAATATGCAGCAATTGTCAATCTGTCTTGTTTTTGCCTCGGTGTGTAACTCAATTTCACATCATGCTGAGAGGGACTTCACTTATCTCAAACCAAGTGCATGTGGGACTTGAGTCAAATAGATCTTTTTATGTGTATCAGTTACATCAGAATAAAATGTATATGACTACGGATTGAGAAATAGTTCTAAGAAATAGAAGGAAAACTTACCCAGAGTTTGCTGAGTGACGTACACAACGACACAGATATTAGCTTTCAGTTCGAAGTGGACTAAGCCTTGGTTTAGAGCAGTGAGACAAATATCTGCTATCTGAAACAGAAAACATGACTATTAGAAGAAAGGACACAAGATTGAAATACATCTTACTGCATCTTTGTATCTTAAAATAGCTTCTTGCTTGACTCCATTAGCCACTATCATTGACTTTCTGCATAGTTTTGTTCTGCCCTTAACCACACAATATTATTTCCAGACCTCTTTCAGAGTGATGTCATAAAATAACATAACTTCATGACTTCATGAAATGGGCAGATGACCAGTAAAAACAGGACTTGTCTAATTCTTATGGTGTTTGGTCTGACCCCGAATCTGCAGAGTTCAGCAGATTGTGGTTCAGCTGTTTTTTGGTCTAACAGAAGAAAGTGGTCTTGACCCAGTTTGTCTGAAAAGTGTGAAAGCCTGTTTGTCGATATGATGGACTTTCACACGAACAATAAAACAAACATAAAGAGCAAACACAGGAAGGAAAAGAAACTGATATCAATGTGGTTTAACAATACTCTTGGTTTACAGATTATGAAGTTTTATGATTCATTTGACAGTATTTTATAGGAATGCCTCAGCACAAGCCTCCTGCGCAGCCGCCTGTTTCACAAGAGCATCATAGGATGTTTAAACAGAGTTGCAGCTGTAAGTACTTACTCCATATTAAATATAGCCCGTCTGTAGTGACAACACTCTAATCATTTTCTTTTTTCAGTTTCTCCATTCAACTGTAAAAACTGCAAAAAGCCTGCAGTCACCACAGATTGACAACAGTCTAAATCTGAGGGTCCTTTGGTGCGTTTTTTTTATCTAAATGTAAATGGACCAAATGAATAGACTGTATCAATTAACGAGTGCATGGTGCAGATGTAGGTGTAAACAGTTGACCACATGGCTCCTACCGTGTCTAGCGCCTCCTCGCCCCTCCTCTTGTGCTCGTCTGATATGTGCGCGTCAGGGAGGATGAAGAGCTCCGCTGTGGTTGGAACCCCAGGGTACAGTGACACTAGCAGCTGGTCCTCGGGAACCCCAGACACCTTTAAAAAGCATACCATCATCTCGTGCAAATCCATACAGCAGGCTTTTGAATCAGAAAATCTCAGAGGTCTAATGCATAATACAGCCTGTCAACACAGGTAATGTAAAAAACGGCTAAAGGTTTGTCATGTGAACCATAAAATGTCATGAATTTTGTATTGACGGCGCACACCAGACCATGCTATGAAAAAGTAATGTCTCTGAAAGCCACTGGTGGCTCGTGTTGGCTCTGGGAATGGCTCCGAGCGATGGAGACGTGCTGTACCTGTGAGAGAGCTGTCCGCACCACGCGCCCTATGTCCTCCCTCCACTCGGGGATGTCAGGATTGTGCTCGTCAAGCGCAGGCGAGAACGACAACAGCAACGACCTGAAGAACTCTAAGAAAAAAAAACGAGCCAAGCAACGTCTGTTAGACTCTGAATGCCGCCTTCAATTTCGAATTCATCCAATGTGTGTTTTTTGTCTTTTTTGATTTGCCAACATGCCCCTTGAAGTTAATTGCTGCTCAAGAGTTCATGTTCGCTTACCGTGACATTTTATTCACAAAACATAAACCTGCATTGACAACGCTATGTGTCCAAGAAGAAGCGCACTTTCCCCATATTGTAGAGTCATAACATGTATATTGTACATTCATTCATATAGCTCATCCGACCAATTTAAGTGCTTTGAAGACTTACTGCGCCTCTTACCTTTTACTGTTATAACTTTGGAGTCCTGCATTATGTTACTCCCAGAGGCAACCTGGACTGTGACCTTGTTTTTCCCCACTTTCTGAAATGTGTATGAGATGCTTCCTTCCAAGGTTATGATGGGCTAGAATCAAAAGAAAATCACAGAAAAAAATGCTAGCAGTCCTCTTAGTCAAGGAAAGGCAAAGAAAAAAAAAGCCCTATAAAAAACGCATAATGAGGAAGCACTAAATGCAATCACAGTGAGAAAGAAATACGACTGGCTATTCTAGATCTGAGAGATAACAGTCATGTACAGTTGTGTTTTGTATCATTTGTGTGAAAGACAAGAGTGAGCAGAATGTGAGGCAAAGTGAAAATAATGTGTGAGAAGGAGAAAGAAGGAAGAAGCAGCTAACCTCCAAGCTGTTCTCAAACCACCAGAAGAAGTTCAGCGTTCTGGTGTGGCTGGGCCAAACCATTACAGTCAGATTAGCCTCCTTTCCTCTGACCGTCACGATGGGAGCGGAGAGATAGATGCGCTCGACTGGACCTGAGGCAGCAGCACACACACACATCCATACATGAGCGCAAACAGGAAAAGCTTACACAATGAAAAGAAAACAGAGACTGATTACATTAAACTTCTCCACAGACACCGTGTTACAATAATGCTGCGTTGTACAGTAATTTATCAAAGTATTGTTGCTTGCCGTACTAAAATTTATTTTGTGAATCCAGTACATAAGATTTGTATTCTGTTTTATCAATATCGGTCTTGAAAGTGTAAAAAAGGGCTTAGATTATGAAGGAGAAGATTCTGTGCAAAAAAAGTTGTAATACATTTAAAAACTTCTAGCATTTGAGAACAGTATTAATAGTGTTTGAACTGTGCAACAATGCACTCACTCCCATCATGCTGTTTTTAGGGGTTGTGGAGAAATTACCTACACTCTTTCAGAGGCATCAGAGAAAATGTAATTATTAGGTAAAAGGCTAAATATTATCTTAAATGTAAAGTGTAAATGAACAAAAAAAAGTAAACTGAAAATTAAGGCCAAAAATGTGTAATCATAAGTCATGATCTTTGATTGTAAAAGACAACGTGATCCTGCATTTGTTTTTTCTGTAAACCCCAAATTCCATAAATTAAATGAACGAAACAAAGCCTTCTGAAATTTGGATCTCAAATAATCTAAATCCATTAATACCCTCTTATCAGTGAGTAAACCTGTATAGCCCTGGTGGGACTCTATGTAGCACCAGTATTCGTAGGGGCTAAAATGCACAAAGGTAATACAAGCATGACTGATGCAGCCTAGTGGGGCCGTGACTATCCATGAAACAGTCTTCATGCTCTCTGCTCTCTCTGCTCTGCCAGATAATCACTAATGCAGTTTTCATTCACATACTGGTGATGTGTAGGAACAATGTACTGCTGTCAGATCCCTGGCTGTTTTCGGCGTGCGCTGTCAATCGGTAAATCCCAGTCGCTCTGTAGATATGCTTGATGCCGTCGTTAGTTCTGCTTAGGTTGGAGTATGTGATCTTGATTCCATCCCCGAAGTCGAGCTGCATGGTGGTCTTCTGAGAGTCTCCCTGAGGACGGAGAGACGTGGCATCTGTCATGAGGGCTTAGGTCTGAATGCTTCTCTAACACTGCACAGTTCACTAAAGTGCTCACACTTAGGTGTTCTCCTAAAACATGTCAGAAATACTTTGCAGCTGGATATGAGTGGAAAAAGACAGGTATTCTACCGAGACACAAGTTATGAAGGAAAACATGTCCTGAGGTCACTTTATCTGACACCATCATCCAAAACAAACAGAGCACCAACACACTATGTTTCAATGACTGACTCTGTATAATGGAGGTAAGGTGACTCACATCCTCCAGGAAGACCATAAAGGTAACATTGGCTCCCACATTAGCGCTGAGCTCTCCTTGGCTGGTGGTCAAGCGCAGGCCACGAGGCGGTCTGGGCCGACACGCTTGCCTCCTTGGAGAGAACGTGTTCCTTCCAACCTCCTTACAGTTGTTGGACAGAACCTTACGATACCTTTAAGTGCATTCAAAGGAAATTCAGATGTGATTATTTATAATTTATAACAAGAAGTGAAAGGATCAAGATAAACTGCAATTTAACATTCACATATAGGAATATGTAAGCACATATTAATTTATGTAACCAACTAGTAATAGGACTGCGTTTCCTCAAGTAATCAAGAGATCAGTTGTAAATTGCGTCAGTGATCCTATGTAAAAGTGGACAACACATAATTTTTTCAAGATACGTTTGCGTGCAAATCACTCTAAAGTTGGGGCACAAAAAAAATATTAGCCACAGATTTAAATTTTTTCATAAATCATATCAATTTAAAGTAACTGATCTTGGACTAATTTTTATTGGTTTAATTCAATCAGTGACTTGTTATGTACACAGATGTAAGCAGACATATTTTGGGGGAGGGGGGGCATTTGGGGACATTGAGAATTCCTTGGTTAGCCTAAACTGTAAATGAAAATACCATTGTCTCTCAGTTGTGTCCTTCAAAGCAGCTGCAATACACATGTGGGATTAAGCTGGAGTACCCAGAGAGAACTGTACTGCCCAACAAAAACCTCAATTATTATATTGCTTGGCTTGTGTTATTTTATTGTGGTACAATGACTGGAAAGTACCATTTTTTATTTATATATAAAGATGATTGACAGTGGTAATGACTTATCATGACTTTTCTTTCGTCTTAACAGTGGCTTGGTATGACACTTCAAGGGCAAAATCTGAGTCCGGTTGTTCTAAACCATTAATAAATCAATGGGGATTTGACATCTATGCCAACATTAAGCTAAGGAGCTAAAAGAATAAACAAAAACGCACCGTTCAGATGCAGTAGTCCTTTGTGATTCCTGTTGAATTACAAAAGTGGTTCCTTATTTTATTTCAGCGGGTCTCAAAATTGATTTTATTATAGCACTTTTGCAATAACACCTTGTATCATGTTAAAATAAATGAGAGGATATGGATTTTCTTAATTCAGAAAAGTAGACTCTAACTTTGCATACAGATTAGTTATTGTCTTATTGTAGAAGTGCTTTAACTACATTGCATTATTCAGTAACTAGTTTTTAGCAGAACATTTATTTGGGAAGTCCTTTGTGGATGAATTTCATATGAGTCTCAATTAGAAACTTTTTTAACAAAATTTTTTGAGGAACATTCCTGCACTCAATAATATTTTGTTTAGACACAGGGAAAATGGGACAGGGTGAATTTTGACTCTCTTGTCCTAGACAAATGCATTGGAATGGAATAATACACTTTTGGGATGAATGGAGCATTGGAGGCCACTCACCCTGTGCTGTTAAGGAAGCTTTGGCTGGTGCTACAGCTTTTAGCCACACCATTTGGATTAAACCAAAAGGCAGGGGAGCACTTTCCATTCGTCTGGCGTTCCCAACCATAATCACTGCCAAAAAAAAAACAGAGCACTTCATAAAATTATAAACACCCATACTGAGATATCTTACTTCTGTACGAGGGCAAATACTTCACAGTTGGAGCTCGGTGGCATATTTTAAGAGCAGAACTAGAGACATGATTGTCAGACAAGCAGGATCAAACAGAATATCAGACAGATGGATAAAAGTTATTTAAAATTAATTTAGCCATTCATTATTAATTGAATTCTAAAAAGCCACTTGTCCTCGCATTATGCAAATTACAGTTGCTGTGATGAAAAGTTCCTAACTCTAATTCCCAAAACGATTCAGTGCTTATCCGGTTACATTGCAATTTGGCATTGATATTAAGGCTAATGCATCCTGCAAAGTGATATGAAAGTTTAACTTACAGATAACTGCATGCTGTTATGAGTTTTATAAGAAGAATGGGTGTTTAGTAAACATAAACTCAAGACCAGCCGGTTTCTTTTCCCAGGTTTCCCAGTAAAGAAGACATTACCATTCAAAGTCAAAGGAGTTGCAGATGCACGGCTCCGAGGAATAGATCCTGGAATAGTCCTGGGCGAGCATGCAGCGGTTTCCCGGCCTGCGCTTCATATAGATCTGCTTCTCGCCCATGACACACAGCTCTCCCTTTTACACATACACACATATAAAAAAAGGCTGTCCATTACTGTCCGTCCAAGATATGAGCACCCTGCATTCATAATCAGCAGTGCATCTCGTTAACTTGACGCTAGATCCATAAATCTCGATATTGCCCTTACCTTGTTGTGCAGCTGCCACGTTTGATAATCCCCGTCCATACATCTCCTACTGAAGATGCCCTTGTAGTCGATCTTGATCAGCTGCCATTCCGACCTGTAGCTGAAGTGTCCAAAGAACCTAAAGGGAGTGAATATAAGGAGCTGTCAATCATAAACACAAAGAAATAGTCTGTTTATGCCAGCAATTGAGATAATTTCCCAAGGCTGATATTGTTTCGCTCCTCATAGAGTATCTGTTCCTTACGTGATAATGTGATTTTCAGATTCGGGGGCCATTAAAACTCCATCCACGTACAAAGGCGCCAAAGAGAAAGTGTGGCGATCCCATTTCTTTCCTTCATCCAGACTGATCCTATATAGAGTAGAAGGGTGGAAACACACATGAACATCTGTCCATCAACATATCTACTTTCAATAACAACTGAATGACAGGTCAAGCTTGGAGAGAATTGAAAAATGGAGAGTGCTAGATGATCTATACATAACAAATACCTCGCAGCGGCATAATCTAAAGATATAACGCAGGTGGCAATAGTCGAAATAGATTTTTTTTGGAGGGGGTTTCAAATCACCTTTTTCCAGACTTAATCACTTTTGACAGGGCTCGAATGCGTGGGGGACATCAAAGTAGATAGCGTTACAACTCCCACAATATGAGCGACTTATGAGGCCATTCTCCGTCTCATATTTCTGCCCTGCTTTGCGTCTCATTTACATAAAAGCACTCAACCCATCATATCCAACCAAGAGTACAAAGCAGTAACAGACCCTTTTTCTGTTTTTTTTTCCCGATGACAGCTTCCAGCGCGGTGCGTGCGGAACTTCAGCCTATCAGCGCTTCAAAACATTAAATGTAATCATGCATCGAAATTGGAATTGCACCCAGGTGATTTCCCACTACAACTCCAACGCTAAGCATCTGCTGTAATTATGAAGTTAGAAAGCGTAGCTGCCACCCACCACAAGTGTCGGATAGGTTGGGCTGCGTGTAGGACCGCCAGCAGAGCTCCTCCGTTGTCCAGAAACCAAATGTTGTGCTCCTCGTCAAAGATCTGCACACATTAGTGGTATTAATTATGGCATACAGCAAGGTGCAAAAGATTAAACACGTCGTATATAGGTGTCACCTGTCTCCAGCTATTTCCTGCATCTGAAGTTATAAACATCCCAAGGTTGGTGGAGGACAGCTCTGTTCCAATGTTCCCTGAGCAAAACACAAATAAATGTATTTAATATGAATTTTCATGAAAAAGCACCAAAGTGGGAAGAGTAACCAAATAAGTACCCAAGTAAAAACATCTTAAAAATTGACAAGTAAAAGTCGTTAATAGAATAGGTGTAGGCCATGTGGAAAATCTTATCTTGTAAACAATTAATGTTCACACTGATCGGCTCAGCTGTTAAAAACATTTCAGTAAGTCTGCCAAGAAGAAGCGCTTTTAATAAAAATGCTAAAATTCTGTTGCACACTATGACAGCACTTTCTCGTATAAAACTTCTAATCTGTCTGTAAAGTAGTTTTTTTGTTAAGAATGCCATTCTGCATTGTTGAGTAAGCTGTACCAATGATATTCTAAGTAAAATTGATGATGCATAAGCCAGCTATTGTCTGCTGGCAATGTGAAATTAGTCAAACAACAATGTTTTTATGTGCATTAAAAACATTAGTTCTGAGCATTTATTATGTTAGATATACTGTACATAGCTATATACATCCATTCAGGCTATTTTGGAGACAACCTAAGCCAACTGTTTGCATCATATAAATTCTTAATTTCAAATATGCCCCAGGTTTTTGGTGTTGTGTGAACAGCCCCCCCAAAAGTGTGTGGTTTTGTGAGAACACTATTGTCATATACAGTAATGTCAAGGCCATAACACATGATTTTTCAGTCAAAAGCCTTGCAGTTTAAACAGCAACAGGATTTATAATACGCTTTTCTCCCAAGGGACCCAGGGGCTCAAGGCACTTACAGGCCGTCCATTATTCATTCACTCCACAGTCACACACTGGTGGTGGTAAGCTAGGTCTGTAGCCACAGCTACCCTGGGACTGACTGCCATTTTGCACCTACGGCCTCCACCAAACAATCTTATAAATGCTCCAGTGCAGTGGCACTGATTGATTAGGCAAGGTGGGTTAAGTGTCTTGCTCAAGGACACAACAACAGTGTGAACTGGGGAGAGCGGGAAAAAACAAATGCAGGATCACGTTGTCTTTTACAATCAACCGCCAAACTTCTAGGTTTTAGAATAACCACTTTACCACTGAGCCACTGTGCCCCTAAGGTTCTTCACATGATGGTATTGGGACCTTACCATACCTGCTACACAGACTATGGCCACCTTGATGACAAGCAAAATACTAACCGCAATGTACTAAAAGAAAATGTAACTAGTGCACCTCTACAAAAACTGCATATGAGCAATGACTGATAATATGGCCCCACTTCATTCTGAATGTACTCCAACTTTCCACTAGAGGACAAGTTCACTGTAATATTCTAATCAAAATATAAGATGCTGAATTTTAAGTCAGAGCTACATGTCTCATTTCAGTGACAGAAGGAGGCCACTGTGTGATTAACTTTTTGTGCTGTAGTGCATTTAGCTGACAGACCAGATATGGCTTTAGTGGAGTCATAAAGTGATGCAAACCACCTCTGTCAGGTACAATCTGAGCAACTTAATTTATCATTCACATGCAGGTTCTTTAGGTAATTGTACCTGTAGCCACGATGATCCCCGGCACTGACTTTTTACTGGTGATTGGTCCAGACGTGTAGGGGTTCTCAGACATCTCCAGATGAAGATGAAGGGAACAAAATGGCTGTCAACAAAATGGAATCCAAGAAAGCACGTGTTAAAAAAATATGTATCAGCCCAATCTCAACAGACATAATTATAATTGACTTTCCATTCTGTCTATTTTTTTCTTTTGAGAGAAAAGTGTGAACACTTTCAGAGACCATTTGTAAAACAAAGATACTTTGTTCCTCTCATCTCCTCTGCGGCAAAACGTAAATGGTTGGGAGGACACAAAGGGCATTTGAATTGTTTCATTCTAAAGCAAACAAGGCATGTAATTAAAATTCCCCAAGATGCACTGATAAATCTGGCAAAATTGATTCAAATCATTTCGACTCATCTTTCAGACTAAAGCACAGAAAAAAACATCAATAAAGCTTTTCAAATGGTTACGCGTGGAGCGGGGTCAGGAAACAGAGAGGAGCAGAACGGTCATTTGTACACACAGCAGCTTGTAGCCAGTGTGCACAACATCATTTATTACATAGACTCTCAAGAACATACTGCTTGGATTAGGTAAAAATAATACCTTATGAATAACAACACTGGTTACACTTTGTAATTCAGTGTAATCTTGTGTTCATTAGTCCGGTGTGACTACAAGTAGTAAATTGAAATCATTGAGGTTAATGGGAAGCCCGACCCCAGAAACTAAAGAAACTGCCTGCTGCCCACAGATAATAACAAAAGTCCATCCAAGCATTTCCTCAGCCATTTAGTAAAGCTGAGAAGCCAAAGCGATGCTAAGGCTGGCACTCGGCCCTGTGCAAATACATGGCTCTAAATCCAAAACATGTCTAATGAGTTTAAAACAATGCATGAATGAAAAATGCCATCACTTTCATCAAGATCCATGTGTGCCCGGAGGTCAGACTCACCAGGATGCAGTGAAGGTTATTGCCAGCTACGTCTGTGGCAGGTGCAGGCAGTAGGGCCCATGTCTGTCCCTTGTTGAATGTAATGAACGTCTTGACTTGATTATCCACCAGCTTGTTGGCCAGATACATGCCATTAATGCCCTCGACCTGCAAGAAAAAGCAGCACCAGAATCACTCACATTTCACATTAAATGTAATGAGCCAATCACAGTCACTAATAAATACAAACTCCTTGACATTTCTGACAAACCGAGGACAAATTATTTCAAAGGGCAATCAATCTTTCTTCTTTTCAGGTAGCTAAAGAAAAATCAAGGGTTGACCGTTGAGGTGCATCCCCCGCTGTGCGACCATTTCTGCCATTACCGAAAGTGTCCTCACTGTACATACTAGTATGACAGTCTGGACACATACGGATGCAAGTAACAAGATCATTAAATTAGCATCCAGACCATCGGTGATCCACTGCCACTGCTCAAACCCAGCATAGACACTGAACCAAACAAGGCTCACACAGACTGATTGATGGTCCTATAAATACCTAAATATAGCTATTGCCAAGTACTATTAGTGATCATATCTAATTTCTGGCAGCTTGGTGGCCTGGTGGTTAACACTGTCGACCCATGGCAAGAAGAGTGCGACTCCCGGGTCAGACAGGGTCTTTCTGTGTGGAGTTGCATGCTTGGGTGGGTTTTCTCCAGGTACTCCAGTTTCCCCCAACCACATCAAAACCCGCTATATTCTCCGGTTAGTGACATGACTGGGCTAAATGGGTGCCCCACGGGGATAACAAAGGGGTAATAATAATAATAATAATAATAATAATAATAATAATAATAATAATTCAAAAGTCATTAATGAATCTTGTTCTCATCTGTTGTAAAAAAAAAACTAAAAAAAAAACCGCAGAAATGTAAAGAAAAGTTTCAGTTTAAAATGCATTTTCTGTAAAAACTGAGTCTGCCTTCTTCTTTAATAAATTTCTATTGTATATTGTGGCAATTGTGGTCTACTTTGAACTTGAAAATACAATATTCGTCTGGACAACCCGACTGGACGTGTGCAATATATATATTTTTTAAATTGACTGTTTCACCCAAAACTAAACTATGTGATTTATTCAATCTCTGTTATCATAAAATGTAACCTGAATCTATGTCATTTTTTTCAGTTCTGCAGTTTTGTTTTGCATCCTGTTATTTTCTCCAGTTACACGTAATCTGGTTTTCCCCATGCCTCTCAGTATGATATTTTTATTCACTAGTGTGATCCAATTTAAGTTTGACAATACTGGTTTGGGATATTTTTCATCTCAGACTGGTTGTTGAGGCAACAGCAGTATTTGTGTAGCGTACTGTGCAGTCTAGATCAAGAAAATGGATGAAGAGGCTCAGCCTAATATGGTGTGGGTTTATTTGCAGTCATTAGACCAATAAGTTATTTTTCCTTTTACATACTGAACATAATTGGCGTAATCATGTGTAGAACTTTGTTATTTGCACCATTTGAACTCGGAAGCCACAATACTAATTTGTCACTAATTTATCCATAATTACTAATAAATTAGACGGTTTGTGTGGCGGTCGGCTGCTCATTGAAAGTTAATCATAAATGACTGCTTTATGAAGTGTTCAGTATGTAGCACGCACACATGTTTAAAAACTAATCATTACATAATTCTTCATCGGAGGCTGTGTCAATGAATTTATAATGGACTATACAGTTGTCCAGTCGGATTTAATGAGCACTAATTATTAATGAATCATGAATGAATAATTCATCTGTGTTTTTTCCTCTGAAGATGCCTTTCATTAAATATATCCCAAATCTTCTAAAAGGACATTGTGTGACAAGCAGCTGAGAGTTTCAGGTTAACTGCGAGAAGTGTTAATGGTGCAACGACAGCCCAAAGCAGTAAAAACACTAAATGTGCACCTTATAAAAGTCGACCAGGAGGTTGCCGGCAAGTCCTCTGCTGGTTCTCAGGTTCTCTAATGAAAGGGTAAAGTAGACCCCCGGGGAGTCGGAGATATACAGGCTGTAAGTGTTGTTCTGATTCCACTCCTGCACCGCCGCAAATACCTGCTTCTCATCGGTGCTGATAATATGCATGTCCTGTTGGAGAGGGAAGGTGAGAGACGGACAATGACAAGTGCATACAAGTGACACAAAGCAGATTCAGGGAGTCGAAATAGTGGCCATTTACGTCTGAAAGCCTATACAATATACAGGGACATTTCCGAAAACACAAAGAACATTGTTGTAGCAGTGCACTTGAGGCGAAATGGAAGCAAAGGCCCATGTAGCTTTATGATAATGCATCTGTCCTTATTGCGTGGTTATTTTCTTTCTTTGATGCCTACCTTTGGGAGGCAGTATTTGGGTAATTTCATTTGCTTGAAGGGCTCTCTCATGTAGGCCACAAAGTAGCTTGTGCGGCCAGACTTGGTTACCTTTGAGTACAAACATAAAAACGAGAGTCACATTTGCATGAACAAATGTTTGCACAAACCACTTCCTTTTATTTGGAGTATGGAACCATCTTGGCTGTCCAAAACAAGCATATACAGTACAGCTCATGGAATAAGACAGGAATCTATGAATACGGTGAAAAAATGTGAACTAAAATGATCTATGCATCTATAAATCTAAAACTGCAATGGATTTAGCACTTGCATTTTTTCCAAAGCGATTAAAGAACAGAAATGATAACCATTATTTGAATTAGTCCCAAGTTAAAAATTGTTCAAAATTGCGCCGGCTTTATGTCAAGTGTGTCTTGAGGATCTTAATGCACTTACACTGCTATCCACTTACAGCCAAGCCAACACTACTTGATTGCTTATTTTCTAATCAACTAGAAGGATGGTGTTTGTCCCCCAACACACTACATTAGGGCTCTAATGGAATAATCTATCGAAAATCAATGGGCTGCATTTTCCCAGGCTGCATTTTTGAGGATGTTGCACTTGGCTGTTCCTTTGCTCCCCAGAGCCTTTTGGAGGTGTTGAGGACTGCTTATTTCGTTGTAACCCAATCGATAACCTCATTACTCTTTGTCAAGTTAAATCCAACTGCCCCGAGCAATGAAAGTCACAAGAAAGTCATCGGTGCCACCAGAGCCGCGCAGACAACCAGTGTCCAGTTATTTTCGGTGCAGTCTTCCTCAAATCTGGTCAATAACTTCTGAGCCAATGTGGGTTTTTTATCCAATCACTATATTCGACTTGTGCCGTGATGTGATTTTTCATACATCCATTTAAATCAAGTCTGGGGATTAATTTAAAAACTGGGTCAGTGCTAAAGCTGCAGCATCATATCCAACCACTAACTCAAGCTAACATATAAACATTTGAGGGCAATTTCCAAATAAAAATGCCTGCTCTTATTTACCAAAAGTGCTATTATTACATTAAAAGAAAGGACTGAATGCATCAAGGTTGATCAAGAATGAGAGAATGACTGAACCGTGGGATGAGAATCAATGACAGTGGAGGGCGTTGGAAAATTAAATTTCTAATAATGACCCTGAGTAGCTCAGTCTAATGGGAGTCAAAGTCAGTGTGAATGGTTCTAAGGACGCCAACCTGTCTGTTCACACTCTCTTTGACGTGGGCAAAGTATATCTGTCTGCGCTGGCAAACTGTGACTGTGCCTTGACACAAAGACGTCGGGACATAATCAAAAAACACATTAGGCCGGTGGGGAACAGGTGTGTTGGGGGAAATCATTATGTGGCTTTTGATGAAAAAGGATTGGATGAGCTAAAAAAAAAAAAACAACGAAAGGGAAAACAAAAGTTCACAGAGATGGCAGGGCTTTGGTGTGTAAGGGAGACGGGGGCAATAATGAAGTCAAAAAGAGCATTATGGATTACTATGCAAACCTGAGTGAAGACGTATTCATCCTGCACAACCAGGGAGTTGGTATCGACATGTCCAGGAAACAGATACTGTCGGTTTGCTTCAGTGCACCTCTGGGCTCTGCACTTGACATACTGGGCATCTGCATAATAAAAGGATTCATGCCAACAAGGTGATGATCCAATATTTTTGCAGAAAGAATAAGTAAAATAGCTTAAACTATGTAGATATTTCCACAAAGCAGTAACTCAATGGGCCCAGTTTTAAACAAGTTAAATTGAAGGCTAAAGTGCAGACTGGATTTGTACGCCTCATACTCCTACTTGCATGTGAACAGCTATGGCGCCCTGCAACGACATGCTATTGTCTGTGAACAAACCAAGTGGAAATAACACAATAAAAGCCATTACTTTCATACAAGACTGTGTGCTTCTCTTTCAACAGTGCTCAGTTTGTCCACTCTTGGCTGTTCTGGCAACAGGAATGGGAGACTAAAGTATTTTTTGTTTTTGGCCTTTATTCAAATTTCTGATTCATACAGCATACAACATGAAAAGTAACATAGTCTTGCTTTTAGAGAAGGACTGGGTTGTTTATGACGAAGCAATTAATTTAAAAGGAATGTTTATTTTCCTCCATTTAGTTTTTTTCATTAAAAGTATTTATACAAACACTCCTCCTGTTGTTGAGTCTCTGTACTTTCCTCATAATAAGTGACTTACAGCAGCTCTTTTCTGCAGTAAAAGCCATGACATATATCTATGCATTGTGTGTCATGTGACAGCATCTAACATTTTATACAGTTTACATTTCCCATTTGTCCTTACAACACTTCACATCCACAAAAAGATGATCTGTCTTGTCTATCTACCAACACTTGTTTACTATTTTTGATTCATTTATAGAACTCATGGAGTGCTCATTGTGTAAAAGTTCAGCCTGAGAAACAAAATGAAAGAGCGGCTAAGTGGATTAATAATGAAAGAAGATTTAGCCCAGTAATGCATAGGCTTTTGAAGTGAAACTTTTGCAGTGTGAAACTAGTTCAGATTCGTGAAAAAGAGATTGTATGCTAATTCAAACGCTGCTTTTCTCATGGCAGAAGCAAAATTTGTTTTGTTTTTTTCAGAGCAGGAAAGACCTGTAATTGCTTTGACGGAATATACTATGCTGTTTAGAAGTGGGAGTTGCGGATTGTCTACGAGACACAGGGGATAGATTAAGAGGAGGGAACATCCATCACCCCGCTAAAACCCTGCGCTTTTGTCAGGAGGCACCTATTCTGTTTTACCAGACTTGTGGGACCAATCTGAGCAGCAGGAGCAGGTCTCATCTTCCCTGTGACCTCGCTCTAAATGAGAGCCAAAGGGGTCCTGAGGGTCCCGCTAGAGGAGTGCTCGGCTTTGACTCACGGTTTTTGGCGATGCGCGTCTCAATGTGGACTACGTCTGATTCTCTGTCCAGCCCCATTACAGCCCTGCAAACAGAGGAGAGGGTGAAGACAGTGGAAGAGGAGGGGAAATGAGGAACGAAACGAACAGTCAGGATGAGTATTGGAGCTGCAGATGGACAGCTCTATTCAGCTGTAAGGCCTAACAATGTGTTTTGATCTGAGTGAAGGCTCAGCTCCACCTGCGGCAATTAGTCTCAATCCACCAAGAAAAAAGAAAAAGGCAGGGCTCACAACACATCATGAAACCCATAAACACTCACTGTACCTGCTAGGATCCAGAATGTGTCTGATTTACGCATTGAGGAAAAAAACTGTTTCTAAGTGAAGGGTGTGTTTCCAAGAACGAGTGTAATGCATTGTTCTGAGGGCTGTTATACGTGCAGTGCTATTGTTATTCATAAATGTCTTCTGTTCCACACATGTGGAGCGTATGTCGTCCACACATTGTCCTTCCCTTATGACATCTGAGACAACACTCGCTTTGACACACATCGTGACAAACACGGATAAAGTGGCGTGCAATATTCACTGTGCAGTGGAGATTACTAAATGACAGTGACAACAAAAACAGCATGTCATGTTTGTGGTATGGGAAAAGGAACAGCACTCATGCAGCCCAGCTTATGTGACAGGGGTATAATAAGCTTGGGTTGCTTTATGGTTCACTGCCACAAAGCCATTTTGTTTGTGACAGAAAGGTCACTGGATACTTTTGACCGCGTAAGGTCAAGAGTGCTGCGATTATGCAAATAGCACCAATCACTGTTCAGAACAGCCCTGTCTCATTCCCAACGTGTAATATAGCAATGTTTGGCCAATGGAGAATCTCATCCTCTAGAGGTCTGTGTTGATGTGACAGTGGCAATAGCATCAAATATGGAAGTGAAGTTAGATAATTTTTCAATTTATTTGTGAATGAAATGGAAGCAGGACACCTGTAAGAAAATCTAATGTGTCAGATTAGCTATAGATAACAACAACAATCTGGCAGAAGAAGAGTATCATGAATGTATCCGGAACAATACTTTGCATAGTTAAATGCTTTCTTTCAAAATAAGTAAAAAATGTAGACATAAAAAAAGAACATTACAAAAGCACAGACTATTATAATGTTCTGTCAGTAAAGTGGCTTTTCAAGCACCGCCGTTTTGCAATAAACTGAGAAATCAATGTCTGCTATTCAATCATACTTTTTCCAGAAAAAGGAACTAAGCAAACAAAGGTTATTTGTCCATTAACAGAACCGCAGAGCAGTAGCAAATAAAAAATACAGTATAAGTTTACTCTATAGTAGCCATATGGAGGCTATATGTTAATAGGTGAGTGCCCTGATGATCATACAATTATAGATGATAAATAAACAGAAAATGGCTATGTTACTTCAAATACAAAATGCCTGTTTGCCTTTCCCTTTGAAGTTTAATGTATTTTTGGTGTACCTAAAACGGAATATACTGAATAGTCAGATTGTTACACAGAAACACCTGGGTGGGCTTCCGCAGAAAGCCTCAATTCTGATTACATAGAGTAGAAAAAGAATAATATTATGACTCTAAGCTGGACAGACTTTTCAAAAATTGGTGTTAAATCTTACCAGTAGAATCTTCCTGGCATGACATTTTCATGAACAAACTGCCATTTTCTTCCAAAATCCATTGAACTGTAGAGCTACAAGATGAAAAAAAAAAAAAAAGATGAAATCACAACATTTCATGGAGACATTGCCAGATTATAAAAGCCACATTTTCTAACTGATTGATATCTTCCTTTTACCTTACTGTCATGACTGTAAGCCAGAATCCAGTTCTCCTGCGCCGGGTGGAAGAGCAAGCTGAGGATGTTGAAGTTAATGGGATGTTTCTCAAAGCTTGCTCCTTCATCTGAGCTGATGAGAACAGCGCTCTCTACCTCTGGGTCGCTGAGCATCATTATCTAAAGTACACAGGGGTACGGCATTAAAAAGCAGGAGAGACAAAGACACTGTCATTCTGGAGCTATTTCCAAGAGATATTGTACTGTAATTTGATGCTTGTAGGAGATTAGAGAGTAATAGAAGGAAATGAGACAAAGCAGACCTTCTGTTTGTTGGTGGGGCACACGTACAGGTAGCTCAAAACGGTCCTCGACCCCACTTTGTTGTTCATTTTTACGTAGGTGCTTCCATAATCGCTGGATCTACACACAAGCAGGGAAATACATTAATAAAAGCTGATCAATTCCGAAGACCTGAGAAAGATTTCAGTGGCTACACTTTGGCCAATTTTAACCCATTAACTAAAAATCAATGCCACCTGACTGTGTTTTCAAGGCACACCATACGGCTTTGTAATCGATTTTTCTCCACTCAGGCAGCCATTATGTTTGTGTGTTAAAATTCAAATACAGTTAGAGATTGATTTAAGATGTCAGTCCTTGGGGTTTGGGCTACTTGCTCCCTGCTATGTGCCCCCGCTTTGTGTGCATAACTGAGACAGCGCGCTCTACTAAAACACACAAGTGCCAGCTGCCAGACGAGGTCGTGTAAAAATAAAGAAGAACGGGGCTGAGATGGAGAATGTATTCAGTTCAGAACTGGCAGCTTACATGTACAGTATCTATCAGGGTCAAGAAAAAGATGAGAATTTAAAGCTGCTCATATCCAAAAAAGTTTAATTACATCTGAGGTTTTTCTCTGGTGTGAAGTAGAAACAAATTACCACACTAGAAAACTACTTTAGAAAATGTCTTTGTAATAGAAGTAATGTTTTGACATAGCCAGTAATGGACAGCACAGAACAACCCAGTAGACATTATGAATTGGACTATATTTTCTAATCTTCTAATATTTTCTGAACTATAAAGTACAATAGATTATTATTATACATAGCCAGCATTTCAACTGTTGGGTTGTGAGGCAGAAGTGGGTCAGGGACATGTTCTCAATGGGATGCAGACTGGGGTTGTTTATGAAAAAATATTCTGGTAAAATAAAGATTGAATGTTCAATGTTTTTCTTATTATCAATAAATAGAGAATACAGAAATAGATAGAAAAAAAATAAAAATAGACACCACAATGGTGGTCATGAAAAAAATTGTTTTGCAACTTTGCTTGGCGGGAAGGTAATCAGGGTAAGAAACAGCCAGGGGTGTGGCTCACCTCCCAAGTACTATGTACTATGTACTTGGGAGACCTGGGTTTGTTTCCCACTTGGGTCGTTTGCCCAAAGTTAGTCCCCTCTGTCTCACCCTGCTTCCTGTTTGTCTTCTCTCTTATCGAATAAAGGCCAAAAAAATATATCTTAATCAACAGTGATCTTAATCTTAATAAGAAATAAATAAAGAAAGAAAGAAAGAAAGAAAGAACTGTATATCTGTTATTGTCACTGAAGTAAGTAAGTAAGTAATTTATTTATATAGCACCTTTCTCAGATAATTATCACAAAGTGCTTTACAACAGTGTTTTTACATGAAGTTTCAACTCACCCCATTTACACACATTCACTCCTGGGGCAGACAGAGAGGGGGGCAGCCACACAACCGGCACTCACAACCTTCTCCTACCACCACCAAACACACCTCCACAGTCACACACATTCATACACAAGTGCTACGGACACTGGAGGCAAGGACTGGGTTTCCTCCAAAGGTACCTGGTAATTCGAGGAAATGCTCGGTAAAGCTAAAGGATGGAGGTTTCTTAATCACAATAGAAGCAAAGTAAGAAAATAATGAGTGTTTCCATCAACAGTTTACTGCCTGTAGACATGTGTTATTGTAAATATGGAGTATTTCTCACTCATGTGGTGATACTGTATTATTACAGAAGGTCCAGTGAGGAACTTGCACAGAGCAGTGTGGTAGTCTTTAGAAAATGTATGACTGCAGACAAAGCACTGATTAACTGTGGTTTGCGTAAACAAAGTGGGATATTTAGTTCTGCCAGGGAAATAACAAATCTGGAACGAGCATAAACTGACATTTTGATGATATTTTATGTCTCCTTCACGACCATACATCCGATGACAAGGGTAGATGTGTTTGTCATCCCAATCTTCATATTTTCCCCTGCCAGCACCAGCCAATCGGCTCTCTGAGTTCTACCTGACTGCCTCCAAATGTAATTCCAACACATAATTGGATAGATACCCAGTGTCTGCCACCATTGTCTGTGCATTAATCTGAATCGTTCCATTTGCTTGTTGACATTGTTTTCAAAGACTTGGCCCTAAACACATTTGCGTCTTAAGTTCTCTTTTCACTTGCCGTATCTGTCTTTGATTACGGCTGTGGAAGAAAGCATCGACAATGATGTTATTACATTCTGAAGTTTCTTTGGCACAAAACCCAGTCATTTCAAAACACAAAAGAGGCTTGATGTGTGTTTAGATAGCTTTGGTAACTTAGCTATTGATCTGTCTTCACATGTTGCCACCAACAGTGGCCTAAAGCTGTACTCGTAAATCATTTATTGTGCTATCACGGAAATCGTTTTCTCCAGAATCTTTTCATAACATTCAAATGTGTGTTTTATGAAAGGCCTGCTAAGGAGCGCGGTGCACCCCTGAGGTACTCTCTAATTTAGTCATGGTGCCATTGTTAAGCAGACACCTTGATGATGGAAGACCTCCTGTACACAATATGGGATTTCAAAACGTGTCAAGTCGGGTGTAAATCTTGGTGGCGCCGCTGGTGAAACAGATATTAATTTCAAAGTCTATGCTTGGTGAACTGATGGTCTCTTTTCCAACGTGTATTTCAAATTGAAATGAGTTCTCTGCGGGCTACGGAGGAGGTGAGGGGAAAAGCCATATTGAAGTGTGGATTGGGCTCTGTGGTATAATCCTTAATGAATTCAATTCTTATTTATGACCTGACAGGGCACTGTAACTCAGCCCTCAATACATAGTGACTGTGCCTATACAGTAGCAATTGCATGTCAATTGCCCCTGAAACAAAGGTTATGGGTGAGGATCAACCTCAAAACTCCATTGGGAACTTTCTAAGTCATGAGGGATAGAACATACTTTATCTTTTAGAATCTTTTTGGTTTATACATGATTGACAGAAAATAGGTTGGATTTTTTCAGTCTTAGCTGTTATTTTCATGATGCGGCAGGAAGCCAGCCGAAAGGTGGTTCATTGGGAACTACTTCTAAATGCTATATTAAAACATATTTCATATTGGCTTCCAGTTTAAGTTGATTGTTCATATGACTCTCGATGGAGGACAGCACTATAAATCAAACTTTCAGTACAGTGCATTCTCACTGCATATATTATCTTAATGTTTCTTAGGCCTGGGCTTTTGCATTTTTATAAAATTTTGGCAAACAGATAACTCCGACAGAAGAAGAGCTATCTACGAGACAATAAGAGCTTACCTCCACAAAGAGCTCTCAGTGACAGCCCCAAGGTTGAAGTCGTACAGCTTAGTCAAGATGAGGATCACCTGCGACATAACAAGAGCAGACACCTTTAATTAACCTCTGCTACTCGCATATATTACATGTCTACTACATCCAGTGGGGTGGAATAAATACAACATGCTGACTACAGCTTTTCACTGATAAATATGAGACTATCAAGTATCCATAATGACAAGTGATCCTCATATTGTCAAGAGATGTCAGTCTGATGTGATCTGAGAAAAACTCATGTGAGCTGTCAAGAGTTGTGTCTGTATCTCATGTGGAAGGATACCTTGACAGCAAAATCTCAACATAATTGTTCAGTGAACAATGAAAGAAAATGTAGTCTGGCTGCTCGGCACTTCCCTCTCTGTCAGCCCACATCTATATTACTTTCACCGTCAAAATAAAACTCCAAAAAAAGCCCAAACAAAAACCGATGCTATCCATGTGAAGTATGCTCTATTGTGTCAGTTATTCTGCTCACTGGATGGCGTCCAGCTCTGGCTCTGACTAAATGCTTTTGCGTGTTATCAGAGGATGGTTGGACAATGTCTTTCTGGGGGGAACAAAAATGTGGCCCATAAAAGGCTGGTGAGCCACAGAGGGCAGAGTGAAATGGTGTGCAAACACATTATTGTCACTCCAATGGCATTATAAATGACTTCCCATGGGGACGCCCATAATTCAGGAGAGAAGAAGAAGGGGGGGCAGGGGGTGGGCATGAATGGAGGGAGAAGGAACAGTAGATAATAACAATCAGGGTGCAGAAACATGGCTTAATATGACAAATTTCTGAAAGCCCGAAAGATAGGTCGAAAGCTCAATTACAGTGAGTTTAAACACATTAACCTTAGGGGACCCGCGGAACGAGTCATTAAACTGAAAAAATAGCCACACAAGACTCAGAGGAACAAAGACGTGTCTCTAAGTCTGCTTTGAAAATGTTAAAAACCCAATTGACCCACAATTTAGCCATCAAACGGCCAGTGTGCACGGCTGGGACTATCTGCATTACAGGTTAATTAACCAATCACACAGACAGATAAGCATTTGCATAACTAAATGCACCATGTCTGCAAGGTCCAGCGCTGGAGTCGGAATCAATTTGGACTACAGACTTAGTTAAATGGCTGTGATGTTTGGCCTAATTGCCTTATTTGAAAAATAGATAGGATAGAAAAACTCTGGCAAACTGTTGATTGTGAATTCTCCTTCCGTTCACAACAATGGCTCAGTGCCATGGGACTTTACGAATGCTAGAAGGTAAATTAAATCTACAATTGATTTTATCAGAACTTCTAAAACCAAAAGGCTTTAACTATTTCGTACACTTGAATTAACTGAACGACTTGCAAATGCTCACAGTTTTATGAGGTTGAATTAGTCCTGGTTCCCTTTTTTAATCAAGCGCTTGTGGATTTAGTTAAGCACGTTAAACAAAGCTTTTAAAAAACCGGCCTAGATGATGACATGTGATAAGATGAAGCCTCTCAGCAGCCAAGTTGTAATCGTCATTATTAGTCGTGGCGTAACTGTTGTCACTGTGTTTGTGCCGTGGGCTCATTAACAAAAGCTGACCCGTTGAGTTAGATCAACGACGATCTACCTGAGGGACCAACCGACTATTGAAGCAGATAACTGTTTAGATGATTTGTCCCTAAGTGGATACATCAAGAGTACATCAAAGCAGAATATGTGTTCCCACGTCTTCAGCGTTATTGATGGGTTGTGCATCTGTGGCTACAGTCAATAGGGAGCAACTGCAACACATGCAAATGGCCGAGACTGATAAGGCACAGCGTAGAAACATGGCGCACACCGCTGGAATCAAGGGAGTTACCAAAAAAATCCTTGGCTTTTATTGTGCATCCTTGCATTTATGTAAATACTGGAAACAAACAAAAATGGGTTTAAGAAGTATTTTCAGCCTTCAAGGTAAATACAATTTTCCATGCATATCATTGCTCACTTGAATACATGAAATTAAGTAAGGACCCTGGAAGGCCAAAAGCAGTGCATTTATTCATGTTTATGTTTTATTGATGTGAGCAAAGAGAGCTCTGCCCCGGGAAAGTCAACCAATCATTTTTTCAGATTGGCTCTCTCCCTCAGAGGAGTTGGATTTAGTCATCCTTATATCCTGACATGCTATTCTTTTCCCTGGTCCTCATTCCTTTTCTTTTCCTTATTTCCTCCTTTTTCTGATTCTCACAACAGATAAAATACATTAAGAGTCCTCTCCTGTTTGGCTAGGCAAAGATTTGGACTCTTTCGTTTGACTGCCTCAACAGCTACGACGGCAACTGCGGGGCTTCATAATGTCATTGTGATATCAGCTCGGCTCAGCGCTAATAGCTCAAGTCTACAAATTCAACTTGTGCAGGCAGTCATGCGTGTGGTGTTTGTGTACCGCTATACATACAGCTGGACAGAGCTCCAGATTCAATATCAATCCATTTTTTAAAGCATATGCTCACATCTGAAATCTCTTGGGGACGTGAGAGGCATCTAAACACTTATTGTGGGCACACCATTTTCTTTGTGCACCATTTCATGTTGTGACTATTAATAAAAATAAATGGCTGTAGCAGCGCATCAGAGCAGTTTGATTATGCACTCTGACGCTGTGCTTCAAATTAGACCTGTTGCCAATTCAGCCCCAAGTAAAGCATCATTAAGTTGGCGTCCCTCAAATATTATTTCTGTCTAATTTGGCAAAATAACGGGGGCTCCTTCCTCTAACCACACACCTCCAGATGTGTTGCCTTTTATTTACCGCACACTATTCTATGCAATATAAGAAATGCCGCCACTTTCATGTAGATGTGCCACTGTTTTTGAAGCTAACCAGAGGGGATAACTGGCGGAGCTAAATTAATTTCCAAGGGACCGCCAAGTTGATAACAGTGAGTGATGTCAGGGTCTTTGTAATATCACAGTCAACACTTGCATAAGGCTGGATTTTTTTTTTTTCCTGAAAACTTCACCTCAAGAATGATGCACATTTACAGTCTTGTGAATACGCAGTAACTTTTGTACATTATAAACAAACCACATTTTTTTATATTTGGACCTTAAGTTTGAAATCTTCTGCTCTCTGTGATCTGAATCTATCGAGTGATTATGTGGACATCATTCAAAGCCAAAGTGTTCATACAGTAAGTCATGCTTTTACAATTACTCTGGCCCTGATGTATACAAGGACAGGTAAGTGAGCATTTATGTGATACACTGTCTGTATAAAAGGAGAACACCATCATAAACATATTTAAATCTAGCCAAGGTTAAACATTCACTCCTCTCAAAAATGTCAAATCAATCACATTTGGTGAAATGAAGACACCGCCTGCTTCTTTAAATCTTTTTTCAATGGCCTGAAAATCAACTTCATTTAACATTGGCAGTAAAACACCAGCACTTTCCAAAATACCCTTCCTCAAGTGACTGTGAACAAAAGCAGACATATTTCTTTGTATTTATTTATATGAGCACTTATTGTAAAGATGCTAAAGTATGTTGGCTGCTGTGTTTTTTACTATAAGCAGAACTAGAATGCTACTTAATGTATTTTTGCAAAGCCCTCAATGCCATTAGTGTGTGGTCTACTTGAGTAAATACATATTTGGGTAAAATCTACATCTTTATAAATAGTAAGTATTTTATTTGAATGTAGATTTTGCAACTGCTTATCTCACTAGGCAGATACCAGTTGAACAATCTTTGAGCAGGAAGCACTGGTCTAAAAACACCTAAACATCCAGTGTCTCATATCTTTAGCTTGTGGTGGTGCCTTAACTATTGCACAGATAAATGTTGAGTAAATAACTTCTACCCACTCACTGACAGCACAAACACATAGTCAGCCGGTTGCCATTTGTCAAAATCCTTTAGTTTATGCATATTTTATTTTTTATTATTAGCTACTGTCCTTTTGTCTTTTAAAAATTGTGGCAAAAAAGTATATAAAATCATAAATTGGAAATGTACTATTCTGTTTATGTATTGTTATTTCCAAACTCTATTTAGTGTTGCCATTGTTAATTTATACCAAAAATGCCTGTGTTGTTGTCCTTTTCTGCCACCTTCAGAACAAAGATCAGTTTACACTAATGGTATGTAATGGGAATGTTAACACAAAAAATATGTCCTGAAAATATAATTCTTTAGCCACTAGTCTGCAAAACTGAAATGGAAGTGTATAAGTGTAGTCATATGACATGGTGCTTGTAGCCACATTTCCCTGTTGATAAATGAATCTTCTTTAAGGCTAATTGTTTTAGCACAAGGTAATTGTTTTGTCACTTTACATTAAGGGCAATTATTGAGACTAACTTAATTTGTGTGAGTGTCGTATTGTATACAAAATCACCTTTTACATATTAAGAAGCAATATAAAAAAAAAAAAAATTAAAAAAGATGTGAAGGTGAACCAGTGTGATGTATACATTGACAGAGCCTGGTATAGTAAAAGCTGGCCCTTCACTGCAGAACACTGGTCTCTTCACGCAGATCCTCGGCACAGCAAATTTAAAATAAGAACCATTTCGTTTGTTTTTAAGCTCATTATGTTCCCAACTTCATTAGTGGAAGCAAGACAAAAAGCCGAGGGCAAGAGAGCTGCACCTGATTAATTTGACGAACACTGTTTCTTTAAGTCAACTGGCTAATTAATGATCTTCTATCTGCGCTGGGGATGTTTCAGGTGTGTTGAAAAGCTTCCCTTGAATTCTCATTTGTAGGAGATCAACAGCAAATCTCGGGATATGATTGTTGTTGTGTTTTTTTTTTGTTTTTTTTTTTGTTAAATGAGAATGAGAATAAATCTAAGAGAAATGGATAAAAAAGAAAGATTTGATAAAAGCAGCATTTATTGTGACTTCACTTTTTTTGTTGTAAGATTAATATATTCATGCATCTATTACACTTGATCTGATACAAACACCTGCAGAGAAAACAGTAGCGCTTGAAAAATTTGCATAAATTTCTTTAAGGCATGACAAAAGTGAAGGCTAAATTAAAATGCAGAGCAAGTGGGCGGAGGGATAAAAACACACAACGTGTTGATTGCGGATGTGTGAGGACATGGTTTAGTCGAAAAGACAATTGTCCTTTAGGAGAAATGGAGCGTTAAAAGAATGGCCTTACTCTGTCCTCATCTTATCGGTGGACCAAATTGATTGTTTGTACTTTTGTGGGTGAAAACATACTCCAGGGATAGTGCTTTCATCAAGTAAACCCTGTCAAACGTCCCTTGTGCATTAGTGCGCCTTTCAGTGTGTTTGCTTTTCGTCTCGACTCTTGAGCCATGGTCATATAGCTCTGATGCTTTAAGCTTGAGAGGGCCCGGCAATCAATTCAGTCCATTACAGAGGGAAATTAATGAAATGGACTTGACGTTCAAGGGATTCACTTCAAATACAGCTCCATTGTGGAAAGATTCAGTGGGCAAGTTACGTCTCCCCTTGGCCAACAACAATGCTTTCCATTACATTACGGCAAAGATTGGACTTGGCTTGTCTGATGATTTTTTTATTGTAAAAAAGCAGATGTCATTTTTTTTCTACTAAGAAAAATATCCACAGCACTTTCATTCCCTACATTCAGTTTGTTTGCTTCTTTACAAGTTTAACTTCTATCGGTTGATTTTGGTTTGGGGTAGTTAGAGGTGCACTGTGTAAAATGTGGTATACAGTTGAATTGGTCATTATAAACCAAAACTCTTTGCATTTGCCTGTCTGAAGTATTTTTATCTTAACCCGGTCTAAGGAGAGATTACTTCTTGTTTTGGAAACTAAACAGAAAGGACAAACTGAACACTGCTGGAGGAGAAGCACATTCATGTTTCTTTCTGAATACACCTTGAATTATTTTTAAAAATTGAATTTGGTTTCTAAAGTGAACTTAAGTGGTTAAGTGACAACAACTTGTCCATGCAAGGCTACCGTAGGTCTTCACATGGTCCTATTAGATTAGAAAGAAGGACTGTCGTGTGTGTCAGTTTAATGCTATAGCTACTGAGGCTTCTGTATCATAAAACCTAACCCTTAAAGAGTAAAAAGTAGTACTAAATGGTAGCTTTTAGTGACAATGTAGCCTACACTTGCACACTCAGTGGTTGCCGTCTTGACTGTGGAGAGGATACACAGGTATATAATATGTTTGATTTGCAATACAAAATGTCCTTTATTGTATAACGCTAACTAAAAAAACAAGCTAGCTGGAGAATGTAATGAGCGTCATTTAAGTTTAGTGTGTGTAAGTGGGTTATTCTTATTTACTTGCACTTGAATGCCACTTGAGACATAAGCTAGTCTTTGATACTTCTTGTTGATTACATGGACAAGCTTACTCGCTTCAATTGCAATTAGGGTTTACTTTGGCTTTTACAAGGTTCTTTTAGGTTTCTATGCCTGTATGCAATTATTTAAACTGGACTTTAAACAGTGTGCTTATATTTTTCATGTCAGTGCTGCTAAAAATTGAACTTTAACTGATGTACAGTGTTGGTAGGAACACATACAATATAGGCCTATTTCAGTGCAATTTATAACAGTTACCAGCTCAATGTGTTGGAAGTATCTTTTTTGGGAGAATGCAACTATGCACAGTTTTGATATTTTCGATTGAACAAAGTACAAGGACGAGCTGTCTCAGAGACTTGTGTAGATCATTGAGGGGTAAAGGGGAAAGACACATTGCTGCTGATTTTTTAAAGTCATTTTTCAGTGGTGTGAGCACCACAGGCAGAATTCCATTCGTCATCATTGTGCTGGGCTGGCAGCGCACATCTTAAGTGATGGATATCTCAAACTCCGGACAAATAACATTAAGGAATAGCATGATAACATCAGAGGAACAGTGCAAAATGTTCTTTAGATAAGCGAAGGAATAAAAATAAAATGTTAATGTGTTTTGCTACTTTTACAGTTGTATTTATCTGTAGTTTATGGCTACAATCTATTGCCCAACCAGCAACTTGTCAATTATAATTGATTAGGCAGCTAAAGACATGTCTTCTTTACCACTTAGGACCCAATTAGACCCACAGTCCCAATACAATGTGAAAAAATCTGTACTTAGAATTACTTTAAAGGATTAATATATGCCCACGTGCTGTCAACTGGACATGCATAACTTTTGTTGCATTTTCAACACTGCCCACACTAGACCGGGTTATAATACCCACTGCTGAAACAGGGAATAAGTTAAACTTAGGTTTTGATGAACTCTTTGAGGAACAATGTTAAATGTACTAATTTTGGCTTTTGTGATCTATTGACCAACGAGCAACTGTCAGTGGTGATTGAATAGACAGCTAATTGCATGGTTTGTATACCATTTAGGACAAAATAATTTCAAAATGCAATGTGAAAAGTGTGCAAAGACTTTAAATTCTCTGGATAATTAGGCATGTCTACACTAATGTATTTCTATTTTAAAATACATTACTTTGCTATATAGTCCAAACTACTTTTACAATAGAAATTAAAGTTTGGTTAGACATTTTTGAGGGTATAAAAGATCCTTAATATAATTTTAAAGTTAGTGTTTTATATGACAATAATTAGTGTGGTCTTTGATTAAATAATTTCTGCAACACTATGAAGATTTCAGTTCTACAATGATGTTTTAAGATGAGAATGCCTCAGTGTAGATGTAGCCTTAAATGTATTGTTACACTGCAGTTTACTAATGGAAAACCACCTTGGAAAATGGAAAACCTCTGCAAGTTTTGTAAACTATAAATATGTCTCACACTCACTACTTTGCCCTGTATAAATACTCCATCCTGACTCATCTTTACAATAAGATGTCACAACATTGTAGGTCAACCATAGAAACATGCCTTATATATGTTACAGAAGGCAGAACGTTCACTGCACTGTAATACATTTCATTTCATGTTACTGATTTAGATATAATGAACCAATTTAAATGTCTGCTGAACTCACACCAAGCATTTTATTTTGAACAAAAATTTAAATGCAACTTGTTCATTTTTGCCCCTTTTCTTATGAGCTGAACCCAACAATACACGACTTTTTCTACATACACAAAAGGTATATTTATTTCAAATATCATTCACAAATCTGTCCAAATCTGTGTTAGTGAGCACTTCTCTTTTGCCGAGATAATCCATCCACCTCACTGGTGTGGCATATTGAGAAGCTGATTAGAGAGCATGATTATTGCACAGGTGTGCCTTAGGCTGGACACAATAAAAGGCCACTCTAACTGCAGACCACGTGTGACCACAGCAGCCCAGGACCTCTTCATCCAGCATGTTCACCTCCAAGATCCACAGAGACCAGCCACCTGGACAGCTGCTGCAACAATCGGTTTGTATAACAAAAGAATTTCTGCACAAACTATCAGACACCGTCTCAGGAAAGCTTATCTGCGCTCGTCGTCCTCACCACAGGCCACAATCAACCACCTGATCAACTCTATGTGAAGGAGATGTGTTGCACTGCGTGATGCAAATGGACCCCCTCCCAGTACAGTGGAACATCATTTTAGAGTGGCCTTTTATTGTGGACAGCCTAAGGCACACAGATTTGGACATATTTGTGAACAATATTTGAGAGAAATAGGTATTTTGTGTACATAGAAAAAGTGTGAGATCTTTGAGTTAGGTTCATAAAAAAATGGGGGCAGAAATAAAAGAATTGCATTAAAATTTTTGTTCAGTGTACATTAGTGATTGATTATCTGTGTCTGGAGTCATTCCTTAAAAGACAGGATCTATGATTTCAGACCATGTAGAGCGTTATGAGCATCTGTTTGTTGACATTTACAAGTTGTCTTGTTGCAGGAACACATGCCTTTCAATGATGTTCAGTCTTTTGGAACCCTGTTTTTAGACAAAGCTGGCGCCAGTCACTTTTAAAGCATTTTTTCCTGGTCAGCCATTGAGAGATTTTTCCATTTCCTAAATGTGCCATTTTGTGTTTGGAAGGTTTTCATCATCTCCATTGATTGCGCAGTGTGTGGTGCTTTAGGTCTGCACGAGATGGGAAAATCCATTTCTTCAGCCACTAATACATTCCTGTCACTGTAAAGTGCCAAGTTAAACCATTATTTAGGCTGACTGCCACCTGAGCAGCCCCAGTCATCTTTAAACATGATAGTATGCTGTGTCGCTCGAGGCAATATTCTGCTTCAAGGCCCAGCAAGTCCCACTGTATAACGCTACCATACTGGGTCACTCGCCTCGCCTCATATACACTGTATTCAAATGAAAGACAACCAAATCAGCAGTGACATTTGAGTTTAACTAGCAGAAACTTCTAACACAGAAGTGCCACTGTTTATTTAAATGCTGCCACTGAGATAATTAATAAAGTCTACCAATTTGAATTTCAATTTTGTGATTTTCTCAATCAGAAAATGCATAAATTTGTTTTCATAACCTAATCACGGTTATAATATGTGTCTGCCACTCGGGGACAGTTATTAAACTAATTAATCACATGCAAACCTGTCAAATATGATTCTGCACCCACTTTGTCACTTTGATTAAAATAAAAAAGTGCCTTCATCTGGACGTTAGGGGCTAAGGACGCAGATACAAGTATGTAGACCCAAAAAGAAATCAAAAACTGGGAACGTGCTTGAGTGCAACTGATGGCAGGCCTTTATTTTGTGCTCAAAATACAAAGCTTCAACCTAAGTGCCGAGAAAGTGCTGAAAGCCTGCGTTGATGGCAGTGCATTATCATCCACAAGCACAAGTGATTTATAAAACAGGGGCGCACATGAATGTCATTTGAAGAGTAAAAAGTGGGATTCCGCTGAGTTATTACAACAGAAAGACAGGGCGAGAGTGAAAACAATGGGAAGACTGCAATTTTAGTGGGAATGTTTAAGAATTGCTTGTGAGAAATCAATCCATCAGTCCACCCCTTTAACACCACGCAGGGCTGCATCAGCGACTCACATCACATGGTGGACAGTGCAGCTTTAAAGACTTGAGACAGCTTCGACTGATGAGCAGAAGTGTGGTGCTGACATGTTGAAGGACAGGCAGGCAAAGTGCAAAACTGGACAGATAACAGGATCTCCACTGGCTTTTTAAAACGTTAGTGTGTGTAAAAATTTTAGTAAAGTGGAAATTTGCAACACAATTTAGACTAACATAATCCATTTGTACCAGGTTTGATCATGTGCACTACAGCTCAAAAAACAAAACTAGTGCCAACCCTTAATGAAAAGTGCATCAATAAAAGGTTTTACAAGGTCACATATCACTCAAGAAATGACTGTCTGACTGTGTCTTTTAATCAAGGACATTTTTCTTTGAATAATACTGGAATACTGGGTACATTTGTGTAAAAGGGCATTGCAAAAACAAACACACTTTCAAACTCTTATCTCTAATGCCCATATCTTTTTAAAACGCTTTCATTTTCCCGTAAACCTGTAAATTGGTCAAATGCTTCTGTGGATTGGGAACCCATTCCATTTGATTTTATGGATCACGGTGTTTCTATGGAACCAGCTCTGGCACGTTAAATGGAATAGCTGTCTATCTAATGAACCATTTTTAAACACAGGTGTCCCCCAGGGCTGTGTCATTTCCTCTTTTTATTGTCTATTTATATCAATGAGATTATGTGCAACAATAACGACCTCATTCTGATTAGATATAGGCACAATGCAGCCCAGGAGGCCTCTTGGATTTCTTCAGTCCTGGCAGAAAGGACTAACTTTGCACAGTTGACAGCTTGGTTTATCTCTCACCAACCTCAAAGAGTCACAATGTACACTAAAGGCAGAATTTTGTCACAAAGAAGGCAGCCATAACCAGACAAGTCTTATATGTGAGGATTTCATATGTTACCTGATCAGATCAGTAACAAACCATATGGCCCCATGGTGTGTTAAAGTATGAAAATTGCTTTACAGAATCAATCTTTTGCAATTAATTGTTATGTATTTGTATTGTTGCTATTATTTAACTAGTAAATTTTATAGACTAATATAGAGCATATCAACTCTGCAGACCATTCAAAGTAAGGGACACAGTTTAACATAAAGTATTAGTCTGAAATCTTTTTTTATTGGCCAGTTTTATGAGCAAGCCAGAGACCTAAAATTAAAGGGATAGATGTGTATTTTGTAAATGGGAGTCTATAAAATATTTAGGCAGAAGAACTGTTAGCACAGCCCAAATTTAAAGAAACAGACACTAAAACAGACATTGTGCTATGTGAAGTGTGTCTCTAAATTGCTCCAGTGAAAACTTTTGTAACAAATAATAAGGCTTCTTAAAAACAAACAGTGTACAACTCCAGAACACACTTAGTATTCATTTGTACAAGCACTTGAACCAATAATCACATTTATTCATTTACAGCACTGTGGTGTTGCTCCTGTTTGTTTCTCTAAACTAGAAAAGTCTACTATCTACTACCCTACTGAGTAAATTTGCTATTTAGCCTTTACAAAATACTGAACTTTGCCATTAACCCACATGTTTGTTACTGTAACAATTTTAATCAGCCATTTTATCCAGAATCAATTATGTAGGTCTTGCCAATGACCGAAACCAATTTGTTACTGGACCTTAACTGAACCATAAATGACAGTTTTTGTCAATACAACAAGTTACTAGACAAATATTACATTTCTCTGCTCTCTTCTTAACTACAGCGAACGTTTAAAACTTGAGTTTCCATTGACATAATGATGATCATTTGCTGTAACAATCACCACCAAAACTAAGTTGTAACTGTTTATAAAGTGAACCCTATCTGACAGCTGTATGATCAAGTAAAAATGTAATAACCCAACCATTAATAATTATTTTTTTTATCTAATAATCAAAACTTAATCCAGTTTGTTCAAACCCATCTAAAATTTGCCCTATTACATGTTATATACTGTTATGGTCTAATTTAAAATTAGTTCATAAGTTGTGGTATATTATGAGGACATGTTGGCAAGTCTGCAGCCTGAAATCATGGGAGGCACTATCAGCAAAGGCTCCCATTAACTGTTCTCAGCATCAACACCGTGTCCTAGTTTGGTCAACTGTCAGTGAGGGACTTGAAAAATTGGTCAATCAGAACCTAAAAAATCATTTGGTGCCAATATGGGACTGCTTCCAAACAGTCAGCTGGCTAGCGCATTAAGTCTTTTGCCTTCAGGGGGGAGACGGGTGGATCCCTCGAGTGAAAGATGTGCAGCATTTATGCTTTAAAGGGGATAACTCACAAATTCACATCACAGCTTGCACTCCCATGTGAGTCGGAAGACACAAATATTGATTAGAAAACAGGGCTTCCTGAACCAAAGGTGTTTTATTGTTTTAATTTTTATTTTACATCTAAAATGGCAGCTATCATCACAAATCTCTACTCTACAGCTCCATTCACATTCTAGACAGATGTCAGCAGAGAGAAACATGCTCCCAATCAATAGAACATGTAGTTAAGAAGCGGGAACTTAAAGGGCTTTCATGCATGTTTTATTCCCATGGTTGGGTTCAATCATTGTTATCTCTCATAAATTCAGAGACCAGAACACTATGACGATGAGGCTTTGATGTTTCAGACAATCGCTTAAATCAAATAATAGCAGGAGACCGATTTGTGGAGCGATTTCAGCTTTTATATGATACAATTCTTTTATCATTTTTGAACTGTGAGCGCTCTTTTACCATCACCTTCTACATCTTTCTTATTTCACTCCTCATGAGATTTTACATCTTGGTCAGATCAAAGGCAAAGTCTTATAGTGAATATTTGATGAAACTATGTTAGACCACAGGAATGAAGTCATTTTCCTTCAAATGTCCCTTTAAGACTGGATTTATTATCAGTCATTTACATCTAATGTAGCCAGGGCCCTAACATCCAGCCATAAAATGCCATCAATTTCAACTCTGCGGTGTCACTCGTGCATTTGGGGACGCAGACCAGCTTCAGACTATATAAATCTTCAGTGTGTTGAGGGGCAGACCACAGTGACAAGCCCATCAGCCATGATGCAGTGAGCAGTGTCCTGCTCTACAAAGGACCATGTTACAAAAGATCTTTCCAACATATATCATGACATTCTTAATATGTGATTTTTATACAGTCAAAGTCCTGGTGAAAATACCATCATTTCAAAATACCAGCCACTCTTTACAAAATAAAACCATCTCAGGCTGAAGACTGTAATAATAGCAAGAGGAAATAGACACAATAATATGAAATTAGTTAAGATTAGTTTTTAGATCTCTAAAAATTATGAGACATTTCATACAAAACTGATACTGACTCTTTTTTTTGTTTGTTTTTTTGAGAAGCAGAGGGGTCACACAAAATTTGTCCTATTTTAAATGAACAAAGATATTTGACTACATTTATAAAATAATATTTTATACATATAAGCCCTGTTTTACTGTAGGGATATTTTGTCATTCCATTGTTGTTTTGTTTAATCTTTAGTGTCATTTGTTGCATTTGTAAAAAATTCAGCATTAAGTTGTTTAGCTTTTGTGTCATGGCTCTTATTGGAGTTACTTTGTTCAAATGTAATCATTGTTTTTGTCACTATTTTCTTCCTAGCCTTTTTGTGATTTCTCTGTTTTGTTTGTTGACTTACATTTAATTTCAAACTGGACAACAAAAATAATGTTTTGTAGGACAGAAAAAAATTTGCAAAGAGCCAGGTTTGGCCCTTGGGCCTTTGTTTGGACACGGGTGGTCCACGGCCTTGGATTCAAGTGGACTCACTGGTAATCCCTTTTTTACCTTGTTAGCTTTTATGTCCAGTTTGAGAGCCCCCCCCCCCTTCTCAGCAAGCAGTGATGATCTAAATTACCCGGAGAGGAAAAAAGAGCCTCTTTCCTCTGTTTGGAGGCTCCTTTAAAGATCTCTGTTTCTGATAACTGTGGTTTGCATGCTGCATATACAAAGTAAGAGATATCATCTCCACGCTTTATCTTTTTGATGATATAATTGTGTGACATCTCATTGTGGGTGCGCAAAAGACTAGGTGTATTCGTGGAAGTGGATGCATACTCTTATCTTCTATATAAATTGTACACAACTCAGGATAATGGATGCTGTGAAGTACCAAGAGCCTTTGTATTGCCTGGACACACACAGTAGTTTTAAACACACAAGTCCGAGTCAAATGTGAGTACACAGTGTCTCTTTAGCGTCACAGATTGAACAACTGCTTCAAACCCCTCAGTTGATCATTTAATTTACTGTTAATTATTTATGCCTTGTGATTGCTGCTATATGCACACATCTCCCAATGCACTGTGCCACATCAATTATATAGAACTTGTAAAGTTGGAGTGGCACAGTTAGCTGTAATGAATGATTCTACGGGTTTGATGCGATAAACAATTCCGGAGTGTGATCCAGCTCACAACCGCGCACTGCGCATGGAGCCACATTCTCCATGGGCAATTTGAACACATGACAAAGAGGAAACATTTTGTGCAATACAACGCAAGGACTCAAGTATTGAAATAGTGCTATTAGAGGAGAGGAATGCAGTTGTGCGCTGCGCACCATTCGTGCGTAAAATGTAAGACAAAAAGCAACTCACTTAACGCTGAAAAGGAAAAAACTAAATATCACAAAGTTAACATAAGTGATTGTGTTGGGTTACTACTGTATGGGCACATGGAGAAGGTTGGCGCAGGGCTCAAACTCACGCTGCTGTTGTGTCCGGACCAGTGCACCATCGCCTGGTTGTGCGCGAAGTCTCCAGCCAGAGCGAAGGTGGACGTGTCCAAGTGGGGCTCACTTTGCCGCGCGTTTGATGCTCGGGCTTCGTCCCCCGTGCGCCGATGCTCCGCTCTGGAGTTAAAGCCGCCCTGAACCGCTTCCACAAAGCTCTCACTAGACTGCGCTTCTGCACTTATACTCCTCTCCAAAGTGTCTCCATGCAAAGACCCCACGCTGCGCGATTTCCTCTGCTTCATTTGCCCCTCTGGAGAATGTAATTCAACTTCAATAGACGTGTCATCGTACTTTCCCCCACTTATTTTCACATTCTTTGGTGCCGTTTCCATCGAGCCCCTTTGCTTTCCGTTCCCCAGCCACTCTTCACTGTTTCCAGCTTTAACAGATCCCGTTCCGAAAGCGCTAAAAACTTTCGTCTTACCCTGAAAAGATACTTGGACCCATGTTGGTTTCTGTTTCACATCGTGGAGGAAAAATCTGTTAGATGTTGCTGAACTTATTTCCGCTTTTGCCATCCACTTGGAGTGAAAAGCATTGAGCAGAGCCAAAAGAGCCAAAGTCCAAAGCGACCAAAGTCCCGGCATTGTGTGCGCTCTCTTCCAAGGCTGATAGTTAAACGGAATCTGAACTACGGCGTTGCTGCTTCAGAGTGAAGTATTCAAGGTGTCATCTGCTCCATGTTTACGAGCAGAAGGCGCTCTCGCTCTCGTCTAGGATTGAGTCAAAGTGAGGAGCTGTTGGGAGGCGCTGCGCATCAGCCAAACGCACGGAGGAGAGTGACTGCAGGTTAGAGCGCGTCTTTTTGGACAGCTACAGCTCTACACCGCACAAATCCATCTTGAATTGTGGCAATTTTCTATGCAATCATTTTTTAGACCCAACGTCTCTCTTTTTACGCAAATCAATTTCTATTCTGTTTGTTTATTTCTTCCATAAAAAGTCACATTTTGCATTCATCAATCACTTGTCGGGACCTGGAATGTGTTAGCTGGACTTACTGATGCTTATCAAGTGTAGGTTTCAGACTAGAGCAGAGGAGAGAGTGTGGTCCCTCTAGGTGACACTTGTGATTTTTCCTTTAATTATGTCACGTCGCATTCAGCCCAGGGCCCTCAGCTCAGAACAGAACAGTACAAGAAACAAAGGAGCTTCTGAAGTCACTTATCTTAATGACTTCTTGTGCCAACAACTCTTCAGCAGCTCCATTTTAATCTTTCACATTTCTGATTGTTCTTTTTTTTTACCTCTTTTGAAAAATTGTGCTTTCTTCAAATCAATATGCCATTTGAAAGGTATTAGTTTCAATTAGTGGAGCCAAATGAATCCCGAAAAGGTAATTGCTATTTCCTGCTGACAGGGCTCTCTGTCTGTCTGCAGAAATACTTAGTCTCACTGTGTCAGTCTTATACCTTTTGGGCTTAGAGAACTTATCATGGAGCCTAGGGATTTAACACAGCTCCATGCATCAACATGGGTGGGCAGCAGTTAAGTGTTACTGTTACACAATCTTTAAATGACTCAAACACTGCAATCATGAAAATAGATGTTGGATTTGGAGCCACAACACAATATAACATGTCATTTTGAAATAAAACACAACCATGCTTAGTACCCTGGAAATGTAGCTTTACACATGTAAAAGTTATAATTAACTATAACAACTCGATGTACTGCCCATAAAATATTTTGTCTGAAAATATATTAATTTACATTGTTCAGTTACATTAGGATGTAAGAATATCTCTCATTTCAAAGACAGAGTACAACCAGGGAAGCTTCGAGAGACTTTGGGGCCCCAGGCAAGAAGTACACAGAGGCCCCAACAGACACATGAAGCATATTAATTATGACTCGATGCACACTGATGATAACCCACTTGAACAATTCTTCAAAGTGGCCCTGTATAACTTTTAGCCAGCAGCGGGCGCATATCTTCACGGGAAGCAATTAATCTTCATTACATTACATTGGACGAAAGAGCATGTCTTCCGAAACGGTCACTTTAGTGTATTTCGTACAAATACAACTCTGCTAGTGTCCAGTGTATTGGTCTAAGTATATGCTTGATGGTGCAGTGGTAAGTACGCTTGCCTCTCTGCAAGATGGTCCAGGATTTAACTCCTTGGTTGGTTTGGTTCTTTCTGGGTGGAGTTTGCATGTTCTCTATGTTTTTGGGTGAGTTTCCTTCAGGTCCTCCAGTTTTACCCATCAACAAAAAAAACATGCTAGGTGCCCTAGCACCTGGTGTGGCTCCCCATAATAAAGGCTGATTAAATAAAAAGTGTGGTAGATATATTCTAATATTTTTGGGCTAAATGTTATTGTTGCAGGATGGCCTTATGTTAAATTAATTAAGTTTTTTTTTTTATCCAATTGAGGTATGTACAGTAAAATGTTTTTCTATCCCATTGCAACACATCTGAGTAGAATTCTGGCTAGAAAGAAATATAAGTGGAGGAACATTGCCACATAAGAGATAGGTTTTTCTACACAAGATATCAATTAAGACATGACAGTCCCATGTGGGTTTGCAGCAGTGCAGTTGCAGCAGTTCTAATATTGAGTGCATATCCTTAAAAGTTTTTCTGTTAGTGTTGCTTCAAAGTGAAATGTTTGCAACGAGAAATAAAACATCTGTAAAATAATTGAGTGTTATTTACTTTTTATTATTCTGACTGGGTGGGACCAATAGTGCTCAACTTTTTTCATTTAGTTTTTTTATCCTTAACACAAGAGATTTGAATGTTTAAACTGTTCTTTACACGTATCATGCACTGGTCTTGGTCTTTACTAGGTTTCTGTACAAAAATTGGAAGATTAAGTTTGTGGAGCCAGAAGTGCTCATATTTGCCAAGAAGTGTTAACTACACTTTCTGTGAAACAAACAGAGAGTGTAGCTAATGGGCCGCCTTGAGGGTCTAATTCAAGAAAGAAACTAACCGCAGTCTATTTTCAAATAAAAAAGGCTAACCAGCACTTTATGTTTAAGCCCAGTGTAATCCATGTTGTTCCAACTCAGAAAGACACTATTTTAAGCACCTTAGTTTGTTATGAAGCCTGACTAAACACATAACAGCCTCATTTGCATAAACAGCTGCCTGAGGCCTGTCCACAAACACAAGTATTCCCAACTCCTTCAAGGACGAGATCTTCAAGACAAAGAATAAAACATGTCCTTGCATTATGATGGAATGTGTAACATACTATATCCAGAGATTAAAAACACATCAAACCAATCTAGGGGCAGTAGATACTCAGCGCTACTTTCCACTCCTGTGTGAAAATGTCAAACTGCTTTGGCATTTACTTATGAGCCGAATAGTAATAGTGAGGGGAGGGATATTACTTTCCTGCCAGCCTTGCTATCTTACGCTTCAGCCAATTCCGAGCTGTTTTTATGAAACAAGTTAATGTGAACATTCTTTATATAAATTACTGTAGAGAGGCAAACCTACCACACACCTACTGGGCTGTGAAACATGCTTACTGTGAGAACACAAAGTGCCCTTGAAAGTTATACACAATGTATTTTTTAATAGAAGTAAGACATTTCATTGCATCTGATGCTTTCAAAGACCGTGTAAACAACAATGATGACTAGAAAGTACTATTTGGCGTTTCGTTTTTTTGGCACGGCTGTACAAATTGAGCTGAGTGCAAGTGAGGGCTCAGGGAAGCAGGTGCTACTGTTGCCATCCGCCGGAACGCCAGACAGCTCAGTGTCTCTGTGTCTACAGGGCCGCTCCCAGCAGAACACCTCTGCAATGAGAGGGTAATTGAACTGATCACACTCTGTTTACCCATTACGCCGCCAAAATGAAGTGGGTAGTTCCCAAACGCTGCCTGACATCCCGAGTGCAGGGGAGGAGCCTGATCCATCAATGACATCTCTTTAATCTGGTCTCACCTTGGGCTGGAGGAGCAGCGTGTGCACATTCCAGTGTGTCCGTGCACAGCCATGGAAATGTATGATAGAAGAAAGTTAGGAATGAGAGGGTTGTTTGCTGGATATACCAACCAATCTCCAAGAAGTTTTTAAATGGAACATCATACAAATGTTTGGGATACTTCAGCACAGGCTCAAATTATGTTACTATTTTATCTTTTCTCTTATCATTTTTGAAACTGTTTCCCAGAGTGGAAAGATTTCAAAACGATGTTTCTGTGTTTACAACCCATTTACATCTTTTCTGATATGATGACACCTTAGCTTCACCTCTCTCTTAACCCACATGTGCTAGAATGTTTTCAGTGGTTTTGTGTGGACCCGTGTAGTCACACACATTTTATGTAACAAAGCTGAGTTTGTTTTTGTTTTTTTGCGGGTGTGTCTGTGTCTGTGTGTGTCTGTGTGTGTCTGTGTGCGGGTGTGTCAGTGTGCGGGTGTGTCTGTGTGCGAGTGTGTCTGTGTGCGGGTGTGTCTGTGTGCGAGTGTGCCTGTGTACGAGTGTGTCTGTGTCTGTGTGCGAGTGTGTCTGTGTGCGAGTGTGTCTGTGTGCAAGTGTGTCTGTGTGCAAGTGTGCGAGTGTGCCTGTGTCTGTGTGCGAGTGTGTCTGTGTGCGAGTGTGTCTGTGTGCGAGTGTGCCTGTGTGCGGGTGTGTCTGTGTGCGGGTGTGTCTGTGTGCGAGTGTGTCTGTGTGCGGGTGTGTCTGTGTGCGAGTGTGTCTGTGTGCGAGTGTGTCTGTGTGCGAGTGTGTCTGTGTGCGAGTGTGTCTGTGTGCGAGTGTGTCTGTGTGCGGGTGTGTCTGTGTGCGGTGTGTCTGTGTGCGAGTGTGTCTGTGTGAGTGTGTCTGTGTGTGTGTCTGTGTGCGGGTGTGTCTGTGTGCGGGTGTGTCTGTGTGCGGGTGTGTCTGTGTGCGAGTGTGTCTGTGTGCGGGTGTGTCTGTGTGCGGGTGTGTCTGTGTGCGAGTGTGTCTGTGTGCGAGTGTGTCTGTGTGCGGGTGTGTCAGTGTGCGAGTGTGTCTGTGTCTGTGTGCGAGTGTGTCTGTGTGCGAGTGTGTCTGTGTGCGAGTGTGTCTGTGTGCGAGTGTGTCTGTGTGCGAGTGTGTCAGTGTGCGAGTGTGTCTGTGTGCGAGTGTGTCTGTGTGCGAGTGTGTCTGTGTGCGAGTGTGTCTGTGTGCGAGTGTGCCTGTGTGCGAGTGTGTCTGTGTCTGTGTGCGAGTGTGTCTGTGTGCGAGTGTGTCTGTGTGCAAGTGTGCCTGTGTGCGAGTGTGCCTGTGTCTGTGTGCGGGTGTGTCTGTGTGCGAGTGTGTCTGTGTGCGAGTGTGTCTGTGTGCGAGTGTGTCTGTGTGCGAGTGTGTCTGTGTGCGAGTGTGTCAGTGTGCGAGGGTGTCTGTGTGCGAGTGTGTCTGTCTGCGGGTGTGTCTGTGTGCGGGTGTGTCTGTGTGCGGGTGTGTCTGTGTGCGGGTGTGTCAGTGTGCGGGTGTGTCAGTGTCTGTGTGCGAGTGTGTCTGTGTGCGAGTGTGTCTGTGTGCGAGTGTGTCTGTGTGCGAGGGTGTCTGTGTGCGAGTGTGTCTGTATGCGGGTGTGTCTGTGTGCGGGTGTGTCTGTGTGCGAGTGTGTCAGTGTGCGAGTGTGTCAGTGTGCGAGTATGCCTGTGTGCGAGTGTGTCTGTGTGCGAGTGTGTCAGTGTGCGAGTGTGTCAGTGTGCGAGTGTGTCAGTGTGCGAGTGTGTCTGTGTGCGAGTGTGTCTGTGTGCGAGTGTGTCAGTGTGCGAGTGTGTCAGTGTGCGAGTGTGTCTGTGTGCGGGTGTGTCTGTGTGCGGGTGTGTCTGTGTGCGGGTGTGTCTGTGTGCGAGTGTGTCTGTGTGCGAGTGTGTCTGTGTGCGAGTGTGTCTGTGTGCGGGTGTGTCTGTGTGCGAGTGTGTCTGTGTGCGGGTGTGTCTGTGTGCGAGTGTGTCAGTGTGCGAGTGTGTCAGTGTGCGAGTGTGTCTGTGTGCGAGTGTGTCAGTGTGCGAGTGTGTCAGTGTGCGAGTATGCCTGTGTGCGAGTGTGTCTGTGTGCGAGTGTGTCAGTGTGCGGGTGTGTCAGTGTGCGAGTGTGTCTGTGTGCGAGTGTGTCTGTGTGCGAGTGTGTCAGTGTGCGGGTGTGTCAGTGTGCGAGTGTGTCTGTGTGCGAGTGTGTCTGTGTCAGTGTGCGAGTGTGTCAGTGTGCAGGTGTGTCAGTGTGCGGGTGTGTCTGTGTGCGAGTGTGTCTGTGTGCGAGTGTGTCAGTGTGCGAGTGTGTCTGTGTGTGAGTGTGTCTGTGTGCGAGTGTGTCTGTGTGCGAGCATGCCTGTGTGCGAGTGTGTCTGTGTGCAAGTGTGTCTGTGTGCGAGCATGCCTGTGTGCGAGTGTGTCAGTGTGCGAGTGTGTCTGTGTGCGAGCATGCCTGTGTGCGGGTGTGTCTGTGTCTGTGTGCGAGTGTGTTTGTGTGCGAGTGTGTCTGTGTCAGTGTGCGAGTGTGTCAGTGTGGAAGTGTGTCTGTGTGTGCGAGTGTGTCAGTGTGGAAGTGTGTCTGTGTGCAAGTGTGTCTGTGTGCGAGCATGCCTGTGTGCGAGTGTGTCAGTGTGGAAGTGTGTCTGTGTGCGAGTTTGTCAGTGTGCGAGTGTGTCAGTGTGGAAGTGTGTCTGTGTGCAAGTGTGTCTGTGTGCGAGCATGCCTGTGTGCGAGTGTGTCAGTGTGCAAGTGTGTCTGTGCGAGTGTGTCTGTGTGCGAGTTTGTCAGTGTGCGAGTGTGTCAGTGTGGAAGTGTGTCTGTGTGCGAATGTGTCAGTGTGCGGGTGTGTCTGTGTGCGAGTTTGTCAGTGTGCGAGTGTGTCAGTGTGGAAGTGTGTCTGTGTGCGAGCATGCCTGTGTGCGAGTGTGTTTGTGTGCGAGTGTGTTTGTGTGCGAGTGTGTCAGTGTGCGAGAGTGTGTCTGTGTGCGAGTTTGTCAGTGTGCGAGTGTGTCAGTGTGCGGTGTGTCAGTGTGCGAGTGTGTCAGTGTGCGAGAGTGTGTCTGTGTGCGAGTGTGTCAGTGTGCAAGTGTGTCTGTGTGTGCGAGTGTGTCAGTGTGCAAGTGTGTCTGTGTGTGAGTGTGTCTGTGTGCGAGTTTGTCAGTGTGCGAGTGTGTCAGTGTGCGAGAGTGTCAGTGTGCGAGTGTGTCAGTGTGTGAGTGTGTCTGTGTGCGAATGTGTCAGTGTGCGGTGTGTCAGTGTGCGAGTGTGTCAGTGTGGAAGTGTGTCTGTGTGCAAGTGTGTCTGTGTGCGAGTGTGTCAGTGTGCAAGTGTGTCTGTGTGTGAGTGTGTCTGTGTGCGAGCATGCCTGTGTGCGAGTGTGTTTGTGTGCGAGTGTGTCAGTGTGCGAGAGTGTGTCTGTGTGCGAGTTTGTCAGTGTGCGAGTGTGTCAGTGTGGAAGTGTGTCTGTGTGCGAGCATGCCTGTGTGCGGGTGTGTCAGTGTGCGAGTGTGTCTGTGTGAGAAAATATCACAACCCATTCGTTTTGAGTCAGGGTCCTGTTTGTGTCTGTGTCAGGCATGTTTCTATTAGCTTCAGTGATGACAAGGAATATTACATACTGTAGCTTTCTGGTTGGAGTACATTTGAAATTCTGCATAAATCCCAGTGAAAGAGAATAAGAGAAAACGGGAGATGTTAAAACTGTATGTAACATTGGGTGTATCTCATTCAATTTTATGTGCTCTCCTCCCCGGTGTAGATCATTAGCAAGATTATCAGATGTAATCACCTCATTCTGGTGGCACATAACTCACACAGTCTCGGCAAACAAAACCGCTGTACAGCCTCTCCACTCAAAGAACAAGGGGAGAGATCCAGCTCGAAAGTTTCCAGGACAAAATCCCATTTGTGCATCCACTGTCTGCATCCCAAGCTTGTTAGTTCCAACACTTCAGTGATCCCAGCGGAGCAGACGCACAGGCAGTAGCGAGAACCATAATGGCCATCACCCAGACAGCTCACACCAGCACGTGGGAGATGAACAGCAAGGTGCACTCCCCACACACCCATACGCACGCCGTTAAAACGGGTAACTTTCTTTTTTATTGCAGATGGCAAAACACTTATTTTGTACCTTCTTCATAGATGAAAGAGAAGGCATTTTCAAATCACAGTGGGAGGAGTACTTTAGGACGGTTAGCCGCCGCAATAAACCGGGCCTGTCACAAGAAGATAGTACTCTTCATTGGTGAATCACTAAATTACAATTATCCCGCGATGTCTTTGTTCTGCAGCCATTCTTCTGTCCAACTGAATGAAGTACCATTGACAAAATACTTATTTTCCACAGATGTAATGTGTCTCTTCTCAACAGGTGCTGCATAATGATTCTAGGATACTGTTTCTAATTTTGTTACAATAAAAGTTTGTAACTTTCAGAGAAATTAAACAGCTTACTCCATTTTTGATTGGTCCAACAGGCTTTCTGCTGAGTCAAAATTGCTCTGAAGGAAAGGGATCCCAGGCCAGTTTCACTTGAATGGGTATGAAAAAATAGAAAAACTGAACACCATACTAGCATCTGTTTCTTGTTTTTGTTTTTGAAGCAATTGGAATTAAGTTTAAGATCTCAAAATTAAATCGATGTAATTCCTATGTAAAGTTTTAGCATTTTCTGTATACACAACACTACAGATATAAAAGAATTATACTCCAGACCAAAAGAATAAATACAGTAAGGCTGTACTCTTGCTTCTTTTAGTTGGACCCTAAAAATAATCCAGTTTGTTTAGCATTTAATTGTGAACCAAATACCAGGCCTTTCTCAAGACAGTGCAAGGTTAAGGGCATGACATGTACAATGACAGCCTCACTACTAAATGCACTTTATTGTGATTGTAAAATCACATGTTCCTGGCTAAATAAAAAAACAATGTGGTATTGTGACTCTTATGCTTCAGCTCTTTACTCCCACTATCAAAGCACATAATTTTATGGACAATTTTAAAGTTGCATTTTGTCTCATTTATCCTATTTTTAGTCAGGTAAGGTGTGTGGTTCATGTGGGGTTAACATTTTGTTCAATCCAAAGACTTCAGTTGAAAATAGACTGAGCCGGACCCAAAGCGTGTTCAAAGAGGTTTACTCTTTTAGGTGAACTATGGGTTGTTAGCTAACAACTAGGAGACCAGAACAGATTGGTCCCATCAGGTTTAGTTTCAGGTCAAACCGCCTTCTCTAGAGAACAAAACTCAGCTCTCTTACCAGTTGATCTCAGAAAAGATAAAGTGTCTTATAAAGTGATAAAGTGTTCTATTTAGTGTCCATTTCATTCATATAGCATAATATTGGTGGTCTGTATGTTATATGAAATTAGATTTTTTTTAATGAACACAATAGTTACTTTACCTGGTAACTAATTACTCTTATTCTAATGTTACTTACTCAGTTACAATTTGAGAAAAGAAACTAGCAACAATAACTAAGTATTTATTTTAAGTAACTTGCCCAACACTGGTCTTGGCATATGTTTGCTCTTTACAGGGGTTGTGTGATTGGCAGCTTTAACACATAGCCAAGTAACTTACACCAGAACCAGAGTTCATTTAATCATAAATACTGTATATATACAGTAGGTAAAGTAAATTTTTTTAGATAGAACATTTTGTGGAAAACCTGTGTTCAGTTCCTGGTATAGATAATTGCCCATTGCCCATTTTGTGATTCATAATGGATTATGATTTTTGAAAATAGTAATGTTGCTTGTTTATTTGCTGTTGTTGTTGTGAGGACAAGAGGAACCAGAACACTGAAGTAATGGTTTCCAGCAAGTAGCAAACTTGGCATTATTTTTGTGACAAATAAAAATAGAAAAAAATAAAATCAACAATAGTACCACAACCTAGAAACTTGGGTAATAACTCCAAAACATTTCCCCGTATATGTCCCTCAGTCATTACGGCGCTTCTGCCCCTTCCTGTGCGATGGCAGGTCCCTATACACTGAGTTCGCATGTTCTTGCAGTGCTAGTTGGTTGAATTGCAGACTCAAAATTGGCAGTGAGTGACTGCCAGCCATGTGAAGGACTGGCAACTTTTTTGTTATGCACCAAATAAGGGAACATTTCTCAAAGTCCTAGAGTAAGGTTAATAAGGAGAAAACCACCAAATGAGCTTTTTCCACTTTTGAACGGCGTAGTGCCTGGACATATGTGGCATCAAATCCTGGTTTGAGTCTTTTGTGTACTTGTCTGACTGCACACTAGTAATCACTACTAAAAGGAAAAAATGCCAATTACAAAACAGTTCAGTTCCAATGGATGTGTGTGACAGCCAACAAAAAGTGAACACCATCTGTTATTAATACTATATGACCCACTTGCAAGTTACAACGTACCTGATCTCATTCTCGAGAAGATAGATTTGATTCACTGGTGCAGATGAATATCTTGATGATAATAATTAACTGTTTATATATATAATACATGTATAGTCTTAAAGAGGCAAACTTTGAAATCATTTTTTACTTAACATGCTTTCACACAGCTGCATTGTTACAAAGACAAAGATAGACAAGCCTCATTCCAAATATGCCAATATTCCATATCCAAAAAACTCTAAATGTTTAAATAAATATTATGTAGAAAGAAATTATTATATAAACATGTGCATCTTACAGGCTCGATTCAGCAACAACCACTAGATATTTTTAGGTCTTTTGTTTGTAAAAAGTGTAGCTGCCCTGAAGTTGTGTTTTTGTTTCTGAAAACTATAAATACAAATATATTAGATGATAGTGTTTTGCCAAACATGCACTAATTGACGGCAATTGCCTTAATTAATGGCAAAAACTGTCTACAGTGTAACCATGTATATATTGGACATTTTATCCCATTCAACATTTTATTTCTTGATACAAAAATATTACAGCTGTCCACACAAGCTGTTTGTTTACATTTATATAAAGTCTATAATGTAAGTACAACTTTTTGGACAATTCAATCCTTCTCTGAGTTGTTATAACACCAGCGCTATTTTATGGACATTATTTGTTTTTAAGCGGAAACTATCCAAAGCCAGAAAGTTTGGAAGAAAAAAACTAACTTTCTTCTGAAGTTTTATTATGGTCAGATAGAACTGTACTAGATTCCAACCTATTTCTGCACCTTCTATTTGAGTGCTGCAAAGAATGTCACTCACGTAATTGTAACCCTCGACTCAAGAATAGTGAATTTAGTAATCTAGTAGGTTGGACCAGGCACTAGGTTCTCAAGGACTACAATAGGAATAAAATGGTGAGTGTGGAAATGAAATGGCTGGAGACAGAAATGAGCAACATTAATAATTGTATTGAATAGAATAAACAAAATAAAATAAAAATGTTTGCATATTAACAGTTTACAACGTAGCAGCCGGCTTGCTATAGTGTACATTCAGTGTTTCAAAAATAATCAATAACCCCAAGTCCGATTGAACTGAATACTTTTAGTCTTTTAGTCAGAGTCAGTGTTCATTTAGTCAGGTTCTGAAAAACTCTCTTGACTGTGGCAATTCGTGTGGTTACCACAAGGATGATTTGACAAGAAGAGAAGAGGAGAATGTTGTCCTCAGTTCACAGTTCTGGGTTCTGGGCACAGGCTCGCCATCTCCGCTGAGGAGAATCCCGTATCCAATCCGGAATCTTCTTAATCAACCACAGGATGAATAAAAAAACCTAGCCTGCATAACAATAACGAATATTATAGTATACAGCTAGTAAAGTCTGCTTCCAATCTCAAATTCTCATAGTAGCTATAGCTTTAGTTTTTCTATCTCAAAGAAAATATCAAATGTAGTATCACTCTTGTAACATTTCACAATATACATGCATGTTTTTAAAACTCAATCATTGTTGCACATGAAATAGTTTTTAACTCATGTAATAACAAAATGAATTGCTCTTTTTATCTTTTTCTTATTCAATCATGTAATGAAATATAATTATTTTCATTACCAAAAGGGTAATAAAACAATGAGTTCGATTGTTCACCTTCAAATTTGTCCATTTGGTCTGTAACCCAAACAGTTTAGCATTACTTTGCATCAAAATGTTGCTAAATTCCCATTACAATTGGTCAGAAATAGTGGAACAAAGAAATAAAAGTGTGGTGACATTTGTTGTCAACATAAAGCTTGCTTTGGAAAACATAAAATAAGTAGAAATAGTCTTCACATTGGTTTTAAGTAGCCATTTACCACTCGCGATTAGCATTAGCTTAGCATTAGCTAATTTTTTCCGCCATGCTACATTAGTAAGCACGTGTTGACTCACCAAGGCGATGTTTCTAGCATGAGCTTAATAAAGAACACCGTCACGGACCCTCCGGTTCACGCTTGGAATAACTTAAAATAACAAATATTTCCCAATTAGCATTTGAATATTGTACCATATTTACATCGATTCACATTAACGTGCACTCACCAAGGCGATTTATTAGCTTAGCACGCAAGGGAATCGTCAACATAGCCTCTCTCATGAGTGTCCAAAGAGTAAAAGACCGAAAAACTAATGTAAGATTCAGATTGCGTCTTGAGAAGGCGGGACTTATTTGCTTTTGACAAATAAAAAGGTCATTATCACCCAACGTGACTGACAAAACAGGAAGTCAATTTAAATAAAGTGGATACACACTTCCTCTTAACAAAATAAACGTTTTTCAAAATAGAATGAGTACCTTGACATTAGGGGACGTTTTCTCTACTGGGTTACACCCTCCCCCGTTAAATATCATGCACGTCTCGTTGCATGTTCAACCAATACGGTCCATCTCTAATACTGAGGGAGTCAGTGAAAGCTGTACTCAAACCCTGAAACAGAGATTTCACAACAGTTACTAGTGGATTTCCAAGATTAGGATAGTCTAATCTCATTGGTGGTTGTCTGTTTCTCTCTGATCGCCTCAACGGTTGAGTGATTATAGGATTGTCACTGTCCATTTCCTCAGGCAAGTCATTTCCTCGTTCGGCAACTGAATCCTCAGGAGTACTTTCAGGTATTGTCATTGTTTCATTTTCCTCTGATTTGTCAGGGCTTTGGGGCGGATTGCCACCCTCAATTCCAGTTTGGTCTACATCCGGTAAGTTTTCCAAAGGTTCATCTTCATTTGCATTTTCCACATTGTCATTTCTCTCCATATCCAGGTCTACATTGGCAGCAGTTTCAGGTAGGTCACCATCAGGTAAGTTCCAATCCAGTGTTTTTGTCTTATCCAGAGGGGTTGTCATGTCCGGTGGTTTTGTCACATTTGGTGGTTTTGAATATTCATGCACAGTGGTAAATCTGGTTATCTCTTGGCATGGGGAATTTTCAACCCATGGGATCAAAAAACTATTGTCATTTTCAAGTTCAACAGATTCATCAGGATCAGTGATTTCTGTAGCAGAAGTTTGACGAGTCTTAGGACGACTAACAAGTGCTGGCTCAGGTAGGTCTGCTGTGGCAACAGGAGGAAACTGCAGGGGAGCAAAAGGTCTCTGTGTAGAGTTCGTGAGGACCTTGCTTTGACTCAGGTTTCACAGTGTAAACGGGTAAATCACCTGCTCGTTTTACAACAACATGAATATCTGCCTCCCATTTATCTGCTAACTTATGCTTGCCACGCAGTCGCACATTTCTGACTAAAACCCTGTCCCCAGGTTCAAGTTCAGAGACTGTGATTTTACGATCAAATCTGGCCTTGTTTTTGTCTGCCACTTTTTGTGCATTTCTCGAAACTAGCTTATAGCTTTCCTCCAGACGAGTTTTGAGACGTTGAATGTATTGTGAATGTGACACTTTTTGATCTTTGTTTAAGGGAAGTCCAAATGCGAGATCAACTGGCAATCTGGGTTTTCTGCCAAACATTAATTCATAAGGACTAAACCCTGTCACATCACTGCGCGTGCAATTATGCAGCGTGTACTAAAGGCATAACATACTCTTTCCAGTGGGACTTTTGTTTATTTTCTAGCGTCCCTAACATGCTGAGTAATGTCCTATTGAATCTTTCTACGGGTTACCCGTGGGTGGTAGGGGTAGTCCGTATTTTCTTTATGCCTGAAATCTCACACAACTCTTTGATCAGTTTTGCTTCAAAATCAGGACCCTGATCGCTATGAAGACGTTCAGGTATACCGTAGTGGACGATGAACTGGTCCCACAGGCACTTGGCAACAGTTTTGGACTTTTGGTTAGGCGTTGGCATGGCTAGAGCAAATTTAGTAAAATGATCAGTCATTACTAGGATGTTACTAGTGTTACTGCTGTCGGCTCTAAACTGAGAAAGTCCATGCAAACTAGCTCTAGTGGTCGTGTGGTTGTTATGTTGACCAGGGTAGCTGCTTTCTCAGGAGGACTCTTTCTACGGATACAGCGATCACACGTTTTTATCTTTTGCTCAACGTCTGTTGCCATTCGAGGCCAATAGAATCGGGCTCTGACCAGATCAAGGGTTCTGTCAATACCTAAGTGGCCCATATCGTTGTGCAAACTTTGGAGTACAGAGGTTCTGAGTTCCTCAGGAAGAACTAACTGATATATCACTTGGTCTCCGTCCTGTCTTTTTCTGTACAACACCTCATTGTGAATCTCCAATCGATTTAGTTCCCGGAGTAAGAGAGGAAGATCTGGAAGCTCTTTTCTGGAAGTCGGAGGAGGTGTTTGGCCAAGTTCGATCTGAGCAATCACTTGACTGATTGTTGAGTCGGCTCTTTGTTTGTCTTTTAATTCGGAGTTGGACAAAGCACGAATAGTTGGCAAGCCATGATGCTCCTCTGAAAGGTAGGTGTCTGGAATTGCATGGGCTGAGAGGGTAAGTGACTCTACAAGTGTAACACCACTGTCATTACAGTCGTCTCTGATTTTAACAAGATGATTTTGACAGATTGCTTGGACAACTTCTCTATCTACAAGCTTTGTGGTGTCACTGCCAACTAGGTGACGTTCAACAAATCTGTTCACTCGCTCCTGCTCTTTCCTAGACTGTACGTCATTAACAAGTTCACCCTGAGGCGTCTAGAAAGCCCGTCTGCATCTAGATTCTGCTTACCCGCTCTGTACTGCAGCTTAAAGTTGTAGTTGGACAAAGCTGCAAGCCACCTATACCCTGTGGCGTCTAATTTAGCTGAGGTCAATATGTATGTGAGCGGGTTACTGTCCGTTACAACAGTAAAGTGACCACCATACAAATAATCGTGAAACTTTTCCGTAACTGACCATTTGAGTGCTAAAAACTCTAATTTATGAGCTGGATAGCGTGCTTCACTTCGAGATAACCCACGACTGGCAAAAGCTATGGCCCTGAGCTGACCCTCCTGCTCTTGATAAAGTGCTGCGCCTAAGCCAGTAGTACTGGCATCGGTATGGACTAGGTAAGGTAGCTTTGGGTCTGCGAAACCTAAGATAGGGGCTGTTGTCAGCTTTTCAATGATGGAATCAAAGGCTATCTGACAGTCAGGGGTCCATCGGCTTTCAAAAGGCAGTTTGGGATCGTGATAGGTCTGATCTGGTTCTTTTGACTTGGACTTCTTGCGGAGCGGTGGGTACCCGCGAGTCAGGTCATTGAGGGGCCGTACTATGGACGAGTAGCCTTTAATAAAGCGTCTATAGTACCCCGAGAACCCTAAAAATGACCTCAGTTCCTTGAGGTTTGTGGGTCTTGGCCAGGTCTTAAGGGCCTGAACCTTTTCGGGATCCGTCGACACCATTCTCGGATATTACGTGACCAAGGTACCGAACTGTTGTTTGACAGAATTTACATTTTTCCGGCGATAACTTTAGTCCGTACTCTTTGAGACGATGGAGTACCCGCATGAGACGTTGCTCATGTTCCTCGAGACTGCCTGAAAAGATGATAAGATCATCTAAAAGACGAGCACCTCTTTTAGATTCATATCGCCAACACAACGCTCCATTAATCTTTGAAAGGTGCTCGGGGCATTGGTTATACCCTGAGGCATGCGATTGAACTCCCAGAATCCAAGTGGTGTCACAAACGCGGTCTTTTCTTTGTCTGCTTCATCAACCTCAATCTGGTAATATCCAGATTTAAGATCGAGGACTGTAAACCATTTGGATCCTGATAGTGCCGACGTCTCCTCCAGATTTGGGAGAGCATACGAGTCCTTAACTGTTTGCAAGTTAAGTTTACGGAAATCTATACATAGACGGACATCATTGTTCCGCTTCCTCACCACAACAATTGGGGACGAGAAGGGTGACTGAGACTCTCTTATAACACCTGCAGCGAGCAGCTCTTGAAGGTGTTTACGCACCGCCTCTAGATCTTGAGGGTGTATGGGGCGTGCACGGTGCTTAAAGGGAGTCGGATCTTGAAGTTTGATAGAATGTTTCACTTTACTCGTGCACCGAAGTCAAGGTCGTGGTGGCGAACACCTCCGGCATGTCATTGAGTTGTTTGGTTATTCTCTCTTTCCATTCCTGAGGTATCGGTGAATCTCCGAAATTGAAACTTAGTTTTGTCTCTTTGTGTGTGTGTGATTCTTGTGCATTTATGACATTGTGCTGGGACAAAACACAATGGAATGCTCCAAGCTCTGCAATAACACAGGCGGACTGAATGGTAACATCTTGTTCAGTTTCATTTGTTATCACTACCGGGATTTTATGTGGGGCTCGAGAAGGTAGAGTTATCAGACAACTTTTTACACAAAGACCGCCTGGCAAAGAAGATTGAGTGGGATGTTCAACTATGGCACAAGTATCAGCTGAGGTACAGTGAACATTAGCAGACCCCTCTAAAACTACAGTTTGGCCCGCCGGAACAACAACTGCTGTCTTGCCCGCTAAGGTAACTAACCCAATGTTTCCATCTTTGTTTTTGGAGTGTCTAACTTCAAGAGTTTTTAGAAGTGCTCTGAACCCATAGGGTCCAGGTAAGTGCTCTGGTGACTTAATGTCTAAATACTTTTCATAAAGAACATCAAGCGTATTTGTACCCACTAACACGGGTGTTTGGCTGTTAGGGTGAGTGTCTGGAACAACGAGCTAAGGTTGTTATATCAATCTCTGTGTCTAAAAAGTCTTTCAGAAAAGTAATGCACATCTCTATATAACCTAAATAAGGGACGGGCTGTCCTGCAGCGCCCTCTACCTCTAAAAGGTTATAGAGTGAATTAAGATCTTGATCTGGAAAGTTCTGTTTGTAAAATGACTCAGTGACTGTAGTCACTTGTGACCCTGAGTCAAGAAGACAGTTAACATTAATGCCAGAAACGCTTACTACAGCTGTGCATTTAGAACCAACTAACCCTTTTGGCAGGCTATACATTTGCTGTTTTGTAAGAGCTTGTTTAAGGTTAGCTTTGCGCTTTGCTTTAGTGGGACAAGTTTGGCTAGCTACAGTCCCCATTTGCCCCGTAATAGAGACTGATCTTAGTTTAACGGTTCGCTAGCGGCGGTGGGGTTTTCAGCTTCCCACTTTCTTTGTTTCTCTTTAAACAGTTTTCGCTTTTCTGTAACTAAAACTGCATTTGGTTCATTTTCACAGTTCGGCTTTATGTGGCCATCTTCTCCACATTGGAAACAATACCATGGTTTGGGAGGCATACTTTGAGTTTTGTTGGTTTGTTCTTTGGGTTCTTTATTTTCGCTTCCAGACTTTCGTTTTCTTTTGGTCTTGCATTGGGTGCATTTTTGAGTTTTGGATCTTGGGTTTTGATGGCTTAAAAGTTAGTTTTACTAGTTGACTTTGGATTTCTGCAACTTGTCTTGAGAGTTCTTTTGTGATTGTGCTCAATGTGGCAATATTGTCGTCTTCTGCAACACATTTGACTGTTTGCATGTGAGAGGTCACTTTTGGCTTTGCACTGCCCAAATGTTGTCTCTTTCGCACCGTTTTTGCCTCAAGTTGATCTTCTTCGGTGCGTAATAGCAATAGTAAGTCGGGAAAGGTTGGGGGACTCGTTCGTTTTTGTTTTAACTGGAGCTCCGTTAGCAAGGAATCGTCCCAACAACCTCGACAAAACTGTGTTAGGAGTAGTTTGTCAGAGTCATTGCTTGTGGCACCACCTCGCTTTACAGTGAGAGTTAAGGCTACTTGGAGGCGTTGCAAATACGATGATGGTTTCTCACCTGTATTTTGAAATGTGTCGAGAAACTTTGCAAACAGCTCTCCACCGTCTTGAACCGTTCCGTATGCGGAATCCAACAACTGAAGGTATTCAGAAGGTGAGCTGTTCGGGTTCAAATGCTTTACAATGTCAGCTGCGGGGGGTAAGAGACTCTCAATGATTTTTCTGGACTGTTGCAGTTGTGACATAGACCTATCAGTCATGACTAGTTCTACACTGGAGCGCCAAGTATCATAATCAGGCTCATATGCAGGGCGAGGTTCTTTACCTGAAAAAGCTCTGAGCTTTTGTGAGAATTGTTGCCCTGAATAATCATCTCTTTTCATAATGTGCTCAACTACCACTCGCTGCACTTCTGGGGGATTTAAATCATGTGCAGAAATGGCTGGCATACTTGGGGCTGGGCCACTCACAGTGTTTAATGCATGGTTTGTCAAGTTTTGTTGTACACCTCTAATGCTGGGCTCAACTACAGATGGCTGAGGTTCGACCAGTGGAGACGTAGGTGGATTGTCAGTGAAGTTTGTTTGTTCATTTGATTCGACGATAAGTTCTTTGACTGAGTCATTAATCTGTGACAACATGTCTTTCAGGACATCTGCATAGTCTCTACCACTCATCTTAGCTAGGTTTTGAATATCACTGAGATATGATTTCGTTGTGTCATTCCCAACACTCTGTGTGTAAACACTAGCAAGAGACTGTATCTTAGAGCTAACACCGCTATCAGATACATGAAGAAATGGCAAAGGATCAATAGTGTTTACAGCAGCTCCTGAGTTATACTCAACAATTATACTTTGGTGAAACTGGGAGGTACTGTCATCTACCTTTATAGCTCTTGAGATTGACCCATAGCGTTTTAAGAATTCAACCACTTCATCATATTGCTCATCTCCAGCTATTCCACTCGCTATCACTGCATTTGGGACTTTCACAGACTGTCGTTCAATTATATCCATTTTGGGTATGTTTAGTCTTGAGCAAACAAAAGAGAGAAAGAAAAAAAAGGCTCCTGGCTGGCTCGCCAAAACTTACTGTAACCCTCGACTCAAGAATAGTGAATTTAGTAATCTAGTAGGTTGGACCAGGCACTAGGTTCTCAAGGACTACAATAGGAATAAAATGGTGAGTGTGGAAATGAAATGGCTGGAGACAGAAATGAGCAACATTAATAATTGTATTGAATAGAATAAACAAAATAAAATAAAAATGTTTGCATATTAACAGTTTACAACGTAGCAGCCGGCTTGCTATAGTGTACATTCAGTGTTTCAAAAATAATCAATAACCCCAAGTCCGATTGAACTGAATACTTTTAGTCTTTTAGTCAGAGTCAGTGTTCATTTAGTCAGGTTCTGAAAAACTCTCTTGACTGTGGCAATTCGTGTGGTTACCACAAGGATGATTTGACAAGAAGAGAAGAGGAGAATGTTGTCCTCAGTTCACAGTTCTGGGTTCTGGGCACAGGCTCGCCATCTCCGCTGAGGAGAATCCCGTATCCAATCCGGAATCTTCTTAATCAACCACAGGATGAATAAAAAAACCTAGCCTGCATAACAATAACGAATATTATAGTATACAGCTAGTAAAGTCTGCTTCCAATCTCAAATTCTCATAGTAGCTATAGCTTTAGTTTTTCTATCTCAAAGAAAATATCAAATGTAGTATCACTCTTGTAACATTTCACAATATACATGCATGTTTTTAAAACTCAATCATTGTTGCACATGAAATAGTTTTTAACTCATGTAATAACAAAATGAATTGCTCTTTTTATCTTTTTCTTATTCAATCATGTAATGAAATATAATTATTTTCATTACCAAAAGGGTAATAAAACAATGAGTTCGATTGTTCACCTTCAAATTTGTCCATTTGGTCTGTAACCCAAACAGTTTAGCATTACTTTGCATCAAAATGTTGCTAAATTCCCATTACAATTGGTCAGAAATAGTGGAACAAAGAAATAAAAGTGTGGTGACATTTGTTGTCAACATAAAGCTTGCTTTGGAAAACATAAAATAAGTAGAAATAGTCTTCACATTGGTTTTAAGTAGCCATTTACCACTCGCGATTAGCATTAGCTTAGCATTAGCTAATTTTTTCCGCCATGCTACATTAGTAAGCACGTGTTGACTCACCAAGACGATGTTTCTAGCATGAGCTTAATAAAGAACACCGTCACGGACCCTCCGGTTCACGCTTGGAATAACTTAAAATAACAAATATTTCCCAATTAGCATTTGAATATTGTACCATATTTACATCGATTCACATTAACGTGCACTCACCAAGACGATTTATTAGCTTAGCACGCAAGGGAATCGTCAACATAGCCTCTCTCATGAGTGTCCAAAGAGTAAAAGACCGAAAAACTAATGTAAGATTCAGATTGCGTCTTGAGAAGGCGGGACTTATTTGCTTTTGACAAATAAAAAGGTCATTATCACCCAACGTGACTGACAAAACAGGAAGTCAATTTAAATAAAGTGGATACACACTTCCTCTTAACAAAATAAACGTTTTTCAAAATAGAATGAGTACCTTGACATTAGGGGACGTTTTCTCTACTGGGTTACACCATGTCTTGGGATGAGCTCACATCTTAGACAGGAAAGTTACATTGGAGGTTGGTGTCCAGCTGAGGGTACTGTGTTGGTGAGAAAAGGCATGATGGCGATAAACCATCAAAATGGTCTTGAGACTTTATATTTTTGGGTTTTAAAGTAATATATATTTTTTGTTTAAAAGAAATTATGGTTGAACCGCTTTACATGAACAGACATCATTTTTGTGAATTCTGTGTTAGTGTGGTTGTCTCACATTTTCTGGTATCCCGTACCTTTTATCAGGTTGGTGCACCTCAGTGGCAAGAAGAATACATACCATATACTCAGGTGACCTATGTTCAACTCCGGCTCGGGTCATTTGCGTAATGTCATTACCCTCTCTCTGCCTGTTTCTACTCTCTACTCTCTTATCAAATAAAAACTAAAAATCTAAATACAAACTTACACAGACAGTTTGCTGTATGTCATTCTACTGGAGCTGTATACATGTTTGATAGTTCTGAAAGTTATGTTTGTTGTCAGCATTTTATTTTAATGTGCATAATTCTTTAAGATACATGCTCTCCTATTCAGTTCAGTCTCGATGATGAACTGATAACATGTAAACCCAGAGGTAGCTTTAAGAAATTATTTAAAAAGAAAAAGGTTACATTATACAAAGCTAAATGAATTTAGCTTCTCTTTCATTTGTCATTTCTTTATGTACGCAAAATTACTTTGGTGTTTGGGGTTCTTTTAAAGATGAACAAACTAAACAAACTATTTAAAGAATTTGTGACACAATTAGTCTTTAAGTCAGTTACATTCTGTGCTTATGGTTAATAATGGTACTGACTTTTTTTCTGTGTTTTTTGCTAAAGAGATGTGACTAAACAATGTTAAAAAGTACTTTTACTACTCCAACATAGTCTCTCTTTTCATTGTTGTTTTTATGATATAAATATATACAGCTCAGTCAGGCCAAATTGTTGGAGTAAACTGAGTGGTAAGTTTAGTAAGGCCGGGTGGAAAACAACAACAGCTACAGCTCGAGATCAGGGACGTGATGAACCAGTGTGGCACAGAGTTCATCCAAACCCTTTCTCTCATTGTTAGAATTTAGTATGATGGCAACCCAGATTTATAGCAGTATAACACAGCAAATTAAAAAGAACCAGTACGTGTCCGGAATGCAAACTGATTAAAAAGGCCTAAGTCTTCTATCTTCAAGCCTCAACATCATAAACAAGTAATGGTTGTATCAGTTTAGTGTCGCGTTATATTTTATGCTGACAGGAGCGAAGCCGGAGGAGAGAAATGTCTTCACCATTATGGATTTTGTCACACATTTACACATAGCCCACAAGCAAACTCGGACTTTGAGCGGGTTTCCTTTCGGTCCGACTGAAAGGAACGTCAATACCGCTTAAAACCTTGTGAAACTTTTGGGGCGAATTCTAAATGAGCACTTTAGGAGTCGGCCAGAGGTGATGTATTCTCTGTGCTCCTTCACTGGCAGGGTGTATTGGCAGGCAATTGCTTACAACCAACAGCCATTTTCTCCTCCCACAGCCGAACACACGTACTTTTTGTTTTTCCTCTTTTTCTCGTTGTCTGTCTTCCTTTCAAGTACATTCCCACCCCTCGCCCCACCTTCACACTGTCTATGTGTCTCCACTTGCACTTTCTCACTGCTTCGCCCCTTTTGAAGTCGGAGACAGCTCAAAATCCAGCCTGTGTGTTTTATTTTATTTTTTTCCCTCATTTTCGGACAGCCGAGGGGAAATGGCTCAGAAAGAGGGGGCTCAAGTTCGATTACAGCTGTTAATCAAAAATCTACACTGCCCAGCATGGCGTGATGTGAGAAATGATTTTGGTTTCAATCTGTCAAAGCCAGTGTATGCTTACGTGCACAGGCAGATATGAAGATATATTGTCAATGCGGTGGGAAGAATTAGAGGAATGGGAAGTCAGTGGGACTGTACAAAATATGTGTGTGAAAATATGCGAAACGACAAATGAAAACGAAGAACGTAAATACCCGCACTCAAGCAAGTGTATCCCCACATGGCTCAGTGCAACTCACTTGCTTCACTGATAGAATATGTTTCAGCAAACCCTGGATTATGCTCAATAGAAAAGGGTTTAGCTTTCAACTTGTCCAGAATATGTATGCTATCTTTGTGCACTTTGAAATGTTTTGTTTTCATTGCTTCATAATCACAGTATTCGGCAATTGTATGACACCATCATTTTTTTTAGGTGGGTCTGTATGGGTGGTTCCTCCTTGCCGTGCATTGATCAGCTTCCATTTAGGACGTACGTACAGCTTTTGAACGTTCTGCTCAAAACGATGTTGGTTTGACAACAAGCACCAAGGCTCAGAGCCTCTCAAACAGAATAGGTTACAACCAGAAACAGCATAGGTTAGTATGAAAGGGGTATTGTTGCATTTAAAGAATAGACATTTAAAGTGTGATAAAACCCAGTTTCATCTCATCCTGTTCTTACAACTGCCTAAAAGACCTCTGAGCACTACTGGGTTTAGTATATAAAAAAAAATACTGAAAAAAAACTCAACATGTGAGCCAATGTCCTCTGGGTTGGTTCGAGACCATAGCATGTCCCTGCAGGGCTTCCGTAGGTGCCCACAGGATTAAGAAAGAAGGGGGTGAGGCGTGGAATTGCAATGCCACTGCTCGTGTTAGGTACTGCACCTTTAATATGAAATGGTTTACGTATTTTGTTTCGATTCCATTGCAAAGCCTCATGTTGTCCTATTGGAAGTAATGTAAACAGTAAAATGTATTTTATAAATGTGTGATTGACAGCTTAGAGTGTCAGTGAGCAGACCGACATGTATCTCGGGTCTACTGCACATTTGGTGGGGCCATATGACACCACTACAGCTAAAACATCAACTCAACACAGCCCTCCAAACAAATCTCGAGACAATTTTCTCCAATTGAAATCAAATGCATCTACTCAGTACTACATTTGCAGAACAGGCTTGGATGGCAATGACAGGTGAATAATTCCTGGAAAAAAGCTTTATATTTAACTCAGATTTCAGATGAATTGGAAGAATGTATCATACGTAAAAGCTATAATAAATTGAACATTTCCAAGAGCATTACTTTTAGATGCATTATGTATTCCAATTATATTGCCATAAAATCATTCAAGCTCGCAAAGTCCTATAATGCTACAAGACTTTCATTAATAATAAAAATGTAAAAATGTATCATCATTAATATATTGATTTGATTTATTACATTAGACTGAAAATGGAATCCCTGTATTTAAGCTGTATTGTTTAACTCCTAAACCTGTCGAAGTGAAATTGTAAATAATAAGTGATTGAAATTTGGAAAAGCCAATATTTTAGGTGTCCACACAGGAAAAGTGGCATATAGAGAAAGTAAGATGGTGGTGTGCATTCAGACACATGGCAGAACCGGACTGGACCAGACAGCTAATTATGAGGCTTGGGTCAGTTTAGGCTTCAATGGAGATAAATGAGAGGAGGATGTGAGAGCAGGGAAGTTAGCAGTGGATATGGAGGTGCATGAGTCATACCACAGATGGATAAGCATGTGAGGAGATGTACTGACAGCAAGGGTCTGCTTTTTCAAAATCTGCTCGACTAACACTAACATGATCATATTATATCTTTGAAACAAGAAACTAAGCTTTGCACATAAGTAGTGTGCACTATATACATATCTTGAAAAGTATGTGGTTTTGTAAAACAACTTGAAAAGTATCAATGATACAGTGGTCCAACTAGAGCACTGAAATAAAAAACCCACAAAAACAAATCAAGTGAGTGGTTCTTTCAAGTTATTGTTCTGCATTTCCAGGAGTGTATTGTTTTTGTTGGAAAGGCTACCAGCGAGCCCCGTCAGCCAATCCTGTCCGTTCATTCTTAACTGCTTACCTAATGGGATGGGCTTTATGTAATGACTTATTATCGAGCTCATTATTACTAGTTGATTTGCTTTGATTTAATTAATAAAATGCATCCTTCATTCTGTTGGTACTTCTCACTGGAAATCCAACTTAAATCTACAGAACAGTCCTTTCTTTTTTTTTGCAAGAAACAATAAAGAAAGCACTATATTTTCCCCCTTTCTGCTATTCGCTTTATAATACAAAGCATCAAATATCTATGGATGCACAATTATCTGAATCACAGAAATTTAATAGGAACCTGCCCTGAGCCTTTCCCTTTTTCCTTGCCCTGATGAAGGCCTGAGGGCCACAATGGATTGTCATGTTCTTTTTTGTTTTATAACCTTTCTGAGTGCCTCAGTTTCCTGCTTCATTCTGAAAGGCCAGACTAACTCATAACGTTTGAAAAGTCAAATGTAATTTTCCTGAAATCATTTACCATTTGGAAAATGCTGAATAAGGATTTGCATCTATTTTCTTTTAATAAATGGAAAAACCCACTCTCTGAAGATATCCTCTGTAGCATATATCCAACAAAGGAAAGAGGAAAACCACCATTAGCGTCCTGCAACAGTGGAAAACAACAGTTTGTTATTTAATGGTGCATTCAGGTAATATTTGTCTTCCTGCCGCTATAAAACACTTTGTGATTGTGCTCACTTATCTTAATGAAATAGCCACTGGCCGCCTGCACATTACTGATAAATGCAAGTTATATTTGTGCGTTATTTGCCAGTTGTCCATCATTTCTGGACGTTAAAGGTCACCAATAGAACTGGAAACACAGATATTTACCAACAGTGTTAAATTTGTCATTCGTTCAAGGGCAGCTTCACTTTAATAAACCTTCGATTTGATGAGTTGACGACAACCATCCTAATGCACTATTCGTTTTCTGTCTTGGTCTGTGAGAAAATGCTGTCTAATTTGGGGAACGTGCTGCTGGTTCAGTCTGGCCTTCAGGTCTTCAGAAGGACAATGCTTAGTGGGCCGCGTCCTTCAGAAGACGCCAGCCAGTAGGAGGCGGTTTCTTCCCCGCTTCAGTGCATCTAAAGTTACCTTCAGAAGAAAAAAACAAACGATTTTACAATTTATCACCACAATGTTTTAAGGCTAGTTTGGCTTCTTTGCAGTTTTTATTATTGTCTGTTCAAGTCCAAGGTTTGCGTTAAAGCTAGGTTGTTAGCTAATATTATTAGGCTGTGATAAGATCAGCTCACTGCCATAATTTTTGCTGTCAGTTTCATTCCAGCACCCGTTTTAGGCTCACCAAGTCAAGTTTTATAGAGGCGAATAAATGAGACGGAAAAAATACCTTTTATTAAAAATATAAGAATTCCATAAAAAGGTTGGGTGGTATTTATGGTGTGATGTACAGTAAAACATACAGTAAAACGTACACATGCAACACACGGTTTATGAAACAGTGGAGCAAAAGCAGTAAACAACACTGAACTGTAACAATTTAATTGGCAAAAATCATCAAATGCAGTTAGTATTCTTTTACACATATTATTTTTGTTTTTGTCCCTGCTTTTCACACATATTATTTTTTTTTACCTTTGTAACACCCTCCATGCCTAAATGAGACTGTTACGACCCCTCTGTGTAGGATCGACCTATTTTGGCTCTATTCTGTTGCTGTTGGTGCTCTCCTCACTTTCAGGACTAAGCCAATCAAGATCATAAATTGGAGGAGCTGGGCCTGGCTGTGGGCGGCCCATCAGTTTAAAAGCTGGCCCGCTCAGACCCACTCTTCCCCTCTCACCTAGCAGCCACAGCTTTTGTTTTGTCTGTTTGTATGTCTTGACATTCACACACACACACACACCTAATTTACACATTATAATCTTAAGTGTTCAGTAGAGTTTAATAAATAGTGCTTGTTTTAACTTTTTAAACCATGTGTGGTCTCCCTTTTGTCCAAACCTTGAGCCAGTTTGTGACAGGTGACCTTTAAGGTGAAGATGCGGTGTAAAATGATAAGTGTCCAAGGGAATACAAATGGGGTTATTGCCTTTTTGCATATATGTTACCAGTTCCTATAATTAATAGTTATTTTTAAAAAGATTACTCAACCCTTGGTCATAATTTAACACCACCCACAAACGAAATGTGAAAAGTCCTGGAAAAGAAGCAGAGCCCAGGGGAGACAGAGGAGAGCTGAGGTATAGGCTGAGCAGGGGTCGGGACCTGAGACCCACAGGGACAGATTGATTAACAACTGTCTAACTGACAGACATCTTTGCGACAGAGCGGTACCTCTTTCTCACCCTTTTCACCTGAGCTGGAGGGAGCTGGGACTAAACATTTTTAATTCTTCAGCCCAGTCTCACAGACGACGCAGGGCTGATCTCCTTCTATTTGACAGCATTAAGACGTTTTTATAAAGAGAAAAGAAGCTCACATTAATACAGACTCGTTTAAAGTGGTAAATGTAGTTATTAATTCAAATCAACGGTAACACGCCAACTTTAGGAGTTAAAAACACAGGAACACAAAAAGCACGTAAACACATCATAAGCTACGTTGTTGTTCTTCTAAACTTTTTGCAACATGATTAGAGCAGGTCTGTGAATGTTCTCAGTCATCCAGGTCATGTTGAAGAAAAGGTTAAAGCAAAGGCATCTGGACTTAGTTTACAAGTTAAACTAAGTTGACTAAGATACTTTTTTCAATTTAACTGGTAACAGAGCTCAGCTTTATCTCTAGAGGGCGGGGTTTGACCTGAAACTAACTCTGAGAGACTGTGGATACCCCAAATGGGCATTCAACAAAGCCAAGAGGGCACAGAAACCAAACAGACAGGAACCACAGACAGAAGGGAAGAGTGTAGCTGTCCCTTTTGTGTCTGGTTTATCTTAAAAAAACTGAAAAGGATTTTTTACAAACACAACATTCAACCTAGGAACACTCTGCGTCACAAACTGGTCCACCCTAAAGACAAGACTCCCTTCCTAGTCTATGCAGTTCAGTGAAGAGTGCAGTGACAATTATGTTGGAGAAACAAACCCTCAGATTCTCAGATTCTTGTTGCCCACTACACTCACCTAAAGGATTATTAGGAACACCATACTAATACTGTGTTTGACCACCTTTTCGCCTTCAGAACTGCCTAAATTCTATGTGGCATTGATTCAACAAGGTGTTGAAAACATTCTTTAGAAATGTTGGCCCATATTGAGAGGATAGCATCTTGCAGTTGATGGAGATTTGTGGGATGCACATCCAGGACACAAAGCTCCCGTTCCACCACATCCCAAAGAAGCTCTATTGGGTTGAGATCTGGTGACTGTGGGGGCCATTTTAGTTCAGTGAACTCATTGTCTTGTTCAAGAAACTAATCTGAAATGATTGGAGCTTTATGACATGGTGCATTATCCTGCTGGAAGTAGCCCTCAGAGGATGGGTACATGGAGGTCATAAAGGGATGGACATGGTCAGAAACAATGCTCAGGTAGGCCGTGGCATTTTTAACAATGCCCAATTGGCACTAAGGGGCTTAGAAAACAACCCCCACACCATTACTTTTGCACAGTGGAAACAAGGCATGATGGATCCATGTTCTCATTCTGTTTATGCCAAATTCTGACTCTACCATCTGAATGTCTCAACAGAAATTGAGACTCATCAGACCAGCAACATGTCCAATTTTGGTGAGCTTGTGCACATTGTAGCCTCTTTTTCCTGTTTGTAGTGGAGATGAGTGGTACCTGGTGGGGTCTTCTGCTGTTGTAGCCCATCCGCCTCGAGGTTGTGCGAGTTGTGGCTTCACAAATGCTTTGCTGCACACTTCGGTTGTAACGAGTAGTTATTTCAGTCAAAGTTGATCTTCTTTGTTCCTAATAATCTTTTAGGTGAGTGCATGTATAACAGTGTTTTGAAACAAATTAAAACAGTTTCTCTCTAGAACAACAACACCTGAATGGAACAGTGACACTAACGACTCACACTGTCCTTTCATAGCTAATGACAATGAGACCAGAACAGCCTGGTTTAATTTCAGGTCAAGTTATCTAGAGATAAAGCTCAGCTCTTTTGGAGTCAAAGTATTTTGGAATTAAGAGACAGAACGTCTTCACCTTAAAAACTAAGTCTAGATGCCTTTTCTTTAACTTTTTGTTCATGAACAGAGCAGAATAACAGACAAACAGGAGACAGCTTTCTCTAAATACTGCTCTTTATGTTTTTTCATCTGGAGCCTATGTGTCTCTGCCTCTGTTTGAGCTCGGTCTGCTGTAGAGGTGGGCTTTCTTAATACGAAAGGTGTGGTGGGGAGTGGTAGGAAAATGATGAGGTTAGGCTGACCAGGAAGTACATTTGGCAGTTTTCAACCAGACGTTTTTAGGATTTTGTCAAAATTAGGACCATAAACTGTGAACTGTATCAATAAAAGCCCCATTTATACAGATCATCAGCCAAAAAAGTTGGTCTGGGGTTGAGCCTACCCTTTAAACTGAGATTCCTTCACATAGTTTTATGGAACTGTGCAGCATGTACCTGTGCTGGTCCTCCAGTCTCTCCTTTTTTTTCTTCTTTGTGATGTCCAGACTCCATTGCATAAATATTGCAGTGTTCTACTTCCTTTTCCCTCTTGACATAGTCTTCGAGGAGAGAGATCTGTCGTTTCATTTCTTCCACTGTAATCCATATTGTCTACATTTATATTTGTTTTATTTTTTGGTTATGTCGTCTTTGCGTCACTTATTTGTTGAAGGTCTGTATGCTAACAGTGCATTGAAATGAACCCGTTGGCTCAGTTGGCTGGCTTTTGTCATTATTACTACACAAACAATTAAATAAAGTCAGGCTATGATTAGGCCCAGAGACTGAAGTCTCGTCATTGTTTGGGTGAATGAGTAGAAAGTGAAAGGATAAATACATGAACAGAGGCACTTCTTGTAGGGTTAGGATTTGGATGAAAAGATGAATGCTTACAATACTCTGCAGGCCTATGGCTCAGCTGTGTCTGTCTGTTTGTGTGACTAGCATAACTTATACATAAACCCATCAATCTTTCTGTAACATGGGTGTATTGACTGAGTAAACCTTAGCAATTAGATTGTGCACCTCCATTTGAAATGGCACACTAGTGTTCTCGCTCAGAGGAGGAAATTAGTTTTGTTTTTTCCACACTAATGCATCCCTAATGGATATACAGTATTTCACTGATAAAGTAATGATATTTTCTTTCCACAGTCACTCATACATAAAGAAGCTGAGGACTCAGAAATAATTTTATAGTATACATATATAATCAAATTTGCTTTATTATATCCGTCCATAAACTTCTAAGTAGTTTAAGACTGTGAATTTTGAATCTTGGTCAAAGTTGACTCAAGTTGAACTAATTGTTTTAATTGTTTTAATACATTTTACTTAAATTAATTTATTTAACACAAAATCACCACAGTGTTGTCTTATTTCACTTAACATTTAAAACAGGTTTAAACCACATTATTAAGTTTCTTTTACAGAGAAACCCAACAATATCCCACGAATGTGTGTGCTACAGAAATCTACTTTGAGCGTCCTATGTCTGTTACAATCGACCTGACATTGGTCTTCAGATGGAAATTAGCATGTGGCTCATTCTGGCACATTTACATGATGGACTAATAGCTGTGTCGATTAATGTGTGCGCTCCTATTATTAAATAAATAACAGTCAGTTAGCATTTTTGTTTTCATTGCCTGAACATTTCAATTTAAGGCTGTCCTCATAATAAATTATGACTCAGTGTGAAAGGAAATTTAGACCTCAAGGCTGATAGTAATTTAAAATTAAATACAAAGAGCCATTGGTGTTGTGTACATGCAAAATAATTTCTTGACAGTGTTTATGTTCCTTAGTGTTCATAATTAAAACATAAATAATTGACCTGACAAACACTGGTCTGTGGTAATGTTGTGGTCTTGAATTGAAGCTTCCTGAAACAAATGTAAAGTGCTCACTCTCAAAGCATTGTTACAGACAAGATAAAGCTGTATCTGTGAATTTCCACCACTCGCCACCACCTTTAAATAATTCACGTTTACACACAGTACATATCAGAGACAATCATATCTCCCACACTCTTTGCAAGGCGTTTATTTGCCTGAAGTACCTTAGACAATTTAATTAAATCCACTCGGATGCACATCTTTTACATTCTTAGGTGGGATTTCAAATAAATGCTGTGAGATAGAGAGGAGATCAGATCTCATTTGGTGTTTTACCAAAGTGCCAACACTGTCTGTGCTAACTACTGGAGCAAAAAGAATCCTCAGTGAAGATTTTCAGACTGAGGATGCAAACATGGTGTAAGAGTCTGGTGGGCATTTAAAATTTCCAAAGTTTAAACTGCCTCCTGGAGGCCCAGAGGCTGACTCTTATCGAGGGTGACACGACTTTTACTCCACGGCTCCCCCGACGACTTACTGTTGTTCGCTCTAATACTGAGTGCAAAGAACTACACACCAGTAAAATGCACAATACTTACCACCATTTAATATGAAAGTAACAAGACTCTCTCTGTCTAATGGTCATGCAGCTTATGTGGCCCTTTGTAATTCCCCCAAAAATGTTGTTATCTGTTTAATTGGATTTTATTTGTAGATGCACCAAACTGTGTCATGAAGGAAAGCATTAAAAATGAGATTCAATTGTCAAAAGCATTATGAAAAGTGCAGGGCTAAATACACTCATGCATTAGGAGTCATTATGAAAGAGTTGTGACTCTTCATCTTGTTGACTGTAGCATTTAAAACAGACATTTCTGCCACTAATACTAACACTATTGTTGTAATTAAGATTACATTAACCAAGGGCAAAAACCATTACATGGATAAAGAGGTTCTATGAGCAGGTTGGACACTCCACAACAACACACGGTCTGGTTTGCTGATGTAATGAGCTCATTTGCTGCAAATAACTGATATTTTTGTAAGTAGACTTTTGCTAACTAAACACAATAATGATGTAATTCGTAATTTAGTAAGTTTGCCGACCAGTCTTGATTCCAAATCCTGAGTTCAGTGTTTTATTTCAAGACCAAACTAAGAGCCTAGTACAATACAAACATTTACTGTGTTTCTATAAAAATATCTAGTAAATGTAAAGCCTAATACTGAAATGACAAAAGAAGATCAAAACTAGGCGTGAATAAACCTTGACTCAAGTTTTTAAAATGATTTTGCAGAAATCTCTGAAAGAATATATAAGGGTGCACCTCAGGCCCGAAGCTGCTGAGTAAAAGCTCTAACCACCTGTAACCTCTAATGGGATAAGCAGCAGTAGGAGCTGAATGAATGAATGAATAAAATATAGATTTCTTACATTTCAGAGAGGAATTTCTTTTATTAAAAAAATATTTTATGATGAGTTTATTCAAAAACTGAAAAACCTCACTATATAAACTATTTTTCAAAAAAGACTCTGATATTTACAAAATATTGAATATATTTGTGATTTTTTACTGTCATAAATATTTTGAATCTAATATTTAAAAATTGGAAATTAAATCTATTCCTGTACTTAAATTCATTCATTCCTTCTCTTCTCCTTAGTTACGGGTTGTAAGGGGAGCTGTCCCAGCTACTTTGGGTGTGAGGTGTGGAAAACTCTTACCAAGCATGTCTGTGAATAATGGGAAGAAGCCGGAGTACCTCTAGACCTCTAGGTCCTATCAAGTCTAGAGGTACTCACAGACTCGACGTAGACTCAACACAGTGGGAGCCAGGGACTGAACTCAGAATCTTCTTGCTGTAGAGGCCAGTGCTAACCACATTAAAAGTACTACTATTGAAAGTTATGCTCATGCTGCTACTCAGAAAAACAGATCCTTTCTAACTTTGCCAATTTCATTTAAGATAGGCAAGATAGATTCTAGTCTATAATTCTTCCTATTTAATTCTGTATAAAAGCTGTATAAAATCCCACATTCAACAGGTTGTAGCTAAAGACACACTTTTCAAAACCAGACTATGCTTCAGTATGCCTAAAATAAATGGTGCTTAGTTTGGATGCAGGACCCATTGGTTGCCCGGTTTAACATACTTGCCCATTCCTGAGTTCATGTTCAAGTCTAGTGTCATAACTCCAATTCTAAAGGGCTCAGATACCATCCAAAAATTCTACAAGATCAGAAGAGTGTCTGATAACAGCCGACTTGACTAAGACGCTGAGTGTCCAGAAAGGGCAATGCGAGGCTGTGACGCTTCGCTCCAGCGTTAACACTTTCCTGTGAGACTAAATTAAAGCTTCTTCCTCCTGTCCCCCCGGCTTCTCCCACTCTGAAACTCCTCTCTCTTCTCTACTGGATAGCTTTCACCACAATGAGATGGAAATGTGACACAGTTAGGTGGGCCTCCTGCCTGGGCCTGTACTGAGTGGCGGAGGTATGTGTGACATATTTCCAGCGACTCCTAGCCGCTCCCAGAACAGCTGCTGAGGACTGTTATGACAGCTTTCCACTGAGAGCACAGGCATCCATCTTCTTTCTGCGACACTTCTATTCCAGTTCAGTCACTCTCATTTTCCCTTTTCCATAGTTTTTGCGGTGCTGTCATTCAAGTAGCCTAGATTGGGCCTGGGGGGCTTAGAGTGGAGAAAATCATTACTTAACAAAAAGAAAGAATGGGTGACACATACTGTATAATGTAACTGTAAAAATGTTTTAAATATTTTTCAGTTCGATTTTAGTTTTGCAAGTAGACATGTTGTATTGAATTAAGAAAAGATGTGGGAATCAAACTATTTGACCCTCCCAAAGGCCAGTGTTGTAGTCGAGTCACCATGACTCATGATCCCAGCTACTCTTACTCAGTTGGATGGATCTGTTTCCATCCTGCTAAGATTAATTGGACTTACAGTATATTCCTGAAAATACATATCTACTGCACAGTCTGTCTGTCTATCCTGTGAATCTCTCTGAGCTCTGAAAAATCTGGATTATTGAGTTTTTCCTCTTCCGGTGGAGGATCTGAAGACCGGGGGTGTCATCTTAAACAGTCTGTGGAGACTATCCAACCTGGAAAGTTTGGACGAAAGAACACGTTTCATATTAGTGTATTTTGTATAAATAGAACTCTGCTAGGGTCCAGTGTATTAGCCTATTTCTGTATTATGCTTAGTGTGATGTGAAACTTAACTCGTCTTTAACTTGTGAGCAAACGGCCCAGGTTAAAGTCCTAAAGCTATTGAATTGGGTAAAAAGAGTGTGCCAGTTCTTTTGGTGTCCATGGTTTACTCCTTTTGATGATGAGCTGGGCTTCCTCCGTCAGAAGGAATTGATTCTCTTTGCCTGCACCCTTTATTTGAGAGCCGTAAAGATAACTCCTCGTCCCGGTGACAGGAAAGTTACATTGGAGGTTTCTGTCCAGCTGAGGGTATTGTGTACTGTAAGACTTCATTCTATCAAGAACCATTAAAATTATTTTGAGAACACATATTTTTGGGCTAAAAGCTACGGGGTTCCACTTTAATGTAGCAAATACAAATAATATAAAACTATATAGATTTGAAATTTTAAAAAATAAACTGCCTTTGATTTAGATAGACATTAAACTAATTAAAGAAACAACGCTTTGCACAAACTCTACCCCATTTTAATGTTTTTATTGGTCCAAATAGATTTCTCCTGAGTTGAAATAGTTGTGGAGATATTCCATACCCATCACACTTTGCAAAGTGAATGGATAAAACTGAGAGGGCAAGGACATCATGATTTAACATACAGAATTAGGATGTTCCAGTGCTCACAAAATTAGTCTGTCAAGCCCCTTAACAAGCATTTGATCCCCTCCAGCTGCAAGAATGACATGTTGTCTCATGTTATCATGGTAATGTTAGAGAGTTCTTGTGCCTGGCTCTTCCCAACTGAAAAACAATTACTCCTTTTTCCTACTGTATCCTAGATTTTTGCATTTGCTGACAGATATTAGAAAGACTGCTTTGATCTGGCATCTCCAAACACAGGATTTTTGACAGCTTCATCAAAAAGGACAAATGAGATGTAAAAACAACGCAAAACAGAACTGCATTTTGTTTTCTTTTATGCCACTTGCTTTCATTTAATTTGATGTGCTCATGAAATGCACACATACTGTATTTCATAGTTTCTATGAACTGCAAAAGTGTGTGTGCTTTGTTTCTAGAAGCTCCTCTCACAGTGAAATATCTTAAAACAGGCACCTGTTTATCCTGGCTTTGTGCAACACCAGGAGCAGACCAGGAGGAAGGTTTTTAGAGCTGCAGCTTATGCATAAAGCTCCGCTGCTAGACACAATATTTATAAGTCAACATTACCCCCAAAACACAGAAGAATGGGATTTGTCTGTTTGGAGACACTAGGCAAAATTTCCCTCTCTGTCTTTCAATAATCTCTCTGAAACAGATGACATTCATGTTCCACTGATATCTGAGGGTTCAACGGGCTGAAATATTCAAAAAGTGATGCATATATAAGAGCTTAGACGAGTGAAAAGCTAAAGAGTAGGGCTAGTTTGGGAAGGCTTGCAGCTCGCCTGTGACAAAAGTGATGATAGGTTAAAATGAATAATCAAGCTACAAAATGCCAAGAATATGACAAAACAAGCAATAAAATGATTAGTCTGGAAGAATAAATTATCAACAGTGTTTGATTAGGATCTCACAGTACTGTCAAAACAGATAACAGTGTTTAGTGTGGGTTAACCACAGGCATTGTATGCTCTCTAAAGAAGCAGTAGACTGTTGCTGTGAAAGAAACTAAGGGAAAGCCTGGTGTGCGGAGGCCATTGCTCTGATTGGTTAAAAGTACAACTACTTACAGATGTTTCACCCAATCACCAAACAGGAATTCAGTTAAAGTACCTGCTTTTTGCGAACGCTTTTTTGGCTTTCAATTTTGACAATCTCAGGACATTAATAGACTAAAATGATTTAGTTTTTACATTTTAAACTCATCATCTGTCATGTTTTCACTGGGTTAGAAGAGTATGTCCCTGCAGGGCTACCATAGGTGTTCATATGAGAAAGGAGGGGTGTGAAGTGTGGAAATGCAGTCTGCATTTTAATGCCGCCAAAACACAATCAATAAACCTTTAACTTCCATATTGTTAGTCACTGATGCATTACCATTTCTTGTGTTTTCTACTAATGGTTTCTTATTACCTCTTGGTATCACTGGCTACACTGGATTTACTACAGCTGTCTTTGTGATTACCTTGCTTCACTTTTAACAAACTATAAGTACACTTCTTGCTCAGTATCTCTGCTTATTTCCACTTTAGCCTCACAGGTGCACTGTGCTCCAGTGTTTTTACTGTCTATGTTTCCAGAATGTGAATGTGAAACATTTAACACTGGATGAAAAAATGCACCAGGGAGCTTTTGTTGCTTTCTAGAGAGCTGAATTAAAATGTGGTTTGGGTGACCTTGCAGACAGGTGAGTACGAGGCAATACGGATTCTAAAATAGTGTCAAGCAGTGCTAGATCAAACTTAGCCTAAAGCCTTTCTAAGCCTCAAACTCTCAAATCAGCCCTGATCGAGCAGTGGAACAGAGCATGCGGCCTCCCCAGCTCCTCACGGCTTATGTGTATGTATTTCTGCCACTTTGTTCCAAGCCTTTATGCCTCACACCATTAGCAAGCCACCTCTCTCTGCTCCTCTGTCTCCCTCTGTGTGTGTGTTTCCTGCTAATGCCAGCAGGATTTAGATACCCTATGTATTATGGATGGGAAAAATAAACACAATGCACCAGCCATTTATATGACACACTTGTGAGATCACAGGACAGGAGCGATTAGAATGGTCAAGTAAAGCTTCACCAGGGGAGGGGCCAACAGGAAAAAAACCCACAGAGATAAGGTCGGTCTTATAATTTCGCTTCATTTTTTGTGAAGCTTCCCTCTGAGTGTCGTCTTGTAACCAATTACATTAAGCCACCACTCCCACTCTTGCTAGGAGTCTATTAAAGTGGGCCTTAATCTAATAGAGAGCTTATGTATGTGTTGTTTTGATAATTATTCTTTTCATTGAGGGTGATAGCACCTTCATCAAACGCACCCTGGATCCAACGGACCTCCCTTCAAACAAATAAATTAAAAAACCTGCATATGCAAAGTTGTCATGCACCACAGCTTTATGCCTGTGAGAATAATCACTCCCAAGGTTAGGGAAAGGGGGGGGGGCTTTTATTAAATGCTCCCAAACTTTATGAATCATGTGGTGTGCAGTCTGCTCAAAAAAATCAACAAGACATTTGTGTTAATGGCTGTGGAGAATTCCCATCCTTAAATCTTAAACTCCATTCAAGGTCAGCTGGCAGTAATGTGGCAAATAGGAAGTAATCAAGAATTATCTGAAAAGTGCACTTTATGGAGGTCAGAGCAAAAACTGGCATCAAGAGAAATAATTGTAAGGTTAGTAAAGTCGGCAGTCTTCTCTCCATAGACTGAATATCAAATAGTTTTAAACTCTAAAGTTTTAAATATTAGCCATTACTTTCTATGTTCTGTGGGAACCCTTAAGAACGCCTCTGCCAACACTAGCTCTCACAGTGGGTACTGCACTCATATCTATTAATTTGTATGTTAACCACACAATATAAAAAGGAGAGGAAGACAGCAAATAACATCCAGCTGAACCTGGAACTCAACAGAATAGAATTTGTTGCTGCCTTTCATACAAAGTGTGGAAAGTGCCATGTACGAACACTATCTGCAGATCCACCAGAGTAGTACACACAGTGGATGGGTTGTTTATGTGCATGTTGGTGCATCTTAACCTATTATTCTGCCTTCTTTTAACTCCGCTTGACTCAGTATTTCTCATTGAAGACTTTCAATAATGTGGCCCGCCAGCCAAATCCTTTCACCAAATTCTCCTCATAGATGTTCCACTCAGTAGACTTCCTGTCTGACCGATTGTAACGATATCTAATATGGAGTGCCTCAGGCAATGACTCATTATTGTTGAAACTAGTCTGATTGTTGCTCCGCCTAATGCCTACCACACAGGCCTAATTTCTCTGAAATGTTGTATGTCTCCTCAATTACGTGCAGAGGCTCTACGTGGATTGGAGGGAGCACAAACGTCTTATACTCTCAGCAACCATTTTGTATAATGGGGCTTAGTGGCTTAGGTGGACTGTAAGGTTGGTAGTTCAATTCTCGCTCTCCCAAATTCATTCTGTTGTTGTGTCCTTGGGCAAGACACTAAACCCACCTTGCCTCCAGTGTCTGTGGCACTTGTGTAAGAATGTGTGAGTGTGTTTGGTCAGAGAGGCACAACGTCAGTCTACCCCAGGGCAGCTGTAGCTTACCTCCACCAGTGTGTGACTGTGAATGAATAATGGACTTTGTAAAGTGCTTTGAATCCCCTGAAAAAAGCACCACATAAATCCTTTGCATTATTATAATTATTATTACTACTATAATAATAACAACAACAACAACAACAACAACAATAATAATAATAATAATAATAATAATAATAATAGTGATGATGATGATGATGATGATGATGATGATGATGATGATGATGATGATGATGATGATGATGATGATGATGATGATGATGATGATGATGATGATGATGATGATGATGATGATGATGATGATAGAACCAACTAAGACTATCACTGGCAACAACATATTTTGTGGACACTGACATGTGCTGCCTGTATGAACACAGATATCAGGAGAAAGTCCAGATGTGATTTTTCTGCCATTTTCCAAAGCCTTTGTACAAACTAGACACAGAAGAAGATACTAATTAGATATATTGTTGCTTATATTTTTATATTATTATTATTGTTTTATCATATGAGTACATCCAGTATAGCTGCATTAATAGCCTGGTAAAAAAACTTGCTCCATATTGCTCCAAAACAAAACATTCATAGTAGAAATGTAAAACCTCTGCTCAATTGTAGAGTTTGGCAGATCAGGCCACTGCTGTCTAAGGTAATCTTGCTTCAAACAGTCTAAACAGTTCATTTATGTGTTTCTACCTGTGCTGCTCCAATACAAAACAAAAGCTATTCAAATACTTCCTCAAAACAATTTGTAGTGACATATCACTTGAAATAACACTGAAAAGTCTCAGAATTACCCTGCATTGCTCTAGTGGAAGGACACAAAAGCGCCTTTTCATATCATCCTCAAAAGTTCATAATATCAAAGGGCACCGGCTGATGATAAGACATCCAGGAAATTCGAAGCCCTGCAGAGCAAATTACACACATCCCAACTGCAATATTTGGGCCAAAATGAAAGTGATAAGTGTGTAACCTGGGTAAAAATGGAGCTATGAATATATCAGTGTTATGGGTGGTATTCTTCTGATTGTCCAGGTTGATCCACAACCTATGCTTACAACATTTAGTCATTGATGTAAATGACATCTTTGACTCTGACTCAGTGGATTAAACATAGTGTACCTGATTTTTGGGGAAAAAGGTTTGAACCACAAACAGTACATTATGAAAGCAATCATTATTGAAAAAAACAGACTTCATGATCCTATGTACTGTTTAGTATAAGATAATCAGGAATGGAATAATTTGGCTAATCACATAGGAGTAAACCACATGCTCAAAAAAGGAGCGTTCCCATTGGTCGGCATTGGCTTGTTCAGTGACGTTCCAGGAAGCGTAATAGCTGCCGATAAAAAAAATTATTTTCAGCATGTTTAACAAGCTGTAATGCATTAGTATTTTGTGAAGGAATTTTTTATTTTATTAAAAAAAGCAGGAGAGGTCCCTACCCTGCTTTTGGGTGTGAGTGAAATCTGACACAGGGACGGCAACAGAAAATCAAGTAGTGCAGCTTTAAGCGACAGTTTCGATAACTTCTTGACAAAAGAGTATATAAAATGTCCTTGTGGGTGAAGGAAATTCTGTTCTCTCTGTTGAAGTATGGTTCTTTCTAGGAGCATAGAAAGTAGAAGTACAATGGACCAGTTGTCTGAAATGTATGTATTACAGTGCGCCGCAGTTGTTATCTCAGTAAAAAGGTCTGGAAGCAAGAAGCACGACAAGCACAGAGTTAGCAGTCCCAGCATTTATATTCTGGGTTCAGTCCCCAGCCTGAGTGAATTGCCATGTTCTCCTCTTGTATCTGCATGCTCCAGTTCCTAGTAAAAAGCATGTACAATAGACTAATTATCCAGTTATTGGCCATAACCAGCTGGGTACAGGCTCCAAACTAGAGAGGGTCCCCAGCCGCTGCTCAGTGCCTGCCTATTTCTCCTAATGGGATGCCCACATAGAGCACTTGGAGGGGTTAAATGCAGAGAACAAATTGCCTTACGGGGACATTGAAGTGTATCTAAATTTACAATAAGATTTGAAAGTCTTCAATATGAATAGCAAGTAAGTCAACCTATTAACAATATATAAGGTGGATTTTAAAGTTTTATGCAATACTAGACAATACTAGACTTGTTAATAACTCAGAACTTCAAACCTTAATCTCAAAACTGCTCAGAAAACAGTTAACTGGGAAAATTTGGAACTTTTAGTTATGTTTTGGGAATGGCCTGACATCATGGAACCAGCCCTCACTTTTGCACTTTTCTTCCTCACTCAACTAATCTAGACTATGGCCCACTATTTTATTTTCTGTCTCTTATCAAACACTATTTTGTGCTGTTCCTCTACACTTATTACACATATTTTTGCCTCCTCTTTAAAGGAGTAAAAGAAAGTAGAGAGTCTTCTTTCTTTGAAATACAAAGGCTGTGTTTATTTTATAAATGCACAGTGGTGCTCGCTTACGAAATAATCTCAAGTGAACCTTAAAAAGTATAATTGAGGCAAACTAGATTTGTGCGTCTATGTGTATGGCGGTACACAATGCATAGTGATAGTGTTCTAGTTTGCACCACAGCCCAACTCTTACAACTGCAGTGTTTCCTGTCAGCCACATGACAAATAACACTCAGGGGTCCTCAAACGCACCAACTTTCCAAAGTTGGATAAAGATGAATTCAAGTTCTTATATATGCATAATTCATTATCATTATTCTTTCTATCCTGTCACTCGGCAATGTGTTTGAGTTCAAGGGCAAAGATGAAATGATAGTACAAAGAGCTTGGATAACTCACAATGGTAAAATGGCATTATATCTCTTCCTTAATGTTTAATCAACGCTGTCACTGAGCCCACACAAGGCTCAGTCAGACTACTCCATTTCAATGACTGCGCTGGGTGTGTGTTTGTGAATGTGTGTGACCAGCTTAGAAGCGAACAGTCTTTCTGAAATGTCCTAGAAACTTTCTCGGTGCCGTCAGTGTATTTTCAGCGCAGAATGAGTGCTGAAAATCACCAATTAAAATGTCAATGCTACAACCAGCAGTCAGGACAATGACAGACTTTCATCACACTGACGCAATGTGTTCCACATACATATTTCATAATTGCTTTACCAATTAACTTAATGAATTCTTTTCTTTGGTCCAAATAGCTTCTCTAAACCTGGGCTCAGTCACATGCCAAGACACTTTGAGACTGCACAAGACCTCTGAACAGTTTAATGAACTATAGCTGCAAGTCTTATTTTAATAAATAATATATTGCCCTGCTGCTAGTGACTTTTAATTGTGTGGACAGGAACTGGAGAACTGTGATCACATTTTTTCAACACAAACCTTTTAAAAGGCAGTGTTTACTATAATTTATACCCCTCTGTTTTACAGCCTCACAGAGAGCTTTGGCTTCGGTTTTATTACTCCTCCTCAGTCAACTTACAACCAGCGCAGAGCAGGCGCCAGCAAAAATTATCAAGAGGATCCATTGTTTGTTTTACATATTTTATGTATGTATAAGATGTAGTTAGCAATTGATTTTATTTGTTTACTATAAATGACAGTTCAATCCTCTAAATCAAATCTATCCACATAATGTTTACCAATGCCATATGAACAATACTGACCGTCCACATCTAAATATGTATTACATTTACATTCAGGACAGGTGCATATTTAACACTGTGGGAAAAAGCCTGACAGGTTAAGTTTACTTAAGGAAAACACTCGCCAACACTTGGTTTATACATGGATCTCTGGTCAGTCATCGACCATGCCGCTTACCTACTTCCCCTATTTGTAAATCTCACGGCGTGATATAAACATTATTACTGTACATAATGGTTGCTGTTATTGTGAAAGTTTTTGGAGACTGGTTTGTATTAAATGTAATAACATTTATTGTCCTGTTCCATTTGGCAAAACAGTCATATACACACACACACTTCATCAATACCTACTCTATAAGTATCATACACCTAACACTTAACTTGGTGTGTGTTGACATAAAACTGCAACCTCAAGAAAGATATTGTGGTAACTTGAACTTTATGGACTGTGCTTTTATTATTATCACCGCGTTGATTTAACAGTCTTACAGTTGTACTTTGCTGTTTTGCCGCTGACATTGCATTTGTTGGTCAAAGTGTGTGAGGCTTACGAGATTGTGCTGTTCCATAAATATTATTCTGACAAGATGATCTATAAATGCAATATCCTATAAGCACTTCAGACACTTGACCTGCATTACAATAAATGTTAGTGGTCCTTGGAAAAAATGCAATTGACATTCAAATATGAGCAATTAACCTATTTTAGTCTGTATAATTGCCACAGTTGTAATAAATGTTCTGATTCTGCTTTGATCATGCAGTAATTAAACATCACACACTCCCCAAATGCCAGTAGTTTCTGATGGCAACAAAAATAACAGTTTTCTTCTAAAATTGTGTTTTCAATAATGGCTTAGTTACACACAAAGCTTTGACATTTTCCAGTGATAAACAGTAAAAAAAATAAAATCTCCTGGAAGCTTATCAGGATCCACAGGGCCTCTTGGATGTGCACCTTTTAGATTTCCAAATGGAACGTCATTATGTTTGACGACAAAATATCACTATCATTTCCTTTTCAAAGTGGCCCCTTAAACACAAAGCAAGCGGTGTACAGCTTCACTGTAGACCAAGGCATCATGGGAAGCCAAGATTACGTTCTTTCACAAGCGTCATTTGAATGTGTGTAGGAGAACACTTTAGCTTTTATTTACTCTCTCTAGGCATTACAAACACTTCGCCACCCAGATCTATGTCTTACATTCAGTGCTGTTAGTAGCTCCAATTTTCATTTCAAATTATACCATTGGCTATTTCAGCTTGTAAACAACTTGCTTTTAAGTGTTTGTGACCATTAATTCCACATCATATCCTCCTAAAATAAAAGCTACAGATGATAAGACGAGATTAATGGTGCATGGCGCTCTCCCACGTTATTCAACATGGGAGTAAGAGCAAAGACAGGGATACAAGCCGGCACGTACCATTTTGCTTCTGTTTAATGTCATGTAAAGTACATCCATATTGGTGGGAGCAAATAATCAGGCGCTACAAGAAGAGCCTGTGGCAGTGGACCACTCTCTCAGTTAAAGTGCCTTGTGTTCAGTCAGCAGTCAGGAGTGGTGCACCATTTAGCTTGTTTCCTGTGGGGTCTAATGGCGTAACATCTGCCTACGCCAACGTGGGTGGTGGGCGTCCTGGGGGGCTGAGGTGACAAAGGTGATGCTGCCCCCGTGTTATCAGCAGAACAGTGACAGCTCGTGAAAGGTTTAAAGGCCTAGTTTTCACAAAGCTGTGCAGTTCAGTAAGAAAAAGAAACCTGTGTGGCTTGCATTTGCAAAGTAAGATTTGTCGCTGGGTAGTAGCATTAGCTACATACATAGTCATGTGAGCTCAACACTCAGATTGTCTGTCTGCGATGTATAAAGCAAGCCTGAAGTGTACTTGTCTGTGCATTATTACTAAATTAAAGAAGTTGTTTACTTGAACTTTTGGATCGAACCGAGGAAGTGATACATATTTAAGCCTTTAGGGCTTTATATATATTTTTTGAAACCGTTGGAGCCCGGTGTTCAGTCAGAACAGTGTTGTAGAACACCATTCAGATCATTTGCGTCTAATGGCATAACGTCTCCCATCGCCAACACGGGTGGCTGGAGTCACGAGGGAGGAGTGACAAAGGTAATGCTGCCCTCGTGTTATCAGAAGCACAGTGACAGCTCCCTGAGTGGGGAATATAAAAATAAACTGGAATTAATGATTCTGGCACACTTCCCAAAAACCTATCTCACCTTTGTCTATGAACTGTGAAAGTTAACAGAAACACACACACACACACACATGCAATTGACGTCTTGAGCCAGGGCCTTTACAGATCAAGCGGTTTGATTCGGTGGTCACTGTGCTGTGTGGACCCTCCCTCAGAGCTTTATAGCCTTCTGGACTATTGACCGGTGCAGCTGAGTCTCTCCATGGCCCAATGACCGCTCAGTTCAACTTAGGGTTTAGACTAAAAAAATACAAACCTTCCAGCTCGGTAAATAAGAGCATGTCAGAATTGATGTATGTCAAAAAGTGATTGTGGTCTAGACTTTGTGTGTAATACAGTACTTTTAGACCATTATGTCTTTTCATAATTGGTTTACTTCAGCTGGAAATTACAGGTCATTACACTTAATCATGTGCACAATAATGCCACAGCAGGTCAAGTCTCAAAAGTACACAGGTTTCAAAACAGATATAAAATGGTATGTTCAGAAGCCTGGGAGTTTAGGGCAAGTATTTTTAAGTAAATAAAATCCTATTGCTGTTGTTAATTAATTATCAATACACTGTGAAGAATTCTTCAATATAGAAATGTCATTAATATTACCTCTGTTTTGAATCTGCTCTGCTCATGAGGGAGACAGTACTACACACGTTCACGCACTGTCACATATCCTCCTTTTTTACACGTCTACAGTTCTGTTTGCTTGAACACAACACAGTGCATGTGTGCATGTGTTTTCCACGACCAGATTACATCAGGGCGATGGCTGAGAAAGCTAAATTTAAAAACTAAGGATATTGAATTTTGAGAGTCACAGGTTTCAAAAGTGAGATGGCAGAAAATTGAAAATGTGACAAAGCTACATTTGAGAGAGGATAATAAGATTTCACCGTCATGTGTTTGAATCAATATGAATGACAGTTTTCAAAGATTCAAGTAAACAATGTAGAAGATTCCACAATAAGATGAGAAACAATTGGATGTACATCACAGACAAGAAAGGTCCCTTATTAGACAGAAAAGAAGACAGGAAAATGAAGACAAATTTAGAGAAAATGGTTACTACATTCATACTTGTAATTAAGAGTAATTATGACAATTACATACATCTGCTTTGCTTAGTTTGAACCCACAGTGTTTCTACTGCTTTGATGACAATATATTGTCGGACATCGATGTTCTATAGTGTTCTTTTACTGGACTACTGTCTGTGTCTTTCACTCATACAAGAATCCCTAAAAGAACATCAGACGTTTCAGCTGCAACATGGAAAAATAAGGAGAACAGAGAGAGTGTTTGTGGGGTGTTTATTTTTGTGCGATGCGTTGCAGGAGGCCTTGGCTTACATTGAACTTAACATGGAGGCACCGTGATCAAAAGGATGAAAGCTAAATGATGATAGCGCAGTTGAATACATTGTTTGAACATTCACAGTGTAGCTATAATTACCGGCCTCTGTGGTCGTCCTGAGAGTTGAATGAAACGTGTTATGACGCTCTGACACGGACTATGGCCTCGTTTTGTCATGGGTGGGTCATGTCATGAAAGTAGGTGCGCCCAGTAGTGGTTTTATATTGACAAGTTTATTTTGGTTCAGCATGACCCATCCTTATTGGATTTATACACTTTTGTTTTGGTAATGTTCGACAAAAGTATAAGCTATAGAATCATAATATCTCACTGAAAAACTGAAACTCTATCATGTCAGACTAAAATCTAATTTACTTGAATTGAGGTTGTCTGTTAAGGTCCTACAATAGGATACATTGTTGATAATACACATTTTTATGCATTTTGTTCTAGAAACAAATATCATCTAGGTTCCCCGTAGCATCTGTAATAACAGTGATTTTCTAGATGTCTGAGTGAGACAAGTTTCATTCATCACCATTCATGGACTCCACACAATAATACATGGCTACATGAGTTAGGTTTTGACGGACATGTTTGTTCCATGTCCATCATTTGTTTTTCCCTTTTCTGTCAAAAGTGGGTCCATCTAAACCGGCAGATGGTTATATTTGGCAAGTTTCTGAGGTGTTTGTTGTGATTTTCTAAAAATGGAATTTATTTGTGGAGTCGCAGAGAAAAAAAAATTAAATGTCTTGTGTTTTGGGGAAAATTTATAGTTTCTAGAGTGGAGAAGAAAATTTACATGGCAACACAGCAAAACCTAAAATTGGACTCATATACTGTTCCAGAGTTAAATTTCAACACTATGAAAGGGTTTAACAACAATGCTTTGAACGTCAATAACTGAGACCAGACAGAGACTCTATTTCAATAATTTTCACTTGATACTCAACATCTACTCTTGAGAGACTGTCATGACCTGTAGGAGTTGTACGGTTTTGAGTCTCTGTGGACATTTAACAAAGGAGAAAAATTTTTCTTTGGAAAAGAGTTCATGTGAGTCCAAATTTTAACACCTACAGAGTTAATTTTACTCTGGTAATTTGGCTGTGTACAAATGCATGTAATGCTATTCATATTACATTGAAGTTGTATTTTATTTTAGTTCATGCTTGTATTTATCTGTGCTATTAAACATTACATTTTTTTATTATTTGGTATGGATTTAAGTGTTGTATCATCTTGCCGCTTTTTTACAAATATTCTTTTTTAACTCTGTATTTGTTAAAATAATATAAAATTACAACTCTGGATACTCCATCCAGTTTTATTTCAATATGTGTCCATCACTTAAGGCTGAAAGAATAAAAGGGACTTTATCCGGTTTAAATGTAAACGGTTTTAAACGGTTTTAAACGGTTAATGTTTATGTGATATAAATAGTGTGTATTTAAACCCCAAGAAGAATGGTCTTTACTGTAATAAAGACTAAAAGGATCCTTAAATAAACAAAATAAACATTCAGTTACCTGGAGTTTGTAGCTTTTGGCTGGTGTAGCCTAAATTGTTATGTACCTATATAGAGAGTGGCTTCACATAGAGCCTTGTGCCAAAATCATCTAGTTTATGTTCATTTTGTTTATATCCTAATACTGTTTCATTCATTAAAAATGTATCGTCTGCATAACCTCTGTGACCAAAGGTGCACTCAGGTTTTGGATGGGTCTATGGTGCAGTGGCTCATGCGGTAGAGCGGTTGTCCTATAATCGAAAGGTTGTCGGTTTGAGTCCCGCTCTCCTCAGTTTATACTGTTGTTGTGTCCTTGAGACCTTGCCTCCGATGTCTGTGGCACTGATGTGTGAGAAAGGATGGAAATTAGCCTAAGGCCTGTTTGCATTCATGTAGCCATGTGTAGCTGAGCTATAGCTGAGATGCATCAGATACATTTGTTAGAATATTCTGTGCGTTACCTATGCACAGTAGATGGTTAAATATATCAAACTGTTTAATATTTTTGATGAGAGAAAGACAAACCTGCACATATCTTGTTTGAGGATGAGGATAATAGCAAAGTGTGTTTTAAGAACTTTTTTTTTCTCTATTTTTCTACTCTATTTGGACGGCAGTCAAATGAAGTTGGAGGAAACAGTCCTACAGTAGGCTGCTATACGCTAAGTGGACTTGAATAAAAAATAGATGCAATACTCATCTGCTCCCAGATTGCAGTGCCGACTGACATTTTGATTTCTTTCCTGCAAGTTTGATGTTAATGATTTGGCTTTGGATGGGGGACCTTCATAGAGTCTGAGCCATATGAGTGCAATTTCCGTCCTGGGGATGAAAGCACATCGATTGGCCTCTGATGGTTTTTATGGGGGGCTGCTTTCATCCAGACTGAGACATTATTGAACTGCGTTGGCCATTAATGCAGGCCTGATTCTGTGTAACTATATCAACAGGAGTCCAGGCAATGTTCAATATTCTATACAAGTATGATGTAGCTACTTTATTACAGTTTATTGTCTTTGAGCAAACATACAAATAGCAAAGTGAAGTTGGGTAATTTCATTTACAGCAAACCAAATCTGAACCACTGAATGAAGCCTAGGAAACCAGCACGCCGACACACATGCTATGCACAAAATGAGCTTTTGATTCTTTGTAATTGATTAATATAGCAATTAGACTTTGCAATCGGAAAAGCCCCCTGCACTCGCATTAGGGAATTGTATCCCTGCTGCTGTGGAGTGGCAAGGATGCCGCTGGAAGCCTTTTTGTCTTTTATGAATCCCACTCCTAGTGTCTGCACAAATTAAGGAATCATTGGCGGGCTGCCTCTGCCAAGCTGATGGGGTTTCTGCTCTGGGTTAAATGCTCAAATGTGCTCAAGTGATTCCCTTCTAGTCCCCACAATGCTGAACTGACCTACAGAAGACACAAGGAGAGATTGAAAGAAGTGATGTGAAAAAAGCTTTAAGACATCACACAGAAAACAAATTCCTTGTATTTTGGCAATATCTACAGTATCTTCAAAATATACAGACATACTGTATGTATATATATATATATATATATATATATATATATATATATGTATATACACACACAACATATGTATTACATCCATACATACATACATGTTTTCTCTTTTTGCCAAGCTGCTTCTCTGATGAAAAGTAAATACATTTCCTATCTGTTATGAATACATCGATCCTGTAGATGGAACTTATAGAGCTTTATATGGGCTGAATGAAATTGCACAATGAACGCTGTTCTTACACAGGAGTGAGAAATTTGAAGGTGTAGAAATGTGAGTGGCTCAATATTCAGGTGCTCTCTGTATATGAGCATTCAGAGTACACCAGCTAAAGCTTTGGACTATAACACATTGGATGTTTAATGTATTTGTACATAATGCCGAACAAATAGTAAACCAAGAGTAAAAAAATATTAAGGAAGTATTCAAAGTGACTGAGTATTGCCTGACAAGATTAGCATAGTTATTGCCAAAGCTGCAATAAGATACATGCATGTCACCATTAGTGGCCTAGTCTTAGGCATCATACAAGTACAGTACATATTAGCTAAAGTACCCCATTTAACTTTTCAGCTAGTGTAAAACAGTCTTTGTGGTTTCTAATGTAGATTCCTAATTGCATCTGTTGTTGAGGTGAGTGTGTATATTTTTGATGACATTGCGTTTGGAAGGGTCTATTATTAAGGTCATTTAAGTGTAACTAGATTGTGCTAAAAGAAAAAGAAGCACTACAATGAATATTTACTACTCAGAACAATTAAAAAATTGTTGGTGGACCAGGTCAAACCTAAATAAGAATGGGGTGAACAGAACTCATATGTCAGCTTTTTCTTCACACACAGTTTGTGGTCTCCAACAACATCCCTGTGTTGTGTAGCCATCCACCACCCCAACCTCCATTCTGACTTTTGATGACATACACATTATATGTATCATAGAGCAGAAGACATTAACTACACTTATTCTGGGAATTCCTGTAAAAACAAAAGAGTAGCAAAACTTCTTTGCTGCTGATACTGTTGATTAATTTACACACAGTATATCGCTACAGTTGTGAATTCTACTTTCCACCGCAGTGCGACTTCCACTTCAGATCTCCATACAACCCTGTGCTCTAGAGACTTTGTTTCATCTCGCACAGGACAGCAAAACTCCCAAGGGATTCATGGCTTTTATGCACTTCTTATTAATGTGCGCGTTTATAAATTGCTCTAATTAAAGATTACACTGGTGTCAGGACAAATAAGGTGAACGTTTCCACGCCAAACTGTTCGGTAAGCCGTTTAATAAGCGCGGCTATAGGTGTGCCTTTTCTTTTCTGGCTCTTTACGGCTTGAACAGTTTCATCTATTTCATCTGTCTCGCTGCTCGGCTTTAGTGAACGCTTGGATAATCGCTGATATTGTTTGTCCTTAATAACCTTTTGTTTTTATCTCCTTAGGTAAGATTTAGAAAAAGGGGCACATACTTGGTGGTATATTTAATACCCAAGACAAGACTGCACACTCTGCACATTTGCCTGAAGATTTGACCTTTGCTCTTTTCACTTAATTTACCATCCACATATAAATATGGAGCATAGATGTCTAACCTTTACAGAAAATGAGCTCGGCAACAGGTGACTAAAGGTTAGGGGTGGCTTCAGAAGTCAGGTGTTTGCATTACAGGGGTATAAACATAAAGCCATGTGCATGTCAAGAGGTCCAATTAGGTGCTTCATTACAGTCCGCAGCTGTTTGTCAAATGGCCACACAGCTGAACCTTCTTCTATTCTTTTCTGAAATAAAGCCAGGGAAATGAAGCAGGCAAACAATTATCTCCAATTGTGGTATTCCAGAGTTAAATGAAATAAGCTTATACCCTGAAATAGGAAGGAACTAGTTATAGTTACTTAGTCACGCCTGTGACTTTTGGAATAAATTGTATTTGTACAAATTATATTAAAATAATATAATATATTCTGGACCCTGTCCTAACTGCTTTTGAGTGTAGGAGGGGTGCACTTTGACCGCCAGTCATTTGCAGGGTTAACACATAGAGATGCACACTGACAGGCAGCCATTCACTCTCACATTCATTCATTCATTCACTATAGGGGCATTTTAGAGTCACCAGTTCACATATGCATGCACGTCTTCACACAGTCCGTTGGTGGCTGGACCAACAATCAAACCCACAACTTTTACAAATGCTGGCATGCACCTAGACTGGGAATAAACTCAAGACTCTCCCATCTTTAATGAAAGGTACTCATACTCATTTAAATCTTTTGAAATGTAAAGTAAAGAAAAGAAGGTTTGTTTTTGTGTTATGAGTTAGTACCCTACTGCATTTGACTGCAATCAGTCGATTACCTTTGTCCGTTTTTTCACAAAGCACTTTTGAACACAGATGCTCATTACTGTCACCAACATCTAAAATTTAAGCCTGTAATTAAAATTCTACTTGGCTGAGCATAAACAAAATAGGCAAGCTGCTGCTTATTTGGCTCTAAAAAAAAGGTGAGTGGTGTTTTCACTGAATACACTTTTACTCGTGTTATTACTGCAGTGAGACTACTTTTACTTGAGTACAGGTTTCTGCTCAGCCTACTTCTGTTTATCTCTTCTGTACTGCTAATGGTGTAAAGTTAAAAAAACACATCTGACTGTTGGTCTAACCTGAACACCACCGCACACAAAAACTTGTGCACCCACAGGACACTTGCATCTCATTCGATCCAATTTGCAGTTTTGTTCTTCACTCTCTTTTGGTGTTTCTCTCTCAACTAAGACCCACAATCCCTTTAGATCTCGAGAGGCTTAATCAGTGTCTGTGTCGGACTACTTCACAGCAGCCTTCGGCCACAACGGATATTATCCATCTTTTCCTTCTAACAAATCTGTCAATCCACTCACCGGGAAATGAAACTTCTCCTTTTTGCAAAATGTTTGTCTTTAAAATATGGACTGCAACTTGGATTAAATACACAAATATGAGTTTGAGAAGATGTTGTGGAAAGTGGCACACGCTCAACAACAGTACATTATATCAGGACTCAAATTCTGTTCTCAATTTTACAATGTATGCAAAAGGGGTAACCAACCAAAGGAAAGCTTGCTTTGATTTGAGACCATTTGCATAAACCCTCCCAACTATGCTTTTAATAAGTGATCTTCACCCAGGGAGTTGCCGGTGCATTGAAGATTAGCATATTCCAGACAACATAACCACAGGTTGAAAAAGAAAGGGAAAGAGGGAGAGGGGGTGAGTGTAAACTGGAGGAATGGCGGGAGAGGAAAAAGGAGGGGCAGCTGCGCCAGACCTGTTTGTTTTGAATATTATTTTCAGTAACACAGCAACAAACAGCTATCGCAGGAGGAATGAGCATCCTTTATGAGTCCCCTGCTAATTTGCTAATAGCTGGGTTGTTTCATAGTGCCCCCTAGTGGTTTAAACGAGATGTGATGCTGTGACACATGTATGCAACAAGACTACAGGTTGGAGCTGAGAGCTAAAAAAAAAAACAACAAAAAAACTACTCCAAAGGGGAGTGGGAGTGGGAGGGAAACACAACCTGACATCAACATTTCCTTTTAGGAGTGAATCTCAGGCTTAACACATGCCGCTTGATTTGAATAACACAGTGCAGCAGTGTGTTCCATGTATGATGCATGAGGCCCACGTCTTAAAAGGACCTTTGAGGCAGGATCATTTCTTTACACACTAGAGGGGGCTAGATCATTGGGAGCAAGTGAAACACTGCCAGCATGCTATTAGAGAAGCTGCCCTCCAACTTCAGTGCATTTCACATGAGCTTTATAGAAAGAGACTCTTCCTCCCTCTGAGCGCTGATAACTCCTCTCAATGAACAGAGAAACAGCGACATCAGTGGACTCACATCAGATATTAAGAGTTGGGTCAGGTTAATCCTTCCTCATCATATTCCCCAGAGATGTGCTGCCTTTTAGTGTGAGTGTTGAAATAATGACAAACTAAAAGATATAGCGCAGTGGGTCCACACTCCAGTGCCTGGGATAAGCTGCAAAGCCAGTTAATTTGCAGCAACTTTAATTTGCATGCATTTGAAAAGACAGAAACTAATTGGTATTAGATAGTTGTGTGTTGATAGAGCAGAACTGTCAGAATATTGGCAAGGTCCGGGACACAGGGGCTATTGTATTAATTGTCTTCCACAGGGAGCCAAGATTCATTAAGTGACAGAGACAAATTTGTATTGAAATCCAACCAAAAAGCCCTTCCGCTGAATTTTAATGTTGAATCTATATTTTTTCGTAACTATTTCAGCGCGTTACTGAAAACCACTGTGATGTTTCAATTCAAGATCAGTGTGTTAGAAAAGCTTTCATCATTGTGAGTCCTATGTGCACATGCACCCACACACAGAACTCACCCATATCCACTGTGCAATAGCTCATCCCCATGGTGGCTGTTTAACGTGGCCAGTGTCTTGTACTTACATTTTTTTAATAGAAATATTCATTATGCCGTTAATGATGTGTAATTATAGTGATGTGTCATTGTTTTCTAACTGTGCAATAATGTCACAGGAAAGCTCAAGTAATCTCATTTGAAATATTAACTATGGTATTTATTTGACACTGTGCAAAGCCACTATGGAAAAATGAAGAAATTTAACATTATAAAAGCTGCCATGTTGCACATTATTACAGCGTGGCATGATGTTTTACAGAAAAGTATGGGTTGTCTGATTGTGCAAATGTAAATATTGGAATAATTGTAATCATTAACATGTCTAATTCTTTATTGGATGTTTATTTGATCAAGGGGTGGCTTTAAATATTTGCAAAAATGAAGTAAATAAAATAAAAATGGGGGAAATTTTACTGTTAAAAGCCCTTTTTATCCATGCATTATGTTCTGTGTCTATGGGATTTGTAATAAAAATATACTGTAAAGGTCCATTGGTCTGACAGCATAACAGCCTCCTGACAGAGCAATGCGTGGCCATTAGACCTGTTTACATATCGCTCTCAGTAAACACTGTGATTGTCAATTGTATTGTCAGTACCTGGATTTCACTTCAACTACTAAAACTGTGCTGAGGTCATTTTGAATTTTTACACTAAAGCTTTAAATAAAGATTTTGAAGAACTATATACAAATGATTTCTCAGACAAATTGTGGCATGTCCTATTATTAACATAGGACTAAATCCTTAGAGTCAGTCTCATTGAGAATTTGAGTTAAAATGCAATACCAGGAAACAAAGTAGCCTTTTCATGTGTGAAGGTTGTACTGCACGTACAGTGAGCATATAAGTGTGATGGGTTTGGTCAGCAGTTTTAAGAGAGTTTCCAAGGCCACCAGACCAATTCTCAGCAGTTTCCTTGACAACAGAGTAGGATACCTCAGCCATTTCCTTATCTGTATGCTTGGTGATTAAGCCATACTCTTATTAGTGTGATTTATGTGGAACAAGATAAAAACACAAATAAAATGAGCCTCTCTCCCGCTCACAGCCAAAAAGCAGCTAGGACAATAAACAGGAACAATATTAGGTTTCCTCTTTTGAATGACCTTCATTGGCCTGTGTGTCTGCTCGCCCGAGCCCACTCCTGAATCCTGTCAGTAGTCCCAAACAGATGCCTGTTGTTGGTTTGGATTTATTTAGCTGTCCTCCTGCAGTGCTCTCTGGAAGTGTCCATAGGGCGTGTGCTGGGGGGGGTTAACTTGTGGAGATGATGTCAACTGCACACTGTGAGTAAAGACAGATGTGTTGAGGACAGCTTGAGTATTGACACAGGAGAGAGGAACGTCTCACTAGTAAACAATGGCAGTTCTGAGAATGAAATGTAAGTTTTGAGACATGTTTGTTCAGTTCAGTGTGTGGTGATGGGCTATACTTTACATTTAAAATTAGCGCCTCCATCACCATCTATATATAGCGATAAATGGTTTCTACTAAGGAGGCAAAACAAACTTGAATATCCTGATGGCATCTAAAATACTGTACTTTTCTAAGACCTGGATGAACGAGAACCATCACAGTGATATGAAGTTGCAGGCCAAATATACTGTATATACTAGCTCCTTTGTTGTTCCTGGTGAAGGAGGCTGCTGCTTCTGTTGTCAGAATGTGTTTGGACATTACTAATGACAGCCACCTGAGTCTGATCAGTTCAATTTGTTTGAGTCTATTTAAGGTCACGCCCTGTGACCCCTAAAAAGATAAACAGTAGAAAACTAATGAATGACAGTATAAAATGTATATAGTTCATATTCAAAAATGATCGACTGATGTGCTTTTTTCTGCTCAGTGAAGTTTGTTGTGCAAACTGAAAAGTGCTTGTCAGGTCATGACATTCCCATGACCATTGCTTGTTCTTTTTTTTATGTCCAATTCAAAACATCTTGTTAATACAAGTTAAATTGCACTCAAAATCCAAAGCCAAACAAGTCACACAGCATTCACATTCTTCCGAGATTTGGCTCTGTCCTGCTCACAGACGTGCATTCATCTTCAAAGGTCACACTAAACATAATAAGCATCAGAAATACAACACTGTAACGATAAGTAGATAAGACAGAAATTAGGAAAAGGGTACTTGAGTTTTGCAGGACTATTTTTTATGATGGTAATGTTTTGCAGTACTGTCACTTTTGGACAAATACCAGATGTGAGGAAAAAGCTTGGGTTTACTGTGAGGCCAAACTGCTCAGAAATCTCCATTAGTAAATAAAAAGTTACTGCCGGATACATAACACAATCACAGTTGCATATGCTCACAATCAACCAGTCCCACTCCCATGCTGGTGAGTGACAGCTTATACATCGGGTGTCTTTGAATAGGGGCCATTAAGTGACAGTGGATGACTTTCGCGGCTCAGCCAAGTATAAAGAGATTTGATGGAGCATCTGTTTAGAGAATACAGAAACAACAGGCGGAACAAGAGTGAAAATGTGGCCAGACGTCTGCTCATTGTCACATTCAAATGATATGCAATAACAGGCGCAACAATGGAAAATAATGTGGAGCCAAACAGAAGATGAGTAGGATTAAAATCAAATAGCATTATAGCTCCAAGGAGAGACTCTAAAAGCAGTGCACAAGGCAAGGCTGTGGTGAGGAAATGAAAACGGATTTGTAACTGGGAGAGTCGGGCTGTCATCCTGTGCTAACACGGCCTTCACCTTGTCGTCAGCCTAATATGATTGGGAGTCACAGCCAATGACAGAGCATCTGTTTGTGACTCGCAGGAATCAATACTCCTGAGTGAAGCCTTGTTTATCTTGTTACAACCTGGTCTCCCAAAAGAAAAGCACAAATTTGGGGGGATGTGGGTAATTATTCTGAGTTTCACATCAAAGCAATTTTAAAGATATCTTAATGACAGATTATAGAAAAGTGTTTATCTTGTTGAGTTTAGAATGAGGGATAATGACCACTCAAAAACAGTGTATTTTTTTGTACAGTGTAGATTTGCAATATACCGTATAGAATGCAAAAGCAAACTAAGCAGTGATATTGCCATTTAAATTGTCCTTTTCACATACAGTATATAGATACACAAGGACACAATAATGGAATGAGAATGTATTTTCTAGACCAAAACGGCAAAGGCATATCCCTGCTCATTTTATATCCTTGATGACAACGAAAAACTCATAAAGGTACTTTCCACTTCATTGTCCAGGTTTGTTGCCAGTACTTTCCAGAAGGTGGATGGACAAAAGCAAAGTTTGTATATGAAATTCTTTGTAAACCTGTCTGTGAGACGTCATAGTGTTTCTCCATTAGCCTCTCTCCACTCTGTGTTTCTGCTCGCCTGTGATTTATCTCTGAGTGGAAAGATTGCACTGTCGCAATTTGTGTTGTGTGCATAAGTCATCCAAACACTGATCTGCTAAAGCTGCCAGTTAAGTAATAATGAGCATACTTTGAAACAGCTGTATGTTTAGTGCTGCTTGATGATGATTTACCATAAACATTGTTATGGAATTACAACCATAATGAGTGTTGCAAGATTCTGCATTATACATTAACATGTTCAGTATTATTGTCACACAGAAATCTCTCAATGCTGTCTAGAAATATTTTATGTTTTTCTTGTTACATATACTGTTGTGTTCATTGTACCCTGGCAGAATGTGGGATTTTTCAGAGAATATGAATAATAATACAACAAACTTTTTCGTTAGTGGTTGGATGAAGCCAACTTTGTTTACTCTTATATAATTATAATGACAACAGACACTACCCTTATCAAAAGTTTACATACCCAGTTCTTAATACTGTGTATCACCACCTTTAACATCAATGACAGCTTGAAGTCTTTTGTTGTAGTTGTGGATGAGGCTCTTTATTTTCTCAGATGGTAAAGCTGCCCTTTCTTTTTGGAAAAAGCCTCCAGTTCCTGTAACTTCTTGGGCTGTCTTGCATGAACTGCCCATTTGCGATCTCCCCAGAGAGGCTCAATGATACTGAGGTTAGGAGACTGAGATGGCCAGTCCAGAACCTTTAATGCGTCTTAATGCTGCTGTACAACCACTAACTATGAGTGCGAAAAAGTTTTTGTTATCATTCATATTCTCTGATTGTATTCACCAGTTCACCTACACACATGTCTTTACAACATGTCAACAGGAGGAACCTGGAGTACTCGGAGGGAACCCATGGAAAAACCTAACCCACAGTTAGTACTTTAGTGCTCCTTGTCAGACCAGACTAACACCATTAAACCATTAAACTGATGGACCCACCCTGACTTAGTTGAATGGAACTGTTCCGGGCCAACCAGTATGAGATGTATTCAGATGCAGCCGGCATAGCAATTTTTGCAACTGTTGAGAAAAACTTTGTTGCATAGATAATTTTGAGACAAAGAATGACACACAATATTCAAAAGATACAAAACAAACCAAGTATTGCTTTCTTTGTTCTTGTTTAAATACAAGGATGCTATAAATCTGAGATGACTTGACCTAAGAAAAGTGGTTCTATAATAACAACCTGTGTGCTTTTAATGTGAGATATAATTGGTAACATTTGCAGATGGCCAATTACATTCTCACTTAGTCATCCACACAAAGATGTATTATGATTCACAGCTCATTGTATTAAGTTTTCAAACCCCACTTGTAAAACGTACATCATGCAGCTGGATTATGTAAACACAGACTGTTTATGAAAGATTTTGTTTGCAGAAAGATACTCTGTTCATGCATTGACCTAAATTTGAGATTTAAGACCAAGATCAATGCATCCTTCTGTGACTGAATATATGTCCTTTAAACAGGATTCCACATTGCAGAGGCTTGTCTGAGCCTCTGGGGCATGAACTGTATCAAATCCCAGTAAATGTCTTCAGGAACAGGCCTTTCAGGTTTAACCCACACATTGTAACTGCCATTCACTTCCCCTTTATGTCTCACAGGTAAGGTAAGTTACCCCAGGCATAAAATTCATGTGAAATAAGGTTCAGCATTATTTCAGTGTAAGTCTATAAAGTTGTACTGCCAGGTTGCATTTTATTGTTTTTCTATTGTTTTTTTTTTCAGTTATTTGTACTGCATTCTATTCAACAAACACCAAAAAGCTACAAAATAATTGGTAAAATCAGCCATTCTGCAGCCCTAATGAAAGTTACCTGTGAACTGCAGAATTTTATTATAAGTATCTAGAGTTCTTTTAAATCTATCCTCACGCAATGGTAATCCCTTTTATTGCACACTTTATACCATGACTGCATCCAGTTACAAATGTATTTTCTTTTTAATTTATTTAACCAGGAAGGTCCCATTGAGATTTTCAAATCTCTTTTTCAAGGGAGTCCTGACAAAGAGAGCAGTATAAGTTACAAAACAATTAATACAACAACACACAGAACACAGGATACAATTACCAGGATAAAACCGTGCAAGTTAATGTTTCCGAAACCAAATACTTTAGGCAATATCAGTTTTTTAAGACTTGTTTTAAACTGTTCCAGCTCGATGTGGCCGAATCTTGAAAAGCCATTTTGCCCCTCTCAGTTTGAATACAAGGGATCGAAAGCAAACACAAGTCCTAGGAGCATAAAGGATAATGTCTATCCTTCTTTTTATTTAAATGTTGAGATATGGTGTAAGTAGTCCAAGAATATCTTTGTAAATGAGTAAATACCAGTGTAATTCCAGTTCAAGCATAGAGTTTACAACGGCGACTTAGTGATTTACAGTTTTAAGTTATGAAGCAAAGAGAGACATAGATAGAGTCCAGCAAGTGTAGTGTCTGGGCAGGAGCATGTATATATAAGACATCCACCTAATCCAACGCAGGCAGAAATGTTGCCACAGTCCAAACCGACCAATAAGGAAACATTCAACTTTATGTTTCATGTTTAGTTTTGTTTTCTGCATTTTGTTCACCAATGCTTTAATGCATTTTGCCTTTGATGATAGATATAACCCAGTGGAGCTTTATGGGATCAATATGTGGCACCTCATAGTCGGGTGAGACCGTCACTGTTTGTTTTATGTCGTTTATGGCCAATACATCATTACACATTTATGCACAGTCCTTTAATTACACTATGCCCGTGGGCTGACCTTAAATATTTATCGATTCTAAACATAATTTTTCATTATAAAACTGCTTTATTCACGGTTGGTTTACTCCTGGAGTTGAGTCTCGATTTGTTTGAAGTCATACTGCGTCAAGCAATGCCACAGGCTTCATTTTCGGCGGGGGTTTAAACAGTTTACAATGCAACACTAACAATAGTAAAGCAACTGTAAACTGCAGTTCTGCATTTTCCTCCCAGTAAAGCAATGCCCATACATCCAGATAGTTCAATACCGAGGAATTCCTTCCTGTATTGGATGTGATAAGCACAGCAGCAGGGAGTAATCTTAATAATGGCTCTGGTGATCTGACCTGTCCTTCCTGTTAGCCTCTATTGAGTTCCTTCCTGGAATAGAAAGGGGGATGCTGCATTAAACTCATTTGCTTTGGCGTGTTGTTACAATCGAACCACTGAGCACACAGGGAGCACCAACACGGCTCGGTTTGCTTCCAATCGGTGCACTCACGACTCATGAAGACTGTTTCAAAGTCCTAATTAGTTCATTCACTTCAACACTGTCAGCTGAGCCCTTGTATTATCTCCTAATGCAGTAATATTTTGCTTGTTAATATATGCATGGGTTTCTAGGTCAGCCTATATTAATAATTCTATATTGTACTTGACTGTATGTAGAAACAAATTACAGTGGCTTCCAGTGATAGTCCTTCAGTAGTAAAAATGTTTTTTTAATACATATTTCGGTCTTGCCTTGGATTTTGTTCTCTCCGGAGGAAGATCAATTGTAATCACCACAGCTCTCCACAGTCATAAACCTGATGGAAGCCCTATTCTCGGATGCTGTTTTCACAAGCCACAATAAAAGCTCCATTACGATCATATCTGGATATTGATAAAGGGATCACATGATGAAAAACACACAGCGGCTGGGACAACAGCTGTGTGAGAATGGGGCTGACGCAAATCCACGTGGCAATATGTCTGTTTGTGTTCTGTTTGTACAGTAACCACAGGGTTTCACCAAGCTTATATCAGACATATCTTTACATGAAAACATGAACTACAGAAGAAATGTAGTGACAGAGTGGGGAGTTGTTATCTATATCTCTCCCAGACATGTCAGTGCAAATGTTAGTGTGCCAAGTCTAGTCATAATGTCAGTCTTATTACAATTACTACATACATCAAAATGATCTTTTTCTGTCAACTAACTTACTGCGACTTTATCTTCTTTATTCATATTTAGTAAGCTACTTGATAGACAGTAGAATTGAACTGACGGGCCTGTAAAGCTTCAGATGTTGGTTTATGACGTTAGTGTTATTTACAAAAAGGGCCTGATCACAACCTGCCCTTTATATGAGCATCATTTTCCAGGGCTTTTCCAAGACATGTTTATTGAAAATGTGTATGACATGGCAATAATCATATCACAGCTGAAAGGGAAAGTGGTGTTAACAGGACTTACAATACCAATAGTTTTTCCGTAACAGGTCAAGAAAGAAAGAAAGAAACAAACAAACAAACAAACAAGAGCTTCTCCTCCAGCACTCCTCAGTTTGTCTGCTCTGGGCACTTGTAGGAAGAGGAAGTAATAGAACTAAACTGGCTTCTTCCAGTTCTTTGGAGCTTTAAAGGTTTATTTTTCCAAAGAATGCTTTTTTTTTACAAAGAATGCTTTCTGATGCAATTATACATTGACTTGTGCGTTACATTTATTTTACTGTATATTCCAGTCAAAGCAGCTTTAAAATGAACCTTTGAAAGTGCTCAAGACAAGCAGCAAATAAGTAAACTGCTTCATCACCTGTCCATCTAGGTTAATGGAATAAAGCCTGTCATAACTTGCACAACATATAATCCAGTCAACCAGCAGTGAAACATGAGGGCATCCCTCAGATTTACCTAAATGCTTCATTATTTTCCTCATGGACCGGTGTTACTGTTGGTGCCTTGGAGTATATAGATTGGAAAAATAGAAGGGATAAGGCCACTTGTTTGGCTATGAAAACTGCAAGAGCTTTTGAGGAATGGGGTGGACATAATATACTCAGTGCTTAGAAATGACAGCTCCTTTATTTGCTGCATTAAAAGGAGAGGCTCATATGGAAACATTGTCTAAGTCTGCTGTGTGCATCTGGAATTTTATTCACATGCTGGGCTTATTTAACACAATAGCATTAAAAACAATATGGCTTTTACAGTGCATTATCTCATGCTGGAATCAAACGAGTCAGATGTTAGATGGCAAAGTGTTAAGTCTGGTTTCAAAAAAACAGGAACAAAGATATGAGAATCAGCATGGCACATAATGTGTTAAGTCTGAATCAGACTCGGTTCAGCCAAGACTGTCGCAATCAAGTAATAATTGAGTGTTATGTGTTATTCAGAAACAAACCACATTATAGATTTCATGACACATAAAAGCCACAAAGGGTTAGACTTTAATCTGAGAACAAATTTCAAAGTGGAGATTGCAAAAACATTTAATGCTAGTGTTGAAAAAAACATTTATAGGTATGATGCTAAAGCAACCTGTGTAACAACAAACCTTGTTTCTAGGGTTATTTTGTAAATACACAAACATTTTACAGAAACACAAAAACGGTTTCACATTATTATTATTATTATTATTATTATTATTATTATTATTATTATTATTATTATTATTATTATTATTATTATTATTATTATTATTATTATTATTATTATTATTATTATTATTATTATTATTATTATTATTATTATTATTATTATTATTACATTCCAGTGTTGTAGTCGGGTCACCAGTGTTTGAGTCCAAGTCACTTTTAAGTCCACAGTGTTCAAGTCCAAGTCCAAGTCACCAAAGACTAGTCCAAGTCCAGTCATCAGCATCACTTGAAGCACAAGTCCAGGAAGTACAAGTCTGAGTTACCCAAAAACATTCAAGTTGAGTCAAGTTGTCTTTAGTTAAACTGCAAGTCCGACTCACTAAAGAAAGGTCCAAGTCAAGTCCAAATCAAGTCCAGGTCACCAAAGCTAGTTCATTCATTCATTTTCTACCGCTTAGTCCCATTGTGGGCTCGCGATCGACTGGAGCCAGTCCCAGCAGTTTTGGGCCTGAGGCGGGGTAAATCTGAAAACTGTGGGAGCCAAACTGACACATTGATTGAGATTTTAGTTTGTATATGCCTATTTCCTGTCAACACATTTGACGAATCAGTTAAAGATGTAGAATATGTAGGCCTATATTTTTTTATTTATTTATTCAGGCTCAACTTCTGGGTTACATTTAGGAGCTGGTAGTTAATGAGAGCCGCTTGTCCTGCCTTGACCACATGCAACAGGCAGAGGTTGTGCGAGTCGAGTCACAGATCTTTTGAGTCCGAGCCATAAAAAGGCAAGTTCGATTCAAGTCATTGAGGCTTACCCTCGTGTCGAGTCACAAGTCACAAAAATGAGCCTGGTGACTCGACCAGAACTCGGGTACTCCACGTCTGTTACGTTCTGTTACGCTATTAGTCATGTCATCTGTTCAATTACAAAGGTGATAAGCAGTGTGCAAGGTAGTTAGAGTAGGTGTGTGTTTAGATCTTCTGTCACTCCTTACATAATCAACTTTATCACTAATAAAAAGAAAAAAAAAAAAATTCAAAGAATATATCAAAATTATTGCACACAATCTTTCGCAAAAAATCCCACTGTTGAACATAGGCTAGGCAGTAGCATTCAGAAATGCAACCATGTTTTAAGTGGCTAAGGAGAAGAGCATGAAACATTAACTTACTTCGACTGAACTAAATTACTCACAGTGTGGGGAAGCAGACCAGAGTGTCCAAGCAGGAGACAGACTCCTTTTATTCACATTCTCATCAAAAACATGGTAAACCTCAAGTCTACTGTACAAAAATAAACTGTTAACACGTCTTAACAGAATAAATGAAAAAGAAGTTGACTCAACTTGGCCAGCCCTACGTGTACACAGCTACACTGGTGTCTCCCAGTCTCTTAGTCTCTCCACGTGGTACAGCCCATGACATTACCAAGGTTTCAAACGGCGGCAGAAAGGACACACCTCTTCTTTGTTTGAACCATGAGGTGGCACAGGTAAGTTTGTTTGTAATTGGAAAAGCAAACATTCAAAGAATTTAAAAAGCCTATTTCCACAAAATGTGGGTCTGTGTAAACTATACTAAACAAATACTTAATACAAACCCAGAATAGCAATTTGTAAATGTTTAAATGTGTATGATTGTCAATTATATTGTAAATGAACAAACAAATAACTAAAGAACATGAATAAAATGTTAAATTAACTAATGGGACAAAGAGACCAAAACCCACTTTGTCACACACAGCACACACCTTTCTGAAGTTCCTTTACTTCCTCAAAAAAAGGCCAAAACATATTTTTTTTACTCTCGTCATTAGCCCTGTCAGCAATAAGCCTGTGCACATTCATGCTCACTACATTCATCATCTGTAATCTCAATGTAGAAAATATGTCTTCACCAAGCACAAACATAGCTTCACATAAAAGACCATGCTGCCACATAAGCGTTAAATGACTGCACTGATTTCTCAAAACGATAAACACTGTGTTAGAAGTGAAGACATAAAGAGAGTGTTGCCAATTAAATCTATTGAGTGTAAATATTTGGACTTCTCTAACCACGTCCACCCATTCGCTGTGCTCCTCACTTACCCTACATGGAAGACGGCTTTCCTGACCTGGAATTGAGAGTCATGTTGCACTGTTAGGCACGATTACCCATCATAGTCACATGCCAACTGCAATTACCCTCAGCGTTGTGGCGAATATAGTCTACAGTCAATATGGAGTCTGTTAGAGCTGTTTTGTGTACATAGAAAGCTTTAGCCTGGGTTTGTAAGAATTAAACCTGGAATGCTTTTGTTTCTCATTGAGGTAATCAAATGTCTCAAAGTTTCTAAACACATCAAAATACAAGGGAGGATTCTTTAGTCCAATGCACACCAGCGAACAGCAAGCTTAAGAAAAACTCAACCTCATAATACTGTTCCAGATAACCATGCTCCTGGATATAAGGGCACAGGGCAGTGGAAAAAAAGAGAATCCATGACAAATAACATTTCCTGATCCTTTCCTGTTTGATTTGTTGAGTTCATTAAGAAAGCAGTAGTTTACATAAGCTATCCTGAAGAAACTTTATGAGGACATTCCCATGATCAGTAAACTTTCGTATCTTCCCAGCATCTCTGTCACCACGAGTTAATTTCCTCCTGACAACTTGATTCAATCTCTGTACGTGCCAGCCTGCCTGCCTGTCGGTGAGGTCTCGTTGAGGCCCCCTGTTGAGGATCATATGATGTGCTTGTGTTTCTTCATAATGTTTTGCATATGGCTGCGAGGCAAGTGTCCAAACTCCAAGCTCAATGGTGTTTTTGTTCAACATGGATCATCCCAAAGTGAGAAAGTGTGCACACAGCTGCCTCAAACAAGCCTGTCATGAGGAGCACAGAGGCCCCTTGCCAGCCATCGCACCTCAGCAGCTGCCAGGCGCCCATCTACAAATAATCTACTGTGAGACAACGTGACTGCTGTCAGCCACACACTGTACAGGTTTAAAAGCCTGAATAATAACAATAAATACCAGTGATGATCAGTTTATGTGTGAACTGCCAAATGAAAACTATGCAGATCTTAAACAGTGATTACTCTCTATAATGAAAATGACATATGTCATATGCAGAAAATGCAGTTGCAAGCACTTACGAAATAAATGCTTACCATAGCTGCCTGCTGTGGAGCCGAGAGGATCCAAGTCAAATTTGGGATTTCTGTTGTTTTGTAACTGATATTTCACAATTTACAAATATTTGTTTTTGGGTGACTCTAGAACACAAAGCATCATCATTTATCATTTCTCCTTGGATTACAGCGGAACCAATCACATTTTGACAGCCCCATGATCAGGTGGCATGTCAAACTCCATTAAGTGAGACTGTGATGGCTTCAGGGTCCATGTCATAAATTCCCAAGTGTTCTCTTCACACTTCCAGGTTGACAAATAAATTCAATCCAGCCACTCACAATGACACAATGACTACTTGAAAAAAAAAAAAAATAACATGGTTATATGGTCTGACCCTTATTTCAAATTGCTAACAGACACTGGAGTTAACCGCAATCAGTTTGTATAAACAACATGAGTGTATAGGCCTGGCTACCAAAGACAATGGAGTGTCTCACAGGGCTGGCTGCCGACACAAGTTATGTAAACGTTAAAGCGACAGGGTAGATCCAGAGAGCTGCCCGCCGGGGACCACACAACCGCCGACTGGATACGAGAACTTGACACAAGAAAGAGTGAAGGACTTATGACAATAGTTTTGATGGATGTTACCTAACTTTTTTTTTTGTTATTTTGTTTTTTTAATACTTTCGTTTTACTCAAATGTGCCTGATGTAATTTTACGTTTAGAGTTGTTTTAAGGATAAAAACATGCCGCAGTTTTGTGATGTTTTAGATCATTTCACCTCAGCATTTTTGAATAAATGATTGCTACAAAATCTGGTGGACAGTAATGTTACTTTTTTTTAACTATATTTATATTGAGACATGTTAACAAAATAATCACTGAAAAGTCATGTTAGTGTACATTTCAATTAGAAGTAGGAGTGTCCAAACCTTTTACCAGAGGAACTGATTTTACGCAGGCCCAGTTGTTAGGCAGAACCAGCACAACATAAAGCCTTTACAAGTGAAAGTGAACATGTAGTGACTATGTTTGATGTTGACCTTTTCTTTTGGTGCATCTTGCTGTGAACTGAACCACACAGTCATTGGGATACAATTCTACTTGACTTTTATCATTTTTTTTTTCATATTTTTGTTACATTTTGGGCTGAAGGAGTCCGTTTAAGCTATGCATAATTTGACCTCAGACCCTGATTTGTCTGAGTTTAAAGATGAATCTCTAACAGAATGCAGATATTGGTTAAGGACACACATGACTTTTCATGATTAGGACCTACTAAGGGACTAAAGGTCTGCAAGTGCACAGATACAAACGTTCACAAGACTATTAGGCCTATGTGCCCTTTTCTATTAGAACCCTTGTATGTAAATGTTGATTTAGTAAAATATGTCTGCTCATGAGATAATGTGCATTATTTTGGGTTTTCTAGTGGTAAGCTTGTTGATCTGCCAGAGAACCATCGCTGTAGTAGGCTATATTATTAAAAACTTGTGTTTAATGTTCACAGTGTGTCTAAGCACTTTGAGAAACCCAGTGTATGAATTGTGCTATATAAATAAAATTGCCTTGCCTTGCCTAAGTACAATTCAGTTGGATAGCTTTGATGTTTGTTTACTACTTTTTTATTTTTTTATTGTACACCATGAAGAGGACATGCCTAAAGCCAGACTTGCCTCCACCTGGTCACTACGACTGCTTCTCTTCACATTCAATACCGACTGTCACAGTGTATCAGCATACACAACAGGACGAGCTGCCACCAAGAAAATGTTGTAACACATGTGTCCGATGAAAACACTGAAAAAAAATGCAGAAATGACAGATTTACAGGTGGGAACAAACGAACACACAGTATATAGTGTTACAGCGCAAAGGAAAAGTAATCTACACTAAAGACTATAGCAGCTGCAGAGCAGTTTATTTTCAATATCTGGAAAGTTAGTTGCAAGTTGTTGGAGGAAGAAGAGCCACTGTACGGTGAATACAGCGTTAATAGTGACATTAGCCCCACCTCCACTGCCACCTTTTATGTTAATGTCAGCGTGATGTGTGCGCGGAGTGGAGGGAGCACACGGCTCACTCTATGTTTGCTGTTGCCTTCTGTTCAATTCTGATAAGTCTATGCACTGGCTCATCCTGGTTTGTGAATCCCACCGAGACCTGCGTTTACGAGAAGCGTCGCGGCAGAATAATGTGTCCGCTCTTGACGCGCAGCTCTACGTGAAGGCTGTGGGTCTGCCGGTACTTAGACGGAAGGTGAACGCACCTTACACTGAGCCATGGGAGGTCAGATCACCAGGAATACCTTCTACGGTAAGCCAGCACATCAATGTATCTCACGATGTTATAATGGGGGCTTGTGATCGTGTATGTAGTAAATGCAGCGTGCACAGCCTGCGTTAAAGCTGTGGGTGTCCTGCAGAGAGTAATACATGGCAAGAAAAGCTGCTTTAGCCAAGTCTGAATATGTTTTCTAAGTCACGACTGACTTTACTAAAGGGTTTTTATTTTTATTTTGGAGCAGCTGCTCTCTACAACACATTTATAAGAATACCATATAGATGTTAAAGATGCATTAGAGTATTTATTTATACATCTAAATCAATCTTGGGTAAATCAGGGAGTACATCCAAGTCAGAACTCTTTAACTTTTTCAAATTGCTGCTGCAAATAACAGCACAATAACTGAGCATGTTGGCAACCCTTTCCTTTTTGAAAAGTTTCCTTGGTGTATTTGTAGTTTTAAAAGACTTTACACAAAGATTGTATAAAACTGATTAATAATTTGGAAGATGTTTAGGTGTCTCTCCTAATAACTCATTATTTTTCATTATAATTATCATTTTGTCCTAATTATATGAATTATTATCCTGTGTCAGGTTAAAAAGCTGCATATTTGGTAATAATTGCACAGAGGCAGTACAGTCAGTAGTTAACCATTTCTCAAAGTTGTTTAGGTGTCATACAAAGTTGTGTACTTAGTGTTGGCTACAGTTTTGCTGGAGGCTCGCTTTGTCTTGCTTCAAATGACATTGTTCTAAAGCACATTTAGTTGTTTGATGATGACCCTGAAAAAGCCATCAAACAGAACACAGTATCATGTGTTCTAATAGTCATAGTAGAAATATGTTTACATTAACCTTGACCCCAGATGGACATATATTGACGTGCCTGCTTCGTAGTGTTTAGTGCGTTCCCTGACTTCACTGTTGGGAATTCTTGGCCCCCTGACAAGAGCTTAGCTGGGTCCCTGAAACTGTAAATCTCTCTTATGCCTGTAATGTCCCACACGCTTGTGTCCAGACCTCTGGTCTACTATTTATTATTGTCTGCTGTACTGGCATTCTTACATGAACACATCAGAGGTTGTAGTGTGACGTTGGGGCTTAAGACACTGTGAGAAGGTTTGTAGTTGTAGAACAGTATATCAAGTAATCACAAATGAATGACATCTTTGCAAAATTGAAAACATATGCCACCACTTTTACCGTTGTTGTGTTTGAATGGACTCAGATGGACTACTTTGCAACAGGTGGTATCAGACTGGCTCAGTATCTTTACACTGGAGAGGACAATAGACAATATTTAATCTTCATCTTATTGCCATTATTACAGTTACAGTGCATTTTAAATGTTTAAAGGCTTATTGTATAAAACACAAATTATTATTACACTATATACATGTGATGTCAATGCCTATTATAGGATATCGTGAGGCTTCTTAGTGCGCACAAGCCTTGAGGAGGAGCAGGAGCGGTGTGGGAGGCAGGTGACACTGGCCAGAGCAGCTCTTTATTTACTCACTGTTTGTCATTCGCAATTAATAGAAGCCAAGACAGTCACGTTGTCTGCCGGGGCGCATTTTAGTAACACATCCTTCCTTGAGTTGCTCCTCTGACGCTCCTTCTGGTACCTGGTCTGTGTTAACCTGGACCTCACTGGCAGATTGTGTGACTTTGTGAACATACTTTGACAGCCAATGTGTCAGACACAATGGTGCCTGTTTGCAGATCATATTTGGGGCTGAAAAGGCTGTTCATTCATGTGATACCTAAAGGGGCATAATACTGCACAAAATATTATGTTATATTGAAAACTAAAGACTACAAAAAAAGAGCATAAATTATGTATTTGTTTACTGTATTCATTGTAACCAAGTCTTTTGTACCAAGTTTGACAAAACAGTCCCACGGTGTAAAAGCGGGTTACTACTCGTCTAGTTGATTCTGGGTTTGTAGAGCTGCATACGGTTTCTTGTGAAACAGGTAGCACTACATTGACAGATGAGGGATTCTTTTGATGTTGGCATAAAGACTAACTCTGCAACCAAGAAAACACCAACAACCGGACTGAAGTGTGAAGTTTAGTGTTAAGTACATGTTTAAACGGAGGACAAATGCATTTCAATGTAGACATTTATATACACATAAAGTTACATCTTTGTAGGATTTCCCTTTAGAAAGTTGATTGTCAACAGTTTATGCAGAATGATTTCTTCTTTCATCGTTCTCCTCTCTGCCACTCCAGCTTGTTTTCAAATCCCTGACTGAGGACTAGGCCTTACTCAGTTTATAAGAATCAAAACCAAGTATCTGAAATTAAACGCTGTGCATATAGAGTCAGTTAGCTTAGTTCACAATCCAGTGTAAATATCCTTAAACTAGCAAAAGTTCTGCAGTAAAGATTTTTACTTATTACTTTGAAAAGAGCAAAATCAGTCACTCTAACTTAAATTGGCTAACTCTATTAACTGTCTTCATGATATCCTAAAATCTGGTGAAATAATGCATCATTGGAGCAAACAATCCAATATCTTTGCAGATTTTTTCCCACTGTTAGTTCATACCACTGTTTGTGTTGAGTTATAATACAGTATTGAAATGATTTTACAGAATATAAGCAAAAATGACATCACTCTCTGCAAAAGGCCTTAGAGGTGCAAATTTCAGACAAACAGGAAACTCAGTCTTAGTCTAGTCACTCCAGAGGACAATACAGTGCTGTTGTGTTTTCCTGAACACATCACGTATGATATGACATCATGGACGCAATATAGTTAGAGGATTTGTCATGACTTCATTAAAGACCGCTGTTGTCCGAAGAGTACAATAGCACATTGTTCTCCACCGACAAAACCAAGAGAAGAGCTTAACAAATGCGCTGCATTGAGGCCAGAACTCTTGGCTGAGGCTGGATATGATTAGATTTTGGGGGAACTGCACTGGAAGAAAATGCTTGAAAATGTTGGATTGTTTAGTGTTTCTTCTAGGTCATCCCTGAACCTGTGCTTGCACCCTAAAATGGAAAGGTGACCGCCTGAGAGCCCGGGTCTCAGGAGCTAAATGATCAATGTTACCGGCCCTGACAGCTCTAATTGATTTGCGTTCAGTGGATGTTGTAAACCTCTCGAACCTTCAAGGTCACTTCTTCCAAAAAAGCAGGGGATATCTGTCTTTCAGCGGTGACTTGTGCAGTTATTTTTTCCCACACACAGACACAATAAGACTCTTCCAAATGTAGGTGTAAAGAACATCCCATTTGTAGGCATAGACTAATGTGCTTTTTTACTTTGCCGAAGAAGAGGCATGATATACATACCTTGTGTATCGATAAATCATCAAATGTCTGGCCCAAAATTAATAAAAACATCATGTGTAAAGTGTCTCCAAACCACCAGCAGCAGGATACGGGGAGCGTTTGGCCTGAAACGGGAGTTATTGTGGAATCTTTTCCCATGATTACTAAAGTAAATCCTTCATCAGTCTGAAACCAAAGCTGAGTGATGTGATGTGACGATGTTTATCTGTACTGTGTGTTCTTATAAGTAGGATGAGTTATAATTCACATTTTCTCATGGGAGAAATATATAAATAAATGTGGTGATTAGGATGAGTCACATGTTTTTCCTGTGGGTTATTTTGCCACTTCCCTCACTCTGAGTCTCTTTTTGCAGCAGTCTGTACAGACTTCTACCACCTACATGCAGCAACACAGCCTTATATAAGTCCTATTTCACAATGTATTTATAAGTGCAGGTCAAGCTTATTTCATATACAGGAGCCTCTCTATACGTCTGCTTCTTCCTTTGCATTGTTCCTGTTTACAAATGTGTTCCCGTAATGGCAAAAGTCAGCTGTTATATCACAAGCCAATTCAAATAAGGCTTTTTAGCAAGAATTACCATTACTAAAATGAGGGCAATTTTACTAACTTTTCACAGCTGCATTTTTCCTTTCATCTACATTACTATGACTGATGCCTGTGTGGCCCTAAAGCACATATATCTATGAACTCATTTATTTTGCTTGGACATAGTCTTTTACCAACAGGTGCATACACTTTGTACCTTTTAAATAAAACCTGCAGCATTATTTTCATTCTTATTTTACATTCTTATTTACTAATCAGATTTATTTCAACATAGATTCTATGAATGGTCCGTTTCCCTCGACAACGCACCGATGCCACCACAAGCCCAAACGCTTCCTCCCCATTCAGCCGTGCGGCCTGTCGTCGTTCCCCTTACTCTTCCACCCCAGCACCAAGGGCTCGCAGATCATCATGGACATGTCACAGAGGACCGTCAAGAGGCAGGCCAGCTTCTGCAACGCCATCACCTTCAGCAACAGGCCCATCGCTGTATACGAACAGGTCCGACTCAAGGTAAAAAAAAAACATCACAGATGCAGACTGTAAGTCATGCTAAGGCTAACATTTCATTGAGGCCCTTAATGTAATGCTTCAGTAGATTATAAGTCAACTGTATGTAAAAGTAGAGGGCCATTTTATGAGCAATCTACAAATTTCAGATACATTTCCTCCATCATCTTGGATTGGATTGTAGTCAATGGCCATATAACCAGTAGCATGTGTGCAATTGTTATAGTACTTTTGCAACTGCAAAACATATTTTAGATTTCTTAGACATGAAAAATGATAATTTTATTTTGAAAATGTATGAAATCCTTAACTACAAAGAAATTTTCAAACTTGGTAGATGGTAGGGGTGATGGTAAGGTAAAAATTCATATCACAATTTTCTACCTTCAAGATTACAATTTTGATTTAACACAATTTATGTTTATTAAAACCCATACAGCTTTTTTGAATGTTACTGGCAATAAACTATGAACTACCATACACAATAAAAGTTTGTCATATCGCCTACCCCTAGTAAATGATGAAGATAGTGCCCATTTATTATGTTGCATATTTAGGCACCACTTTACAATAACTCTATCTTTATAAATGGTATAAAAGAAGGTAATAAAGCTGGTTATAATTACATTTTCTTTTTTCCACAAAACATATTTGTCATGGGTAAGATTATCTTGAATTGAATGCATTTTGAATCAGTTTCATGTTGTAATGTGGTACATATATATTTACATTTATTAATTTAGCTGACGCTTTTATCCAAAGCAAACTTACATTGTTCTACAGTAATAATCAGCCACTGGAGGCAAGTGGGTTAAGTGTCTGTGGGGAGAGTGGGAGTCGAACCACCTACCTTCTGGTTGAAAGACGACTGCTCTACCCACTGAGCTACTGCCGCCCGTATTTACAGTTGTGCTCATACGTTTACGTACCCTGGCAGAATTTGTTCTCAGAGAAAAGAAAACCTTTTTATTCATTCATAGTTAATGGTTGGGTGAAGCCATTTATTGTCAAACAACTGTGTTTACTCTTTTTAAATCAAAAGAGAAACTACCCAAATGACCCTGTTCAAAAGTACCTTGGTGATTGGCCTGATAACATGCACAAGTTCACACAGGCAGGTTTGAATGGCTACTAAAGGTAACTATCCTCACCTGTGATCTGTTTGCTTGTAATCAGTGTGTGTATAAAAGGTCAGTGAGTTTCTGGGCTCCTGACAGACTCTTGCATCTCTCATCCAGTGCTGCGGAAGTTAAAATAATTTGCAAAAGATCTGCGGTAAAAGGTGTTTGAACTGTATAAAACAGGAAAGGGATATAAAAAGATATCCAAGGAATTGAGAATACCAATCAGCAATTGTCAAACTCTAATTAGGAAGTGGAAAATTAGGGATTCTGTTGAAACCAAACTAACAAAAAACAAAAGAGGCACTTGAAGAAAACTGAGCTGAATGGTTGAGAAAGCCATTACTATGTAAATGCCACAAAGCATCCCCCTTACAATACGCCAAACAGCACAGAGACAAGCCTCAAAACTTGATGAGACCAAAATTGAAATTGAACAACCATAAACGTGACATTTGGAGAGGAGTCATCAAAGCCTATGATGAAAGGCACACCATTCCTACTGTGAAACATGGAGGTGGGACGCTGATGTTTTGTGGGTGTGTGAGCTACAAATCAGAAAATACTGTAGGAAAATTTGCACTCATCAGCTCAGAAGCTGGGCTGTACTTGGGACGTTCTTGGATGTTCCAACATGACAACGATTCAAAGCACAAGGCCAAGTCGATCTGTCATTGACTACAGCAGCATAAAGTGTCAGTTCTGGACTAACCATCTCTGTCTCCTGACCTCAATATCATTGAGTCAGTCTGGGAGATCACAAACATGCAGTTCATGCAAGACAACCCAAGAATTTACAGGAACTGGAGGCTTTTTGCCAAGAAGAAAGGGCAGCTTTACCATCTGAGAAAATAAAGAGCCTCATCCACAACTATCACAAAATACTTAAATCTGTCATTTTTTTATGGAGGCGATACACAGTATTAAGAACTGGAGTATGTAAACTTTTGATTAGGGTCATTTGGGTAGTTTCTGGTGTCAATGTGATTTAAAAAAAAGAAAACACAATTGTTTGACAATAAAGTGCTTCACCCAACCACTAACTATGAGTGAAAGAAAAGTTGTCTTTTCCACTCTGCTTTTGTGTGGGCCAAACCAGCAGCTTAGAACAAGTTTCCACTTCACCTATCAGCCCATCTATGTCTCGAATGTGAGAATGCAGGGCAAGCATTGCCATGTGAGGAATACTGTTATCTTGCATAGCAAATGCAAAGTAAATAGAGGTTTGAAATAAAACAAAAATCCCTTGCCGGTGATAAACATACCAAGGCACTGATCTACTTTGGAACTGAAATGTTATTTTTAGATTAAAGTTTAAAAAAGGGAAAATCTCATTAATTTTTTAATATAAACTCCACAGATCACTAAGAGGCAATGCTGCTGGAGTGGAGCTCTGCGTCTTGGTTTCACATCAAAGGACCCGTCGCGGATCAACCCAGACAGTCTGCCCAAGTACGCCTGTCCTGACTTGGTCTCACAGAGCGGCTTCTGGGCCAAAGCTCTGCCAGAGGAGCTCTCCAATGAAGGCAGCATCCTCTCCTTCTGGGTGGACAAGAAGGGCCGTGTGTTTTACCGTATCAGTGACTCAAGCCCCATGCTGTTCTTTAGTGGGGTTCACGTCACTGAACCTCTGTGGGCTCTCATAGACGTGTACGGCCTCACCAGAGGGGTCCAGCTGCTGGGTGAGTCCCCCCTTTCACCACACTATACTTTTTCTTTTTCTTCTGAGTAACAACCACACAGCATCTGATTCCTTTTAAAGCCTAAGTGGTTATATGGTGGATGTTACCTCAACATACAGCTGCTCTAATTTTCTCAAATCACCAAAATGGTGCAATGGAAAAAGATGGTGGGAGATAAGGTCGATTGTACAGTTACTACGGTCATTACTATCAAAGTAATCTCCTACTACAGGGAATTTCAACATGGCGGAAATTAATTCCAACAAGTTCACCATTCCATTAAAGTCATTAGATCAAAGAAATTACAAGTAAACAGGTACTCTATGCTTATTACCAGTGTATTTTAACTGAACTGTGTTTTATCAAGTATGTTTAGATAATAGTTTCAAATGCATTAATAAAACATATCTTCCTGTTAAACAGCTGTATCTCATTTTTCAAAACAAAGGAAAACTATGTAAAGTGGATAAATAGGCATCCTTGTGGATTCCTTACTGCTTATTTATAACAATTTCCAAGAATTGCCCTGGCTCTGGGCAAAGAATACAGCTTGTCAGCACTGTTAATAAAAATAGAAGAGGCTCCTGTAATGTGTAGATAGTGCCATTTAACCTCATTTCTTGCGGTGTGGTTGACAGCGAGAATGGTGCTATCTGGTGATAGTCTGGTCGCAATCCAGCGCTAGAGTGCAACTATCTGGAGTTCAGTGGCCTTGTAGTGGTGAGTAGCTCTCGTTGAAGAACAAGAGGGAGTGTGTTGGTCACCACAAGAGGATAGACAACAAGAGGGATGATGTCAGGATAGACACGTCTTGGCTGTTTTCCCCCTTAGGCAATCAAACCAAAGGAATGTCTCACTCTGTTGAGCCAAGTCCTGTACTGTATTTGCATTTATATCAGGCAGACACACAATACTCTTGTTAAGGATCGCTTTGTCAGACCAAGTGTATTTCTAACACAGTGTTTAGCTTTCAAAGGAAAAGGATATATCTCCTACATAGTAGCTTACAACCTGCCATAATAACAATCTAATTGGGTTTTCCAACTTACAAAAACAAGTGCCTTGTTCTGACACTTTAAAACCTAAAAGACATAAAAATAGATATCAACCACAGTGCATCAGTATCATGTATGCTTTCTAATTAGTTGTGTAAGGCTTATTTTCCTGATTTTTGTAATAATATCCGACTTACCTTCCTCATAGTGTTTTTCATTGTTGCCAAAATAATGAAGTAGGCCTTACTTAGAGTTTTTTTTATTTTTTGGGGGGATTAATCCAAACAATTAGATAAATGAATAATCCCCCTTTGGCATGTTAGCTTGCTAATGTCTCATAAAACTAGTGCTTTGTTATGTCTACCCCCTTTAAAACAGAACAGCACTGATGCCATAGTGGCTTATTAGCATGCAAATCTCTTTTTAGTCAAAGCCCTCTCTCTTTGTCAAACACAGCACATGTTCAACTGTTATCAGGCACTTCAGCATTTCTATGTGACAGCAAGAGATTACTGGACTTCAGATGGAAAATCAACATTAGCGCTATTGCAGCAGATTTTATAATTGCACTCAATTAGACTGCCAACCCTAAATCCTCCTGTTCCTCAGCTAGTTTTCTCACATCGATCACCTTTATCCCCTTATTGAAGGCTTAAACACGAGAGCCTAGGCCCTCCGTCAGCTGAAGGATCACTTGGCTATCAGCTTTCCTCATAGTCTGAGAGCGTCACTGGTCGAGAACACAGTATATCTCAAAGGCCACAGTATTGTCTCGGGCACTTGGCAGCAGTTCAGCAAACACTCACTCACTCAAATATGGGCGGGCACATCAAAGTCTTGTGTTGCAAATTGGCCAATGTGCTTTTTTTTTTTACTCCTTAGACATTCTTCTTCCTAATGATGTTTACACAAGGGTCTTGAATGAATGCTGCTCAAGTTGATAAATTTAGCCAAATTTCACCTGTTGAGGGGAATGGAGGTTTATCACACAATCAGTCCAGGTGGGAATTACAGGTCTGTGGCGGCTGTTTTTCCAGTCTTTCTTTAGGGAAGAAATGAAGCGTGGGCAATTGTTGTGCATAAACTCTCTGGCACTGTGCTTAGTTGACCTTGATTTGCCATTTGAGAGAAATGAAATAAGTGAGAATAAGTGATAAAATTAGAAAAGATACTGTGAGATATATTTTTTACCGTAAGAGAACTAAACTGCTCTCTATTCTTTAAGCTTCTTGTGACCTGACGTCACTCTTCAGCTGACACTGTAGATTACTCTGTGTGAGAAGCCTTTGGCCGTTTTTAGTCTTGTTGTGCACAAAATAGCTGCATTTGATCTTATCTGTTCTCTGAATAGCTTTGTTGCCCTTTATATTTTCCCGCATTCATTATTGAAACATCACTTGATCTGACATCAGACTTGGTTAGTTTAACTGTCAGTTTCTCTGGCCATCAACCTCAAGTAAGAACAGTAGGATGTTATAGCTAAGCTTTTTTTCATTTGATATCCATAATACAATTCCCAATTTGAGCTATTTTTCTTGACAAATCTGCACATTCCACATAAGATGCTGATATAGTGTTTGTTTGAAATATTTACGCTACATTAAGGGCTACAAAACTGCGATCCAAGCTTCTTTTCCCACTTACGTTGCTGCCTACACATATACCTGTCATATTACTCACGATCACATCTTGCTCCGGCTGTCTGAGGATCTCTTCAAGAGCCGTGTTGTTTCCTCGCTTAAGCCGCTATCAAGGGAGCGCAGTTCAGTAGCTAGCCACCCATGCAAGGAGTCAAAGGTGAGCTCGAGATCAGTAAGAAAGGGCTTGAAAGCTGAGATGGCATTACGAAAGAAGCTAAATTAATCTAGCTGGAATCAAACTGAGCCTCTGGGGTTTGTCCTGACCAACAATGCAGCCCATGGAATTCAAGAAAGATCCGTTACATCACCGCATTTGTCCTACTCATGCAGCTATCAATAAAGACTGAAGTGGTCGGCTTGGGTTTTGTAAAGAATGCACTAGGCTGTTTGTAAATGTGCATACTAAGAAACATACAAAGGGTTTACTCTACTTCAGTATGTTCAAGAGAAAAAAAAATGCCTTTTGCCTTTTTTTGACAGAGAAAAAGAAGCTCAACAGAGAAAAAAAGGACTGAACCATGATCCCTGCGGTTTTGTGGTCTTGCAACTAGTTGAGCCACCAAGGCAACCTGAATGTGATTAACATCTATTTTCAATATCAATATGCTCATATTAACAGGTTCTTTATGACTCACCCAGTGGTGTTCCAGCTGTAACACTGGTGAATGGAACCTTAATGTAAGTCGCATTGGATAAAAGCGTCTGCTAAATGAATAAATGTAAATGTATTTTAAAAACATGCATTACTTATGACTTTTGGCCTATACCTTGACCCAATATCCAGGAACTTGTGAGTGCAGTGGCTCAGGTGGTAGAGTGTTTATGTCCTATAACCGGACATACTTTCTTTGTGTCCTTGGGTAAGACACTTCACCCACCTTGCCTGCAGGGCCACAGCTCTGGTGTATGAATGTGTGTGACTGTGGAGGGGAGTTTAGTGCTGGTCGGAGAAGGAGTGAGCACCTTGTGTATACCCAGGTGTAAATGTGTGTGTGTGAATGAGATGAATGGAAGCAAGATGGTAGAGCCAGGTACCAAAAAGCGCTATATAAATGCACCCCATTTACATTTGTTGTAAAAAAAAAAAGGGCCCTTTAAACTGTCGTTTTGCGTCATGTTTTTTTATTGTAATATTTTAATGCTCTCCACTTGCTCCTATTAACTGACTAACATCACATAGGTAAACAGTAACACATTTAAATTAGTTCAGGGAGTTTTGGGGGGCATTAATGCAGTATTGTATAGTTTGTAATAATGTGCCAAGAACAATAGAAGCACACGTTAAAGAAATGTAACTGCGCTCATGAATTCATCTTTTGTAGGTTCAGGTGTAGATTAAACTCCATTTGGATCTTTCATTTGATACCCCAGCCATCTTTTTCACATATCACTTTAATATATATATAAAAACTTCATGTCACGTCATGTGTTCCTCAAATTAGACTTTAGTGAATTTGTTGGTATCACTTGTTAAATGTGTTTAAAAACACTGCTTTCTGGAAGTGTTCACAGCAAATGCCATCAAGAATCAGGTCACAAATAGTAAAGTATTTTTAGTTTCATTTCCCAGAAGCACACATATGGGAATCCTATCTTTTCACCGTCTAAAAGAGATATTGGGAAATGGCAGCACTCCCTTTACACATGTACTCATAACTGAATGTGTTTGTTTATGGGACAAATCCTCCGGAGACCACCAGCCTCTCCGCATTTGCACAGGTATGATGGATTCCTTCCAAGTTAGATAAGCCGGGCGAATCAAAGACATCTTTTGATGGATGCAAGATGCTCTATTGGGGGTTTGTTTACTAGCGGTAGATGAGTCACTTAATCACTGACAGAGCGCTAGTGATCCATGAGACCGGCTCCGGCTAACATCATCTGCAACCTGTCTCTCCAGTCATTAGAGAAGAATCCAAGATGGCTGCCAGGCTGCCATGGGGCCGCGGAGCTCTCAGGTGATTAAGAGGAGAGTGTTGACATCCATCATCGTCGTACATGGCATTGCGATACATTAGGCTTGTAAAGCATCATCGAGGGGTAAACCTGGTCATGTACGGCTTTTACGCCGACTAAAATTGCACCCGCTATCCCTTTTCTCCTTTGAGGTTAGACCCTTGAAAGATGTTTCATGCTGCAGTCTCCATTAGTGTCATCTATAAATTCACACTGCACATTTGGAACTTAATTCTGCCTCAGTTCATTATAAGCTCATTTAGCTAAATTAAACCTGAAGCTGTCCTGTTCCCAAATAACATTCCTCACCTATGAGTCATGTCTACTTTATCAAAAGAGAAAATGAGTGCATTGAAATACTGAAACGATCATGTACTGCACAAATATGTTGTTGATTGTGCTATAGCTACCTTTCCTTTCTTTGTGTCTATTTTGGTCTGTGTTCTCTCACTCACTGAGTCCTGGCGCTAACGCTGGCTTGCTACAGATCGCACCTATTGTTTCACTTGTCAGCATGGATTATGTGCAGTTACTGTGGTTTTGATTTGTGGATAAAACTGCTTTCAGTTCAGAGAGGTTACATAGGTGCCGATGCATTTGTGAGAGGAGATAAGCACATATAGCGTCAGAACAGTAAACAGATTATTGTCTATTTAAAGATGCACTGTAACTTTGCCATAAAAATGCTGTCACAAGACACTGCTTCTTTAAAAGCCTGTTTTGAACATTTCAAAAAGTAGTGTTGTAGTTAAGACCACAATAACAGAGGTCATGTCATGCAAGAGTCGAGAACAAAATCAAGATCAAGTCCAAGTCAGGGCCTGCACAAAAACATACCAAGCCACAGATACAGCACTAACAACAATATCCAGTTTTACCTTCAACGACAAGCCACAAGAAAAAGCGAAAAGCAGGATAGAAAAGGTTTATCAAGGGTTAAAACAGTGTTTGTAATAGAACCTCAAGTGTTTCTTATAGAACCCCAACTCACACTGTACAAATAATTCAGATACGAGGAAACCCGAAGCTCACAATTTATGTGCTCACACTATAGGCTACGACCCGAGGGTTTGCTGTGAACAAAACTTCTGTCAAAATTTGAGCCAAAAACTGCACAGTGTATGCTCGGAATAAAACACATCTAGTAATGAGCAATGTTTGCATTTAAAGATAGACGTTCCGTCCTATTTGAACAAAAATGTTGGGTTGGATAGATAAACCCCAAAGCACTCTGAAAGCTGCAAAGTTAAAAAGCCTTTATTGTTGCATGGCTAGTTAAATTTAAAAACGCACCAATGTGTTTCAGCTCCAGGTGAGGCTTCTTTAGGGTGCACACTCAGCTCAGGTGTCTCAATTATATAAGGATGAGTACTTCCCACAAAAAATATATATTTTAATGCAATCATGCTTTAAAAATGGAGAAAAGAAAAATATAAAAACAAAGAAGTGCTTTGTAAATATATGTAGAAAAAAATATTTAGGACTTTATCAGTCAAATAATAACAGAGAAATTGGTAAGGTGTAATACAGTCAAACGGCAAGTAAGCGCACATATCAGACCCGCTAAGACAAACAACTGGACCACAAGTAACCACAAGAAATTTCCTAAAACAGATACTACACCTCATACATCTTTACAAAAAAGAGAAGGAATCAATATCCTTGTTTATAATCCCGGCCACGATGTAGCTTTTAATGTAGAAATTACGGAAAATGTTGTTTTGATTTTAAAAATTATATCTGAATCCTTTGTGCTTGTGACTGTGAAACAATTAGTGAAAATTCCTTAATTATTAATTGCTACAGAATAAAACTCCCTGCATTTTCTAGCTTGGGAAAATTGTCATTTAAACAGTTCAGACAATAAAGTTGGGGCTTAAAGTTTACCAGTTTGATGTAATGTATTAGTATTTTGCAGTTAAAAAACTGGCCTGTTTTAAAAAAAAAAAAGCAGGAAAGGTCTCTCGGCAGTTTTTGGGGGTGAGTGACAGTAGAAAAAGAGAAAGAAAATCAGGTTGTGCCACTTTGAGGATCTATAAACTCTGTAGGAAAAGCCATGAGTTGCATTCCTTTCTGTTTCTATTCCTGCAACAACCCAAAGCAAAACTGAGCCCAAATGAATAAAGCACACAATCATTTATAAACTAAATTGATTTTGTTTCTAAATGTTTATAGTAAACTTATCTTCTGACCCATTTCCAGAAGATTTGTTCATAAAGAACAGCATGTCTTGTACTGTTCTTGAGTACAATAAACAAAAAATGATTATCGGACTGTTTAAAAAGAAAATGTTCTGAAAGTTTATTGCAACACTTTGTAAATTAAGTCCATTGCTGTGTCCACTGGGTCTTGTCCTGGATATCCGATCAGAACTCCTCTTCCTAATTTTGATGGATGAAGACGAGAAGAGCCTGATTACCCTGAAGTACTGTAAATGGATGTTGTAATAATGCAGTCAATTTCTGGTCTGCTGCTTACAGCCAAATTCTCCAAAAACAATAAGCTGGAAGTTCAGTATGGTAATAACAATATGCAAAGTCATCTGTCAAAAGTCTGTCTGCAGCCAAAGGCAAACAGCAGTCAGTGAGGGAGTAAGGCAACGAAAGATGCTTAACATCTCCCATTTTCGAAACATTTTGTCTTTTGCTTGAGCTAAATCAATTTGGGAGAATTAGACTCAAATCATGAATCATACAATAGCATGTATTTCTCGTTCTGCTTTCTTTTCTGTTGGTGCTCTGCATGGGGATTAAAGTCATAAATCATGATTAAAGTGTTTTTACTTTTAAAAGATCGGAAATGTAAACCATATTAAGGTCACATTAGATAAAATAGAACTTAAACGAGGACCGTGTCCACTTCTCCTATTTTGGAAACAAGTGAAGCTGCTCACATGGTCTGGTCAAAGCCATTTGAACCACTGTTAATACCTTTTTGGGTCAAAACATTGAAGGGTAGAAATAATTATGTCAAAGTCCAAATCTTGCAGTCTGTGTCCAAATAGGTGCATTGTCTTGTGAGGTTCATGCTTCGTTGTGTTCCCAGTTCTTCAAGGCTGCAGTCTGTGTACTTAGGAAACCTCTGAAGTTATTTTAACATTGAATGCAGCTTAAAACATTTTTGCCTATTTGGAGTTCATACTTTTACAATTCACATTCTATTTTAATGAGGAAACCATGATGAACCTTGATGCTCTGAAAACAGGAAGCTCCTTACACACTATCCTGAGTGTTCATAAGAGCTTCTGAATTTTCATAATACATTGTGCGGTTATTTTTTTTTACAGCATTATTTAAAATTTCTATGACAATAGAAGATTTCTTGCAGCACAATTTTTTCTACAAGTCAAACCAAATTACTAAATACACTCTTTAAGGTCCTAAAGAAACTGCATTACTTTCCAGTCCAATGTTATTCCCAGATGCCCCTAAATAAAGTCGCTCTACTAATGTAATTTCTTGTTTGGCCCGCCTTGTTGCTTTATTGTCTGTGAGAATAAATGGGACACAAGGCTATCCAGGACAGAAGAAAAATGAAGACTTGTTTTTATTAAAATGTACAATTATCAGTTATCAGATTGGTGCATTGCAAGATAAATTCCCACCAATGTCACAAAGTGGAGCATAAAAAGGGCTGTTGTCTGCACTAAGCCTAGCCTTACATTAAGTACTTTGTTGCGTCAACAAAATTGCGTCAGATACTCTGAAGAAAGATTTTCAATTGGCTTTACATTATGTCTACAGCTTTTGTTTCTCAGTTGCAATTCTCTTTTTGCGTCGCTCACAGTAACAGCAACTCATGACTTGCTTAACTTCCCAAGGTGTCACAAGCATCAAAGCTCAAATTAGCTGAGTTTAGCACAACCCTTGTAAAATAGATTGAGGAAGGTTCTACAGACTCAACCAACTGACTTCTTTCAATTTGGGCTCAGTGTATGAATTTCAGGGGATTTGTCATTGTGGAAGAAGAAAGATTGTTACATTCACTGATTACAGCAGTGCGTAAGATAATAACTCCTTGTAATCTACAGAGTTGCTCTAATCAACAAGATGTAAAAAGCTGGATGTACCGGTAACCTTGGCAACGGTGCCTGAAAGAATAGTCGGTGCCAATGCGAGAAAACACAAGAAGGAATCTGCAGGAAATAAATTCAAAGGCTCTTAAAAAAGGGCTAAGGAGGTTGTAATGTCTTTTGGTTAGTGCTTTCAGTCTAAATGGCTGTCTTTGACCTTGGAGACGAGACAGACAAAAGCAGACAAAGAGAAAAGGTTTAGTGTCTTTAAAATGCAAAATGATGTACTAGGTTTGATTAAGGATGATGGATTTTATGAGGGACTAATGAAGGCCAAAGAAGAGCATTTTTAAAAGAGCAGTTTGATTTCTGCATAGTATTCACAGCAAGGATCTGTTGAAAATAGTCTTTAACCTAACATCTGGAATGAGGACACATAGGGATCACAGTCCTTTTATTTATGAGAGCTGTGTTTTAAGTGATCTCAGTCCTTGGAATTTATTTGATTTGTGAAGCAAAAATAAATGGTGCTGGATGAGCCATTGTGCCTCTGCTGGGACTTAGTCAGCCCAGATGGACTCGAACACATTTGCAGAGAAATCAAAATAGAGGTTGTAATGGAGCCTGTCAGGTTTGAATCTGTACTTGGGGAAGCCATCGAAGAGGAGGCTAATCACTTTCAGATGACCAGTCAAATCCCAAAGAAGGCGGGATTGTATGTATTCTTAGATGTGTGTGCACTTTTCTCTGAGGCTACGTCTAGATAACCGTAACCAAAACAAAAAGATGAATTTCAAATTAAAGAAACTGACCAACAACAAATCTGTTTTACAGAAAATGTTTCATGCACAGTGTTTTGAAAGATTTACCATGTTGCTTAGGCAAAATGTGACAAGGTTACATTTTGCACAAGAAAATCAGTGAGGATATATTGGACTTTACAGCTTTAAACCACACATTTCGTTTGTCCTGAAAAAAAAGACTGTTTAAGTCTGTTTTTGCGTCATACTGTACACTACACATTTTTGAATGACATATTTAAATGGCCCATTACTTTTACAGGTGGGACATTTAGGACACAACATCTTCCAGCACTTAAAAAATGGTGATTTGGTCAGAAATGAGTGCACTGGTGTGTAAAAGTGCATGCTGTTTTATGCATGTAGACCCTTTAGTTAATTCAGTCTCAGGAGTGGCTTTTAAGTGTCCTCGAAGGCAGTCGGCCATTATGACATCCCTGAAGTGCTGCGCATGGTTTCCACTGCGGCCATTTGTCAGATGACTATTTTCCCTCCAGCATCACTGTCTAAAACCACTGGCAGCAAACCAAAAAATCTAAGTTGATGTTTGAGAAGTTGCACCTCTCATATTCTTATATTGCTCGTGACTTCATTCTGTATCAATATCATAACACCCCTGTCAAAGATAGGAAATCACAGAATTACACATTTTGAAACAGTAAATTCAAGAGTAGACTTAATAAAACACATTTTTACATAATTATTAAATCAATTTAAAAAGAATATTACTTTTATGGTTTTCATGGCAGTTAATAAGTAAATGCCTGGCTTGGTAACCCGTTACATACACATACTGTACATACACTCTATTCTTAACATAATTATTGAAGGTAATAATAATGCATATTACTTGTATAGCGCTTTTCAAGATACCCAAAGAGGCTTTACATAACCATTATTCATTCACTCCAGTCACACACTGGTGGTGGTGCACTTCTGTAGCCACAGCTGCCCTGGGCCAGTCTGACAGAGACGTGGCAGCCATTTTGATCCTCCGGACTCTCTAACCATCACCAAACATTCTCACACATTCATACACCAGAGCCACAAACACTGGAGGCAAGGAGGGTTAAGTGTTTTGCCCAAGGACACAACAACAGTATAAACTGGGGGGAGAGTGGGACCACCAACCGCCAACCTTTGGTTTATAGGAAGACCGCTCGACCCCTGAGCCACTACTCCACCACTTACCCTTTATATGTATCCGCACATTATCTATCCTAATAATAATATATTGCAAAGATATGTGATAAGAACAAAACAATTACTCATTCTAAAGTAAGTCATAGGTTATTGTGATGTTCCACGTAGCTATCACACATTGCAGGTTATCTTAATATAACTCAAATATGTGATTCATTTTTTACAATATGAATAATTGTATCTAAATGCCTAATGCTCTTACTCTGACCCCAGGGCCCAAGCTTAATGCCCCTCCTGTTTGACATATTATCTTGACCGGGATACCTCTCCTTAAAAGCTCATCAATGCTGATATCCCCCCAGAGCCCCTTTTGTCTTTGAGTTGAAGCCCCTCCCTATTTGTTTTGGGACCTAACTTTCCCTTGTGCTGATAGATGACTTCACTCACTCATGTAGACAGAGCCCTGCGTAGGCACCCGAGGCATGCACACCATCCCCAAACACACAGTCACACTCGCACACTCACACAGGCTGTGCAGCTGACCTTGTGTAAAGGTTGCCACTTTGCTAAACCTCCCCAAAGCTTCTTAATCCTGCTCCTTTGGGCCAAGGAATAAACTGAACCCGACCGGTGTCTATTCATTTCTGTGCCATTGTCTAGACTAAAAAAGACTTGAGATGAAATCTGAATTTAGCAGAGTGGATCAGAATAAAAACATGTGTGCAGGATGGCAGTTAAGACTAGGTGGAGTTTGTTTGGCAGTGGAAGATACGTTAGTTGTCAATCAGGATGTGTGCAACTGAAAAAGGAAACCTAACATTATTTGGTCAACCCCTTTTCCCACTCACTATGTGATCGCCTTAAGCACCGTTTCTGTAGTTCCTTGTTTTTTAACAAATACATCATATGTTTACCCCTTCTATTTTTCACTGTGTGGGTTTGACATTAGGTTTAGGCTAGGTCCATAGCCAAGAAATTCCTCCCTTATTGTAAAAAAAAAATTTTTATTTGAATCTGTTTTTTTCTCACAGCCATTATACGTAGTTAATAAAACACTACAGCCAAGAGGTCAGAGGTTGACCAGTGTCAGTCTGGTATGTGAAAATGGGCTTTTCTCTTGAGATTGAGCAGTTGGAGCTGTTGAAAAGACTCAAAGCCTTGCACTTAATCACAAATGAAAAAGTTCACTTCAAACAAGCTTTAAGGATTTTAAGGATTTACATATTGTAGCATATCACCATTTTGTGACTGGAGCATTGCCAGCTGTAAAAGCAGAAATCCTAAATGTTTGTCATGTTAATGTTTGATGAGAATTGCTCTATGGGAACTGTGTCCATCAGAAGCACATTTTCAGCAGGCAGTGACTGGAGAACAAAAAGACAAGCCCACACCTGTCTGTAAGAGTGACATTTTAATGAGTGTGTAGCCTCTGAATCCACAGCTCAGGGAGTTGGCTCTTAAAACACCAAAGCAAAGAGAAGACAAAAATCTTGTGTGAAATTATGTTCCGTAACATAGTTGGCGTCTCTAATTTGTCTCCCATTTGAATATATGTCATGCTGAGAATGTTGCAAAGAATGTAGCAGCCATACATTTACTGTACTGATTTTCCAGATTATCCAAAGCCAAAAAGAGGAAGTGTAGCGCTGCAAAAATGCCATTTGGCCCTCCAGTCACTAGTTACTGTATCCGATAAATCAATAACCATAGAAGTGTTCATTTATTTGTCTTTTGTAGAGGATGATTGTGGATTGTGTTTTTGTCTCTAATTCCAGTCATGTATTGTTTTGTCTCAGAAATACAGAAAAGATGGAACAAAGAGAAGCGAGAACAGCAAAGAGAAATTATCTGATAGGTCTGATAAGTTTGCCTTGAAGATGATAAGGTGGCTAATAATAAGAGCCCCCGCGCTTTGCAGTGGGCACTCATGACTTGAGGAAGTAATTAAGTTCAAGCGGTTTATCAGCAGCAGGCCGGAGATGTTCTGTCTTTCTGTGATAAACTGGCACTAGTGAGGTATGCCCTTTCTCTGTCGCTCCACTCAAGCGTCCACATCCTTCTATTTTTTAAAAACCCTTCTCTTGTGTGTCCCTGTAGCCACTTCCCTGGGGGGAAGCCCACCGCAACCATCACGTCAGTCAAACCTCTCCCTCTAATTTTAGTTTGTGTCGGCGGGTTGTGTTAAATTTGGCAACATGTCCCTAACTTTGTTCATGGAAAGACACGCTCCATTTGCTTTTCTATCTGTTCTCTTTTAGGATTCAATCCTCGTGTGACTTCTGTTTTACACTCACAGCAAAATAAGCATAAAGAATGGCTATTTATGAAGGTGTCACATGGCATAAGCTGACATGTGCTGCACTTTGTCAGAAGGCCTTTAATATCAATGGTAGGAAAAGGGGACCTCGTATGGCAGCCAGACACATAGCTGAATCTATTGACAGTGCACATAATTGGAATACAGCATATAAAGTCACATGGCTGAGAAACTATGTGAACACATAAACTTAAAACCTTAAATATGCAAACGTATGGACATGTACGGATCATAGACAATGACTGATGGCGCTAGTAGTTTAACATTGTGTCTATGTTTGCTATTAGAAACGTTATATATGTGTAAACCTCAATTAAGATGAAAAATAAGAAAAAGAACTGTGAAGTCAATAGGATTTAAAGTAGCCAGTGTGGGAGAGGAAGACAGCTGAGCTTTATCATGTGCTCACTTCCTTCTTTAATGTTATTTAAAGCTGTTAAGTCTCTGTTTCCGTGATGTAGTCACTGCCACCCAGCTCCAGTTTGTGCCCAACTTAAAGCCATGATGTGTTCCTTAAACATTGACAAATCTATTACTGAACAACAGGCCTTAGAAGCAACTGTATGTGTTAGAGTGAATAATTTGTAAAGGAGGGAGGCTGGGGGAGACCATTTGTTCGCAGTGGCAGGTATGATGAATGAGCAGACAACGGACAGTGAATGTAAAATAAAGCAGTGGTTCTTGTGAAAAAACACAGAATACAAAAGTTTGCATAAATTTATTTGGTTCTTTATTGGCTTTTTTCCACATGCAATAAGTCAAAATGGAAACCCCTGTGACTGTATAAATAAAAATGCAAAATCAAATAAATTAGACGTTATGTGAGATATTTTATTACTGCATAAACTGAGTGGTTACATAACCCAGTTTACTGTGTGTGCTCCACAGACAGTGAGATGGTCCCCGTGGACTGTCTGCGTCCTCGTTCATATGCTGCCCACCGGGCCTCTATCCTGCGCAATGCTGATGACCCTCGTCTCTCCATCAGCCTGTGCGACCTGAGCTTGCAGCAACAGGACGAAGAAGACGATGAGGAAGAGCAGCCTCTCAGCTCCAGTTCATGCCATGTTCCCCAAAACTCTCAGAACTCACAGCAGTGCTCCTTGTTGCCTGCTCACCTAGACAGTGACTTACTCTTCCACTCAGTGCATGGCATCCATGCCACAATCCTGGACAAGCACACGGTGGCGCGGCTGGATCACCGTGGCGATGAGCGGACCCTCGTCTTCACCAGTCGCCCGCTGCGCTGTTCAGAGACAGTTTTTCTGAAGGTGACAAAGGCAGGTGTGACACGGCCCGGCGCTCTCTCATATGGAGTGACGTCATGTGATCCGGCAGCCCTGAGGCCCAGCGACCTGCCCTCTAACCCCGAGTCGCTGGTCGACCGCAAGGAATTCTGGGCCGTGTGTCGAGTGGGGGTGTCGCTGCAGGGGGGCGACATCTTAGGGTTTGCAGTTAACACAGAGGGGGAAGTCATCATGAGCCATAACGGGGTGAGCGCAGGGATGCAGCTGTGTGTGGACAACTCCAGGCCACTCTGGATGTTCTATGGTCTGCACGGGACCATTACACAACTCAGGATCATAGGTAAGTGCTATGTTGACATATTCGAATGCCAAATAATGTCAAATAAATCTAACAAAAAACAACATGGCCACTGCTAATACTATTAACAACTACATACAACTACTCCACAGTCCAGTTTGTGTTTTGGGTATATTGGGTAGTAGACTAATGTGAGATTTAAAGCTCTACTATTTTTATAAAAATGGGAGTATACAGATATAATTCAAAAAGTGTCTAATATTCTTTTTCATCTGGATTTGCCATACGTTTAGCATTTTATTATCATGGATCAACAAATAATGGCAAGTTTTGTGGAGCTTTAGTAGATTTGTAGCTTACATTCAGAAATGTGGCTAAAAAGTGTTTGATCCTTACATGACCTTGAAGGTGGGTCATGAAATAGTTCACCCTCCATCTGACATTCTGGGCAACCCTTTGAGTTTTTATCAAATCAAATTTAGCTTTTTTGTTTTCACATTCTTCTCCCACAGTGGTGCATATGAATGTCAGCTTTGTATCTTCGGGATTTCTCGACTGGGTTTGACTCCAGCAGATTTTACAGAACGATAGCACCAGATCAGCTGAAACAGAAGTGAGGTTATTCATGTCTGTGTTTGAATTCAGGACTCTTGGGTTGCTGGAATGTATTTTATATTGTAAATCTGCCAATTTATGACAAAAGTTATCTCAAGAACCATCAGTAGATCTGTCCTTGAGCAACCATTTGGTAGCAATGGAGATGAAAAGCTCAAGCAGCGAGACTGTGTTTCAAAACTAGTCATGTTTAGCAGCTGGGCACCTCTCATCAGAGACACCAGAGTCTAGGACACATGCAGCAAAAAAAATGTATATATATATATATTAATATAAAACTCCTACTGGTTTGACTAGTGCCAATCACTTTTTTGGTTGTGCCACAGTTTTGAAGCACTGTGTAATTTGGATATTGTGAGAGGAGCCTCTGGAGGAGCCTCTGGACAAACTAGTCGCTGCAGGTGTGAAAACCATTTTTCAGTGAAATACAGTGTAAAATTGTGCTAATCTAGTAAATGAACCTACACACAAAAACCCACAAATACTGAAATATAATAGCCTCATCTTATTTCATAATGATAATAACAAATACAACTGCACAGAGATTACTTAAAGGATTGTGTCTCTCATAAAATCAAATGAAGCATTGCTTGTAATATATAAAAGCAAAACAGTGTTAGACGCTACTGTGCCCTATTTTGTGTGACGGTTTTGCAATTTTCTATCACAGTGGTTTTGTTTCCAAGTTTGCCCAAGTTGTTAATGATGGTGCAGACTTCAGTGCACTAAATCTATAAGTAAATTAAAATATATTGACCTACAAAGGAATACGTGATTGTTGACAGGATGTATGGAGGAAGTGAATGCAGTTTTTGATGTGTTTTTATTATAGAAAGTCCAGGCTAGGGCTGAGGAGGATATTTCTGTCATGTGTGGGCTTTCAGCAGAGCAACATTATGTATATAGACGGGGCCTCGCTTGCTCTTTCTGATGCCCTCCATATGCATTATTAAAATGTAATTGCATCAGAGTTTTTCATATACTTGATTTTCACCCAGAGCCCGCAGTTCCTTTATCTTAATGTCAGTCCTTCACCATCACCACACACCTCTTCTCACTTGAACACCCCCCACTGCCAGGTCTTAGGGTTTCCAACGTTCCCTGAGTCATTACCCGCTCCAGCTGCATGGAGTGCATTAGTGACGTCTCTGCTCACCCACTCACTGCTGCACGCTGCACGCCATGTGTTGCCCGGGCAACATCTAGCCACTGAAGCAAGTGACAGTTTGTCATGGCTGGGTGTTGTCAAGACCGTGAAGTGGAACAGATGGGAGTCTGTTGCTCTCTCGCATGGCCATTCTGTCAGATATCACAAAAGCCAATCTTTGTAATCAATAGTATTCTCGAATTAGGATTTTTGTTTACGTTTCCTGATATCCCACTGTGGTATGTTTTCAAACTAAATCTGAAACTTCTAAATCTGACTGAAGAAAATATAAGCCTCCAGTGCATAGCAGAGGTGCCTTTATCAGTTAATCAAGTGTTGAAAGCTATAGTAAATAGTCTTTCACATACTGTACATACAGTGGGCTTCCTTACAGCCTGCATAGCTGAAGACACTCAGTGGCACTGGCAGCAATAAATTCATAAAACAAAACAAGATAAAAGGCAACCCTGATGAAAGGCTGTATGAAGGTTATCTATTCTGCCTCATTAGAGTTGACCAAGACATTTGCTAACAGCTGCACTGCCACATAGGGCATGTAAAGTAGGTATTGGAATGGACTCACTTGCAGCACTGTTGTGAGTAAATGACTAAAAGGCCATTATCTGCTACACAATATAGCTTAAAAAGAGCATGCCTCAGCAAAATGGTCCAAACATTTTGATGGTTGAGCTAACAGCTAAATTGTAACGTGAAACTTTAAGAAAACATTAAGAACGTTGTTGGAGTCTGTCCCTGTGTTGTTTAAGCAGCTCTTAGAATAGTAGAAGCTATAGTTTATGGTTTGTAGAGCCATAACTAGATAGCTGAGCATACTGTTATAGCGTAGTAGTAGTGAAATATACATTGGTAAATCTGTCTACAAATGTTGCATAGTGGGTTAATTCAAACAGGAGTCTTGTCTTCATATGGTGCTTTCTGCTTTTTGGGTTCCTGAACAGCAAACAGCTTGTTTCCTGACTAAAAAACTCATATGCTTTGTTTATGTAGGCTGAAACTGAGCCTCCAGCGGTTGATTCGGTCCAAGTAAAAGCCTTCAGAACAGTGGACCAGATCACACAGTGAGGGCTATGCAACTTATTGTATACATTTGAGTGCAATGGATAAACCACACAATCCTTCATTTTCATTCTAAGGTCATTTGACGTGATGTTGTTTTCATATTGCACCATCTGTGGTTCTTGTTAAGCTTTTCTCCAAATTGGTTTTATATGAATAGTTGGACTAGAAAATGACTTGGATGTTAATTAACAATTCCGAATTATTTGACACCTGGACAGATGGCTGTGCCAAATCATTTCTGCCACGGTCAGTTGAAGGACGGGATGTAAACAGCCATGCTTAGAGTCTGTCGTCGGGAGTAGATCAGATTTTCTCTCAAAATGCTGACCTGGACTGAGCATCAATATGAGAAGAGAAGCCACTGCCAGAAATTAGAAAGTGCAAATATGGACAAAAGATTCTCAGTGTGAGGGTTTGTACCTTACCCAGAGGGAACATGGGTACATTTAGAGGGTGGGGGGGTGGGGTGTTGGCATCACAGACAAGACTACACCGGCTTCTGACTCACTCCGCATTCACAAGTCATCTGCTCGAAGCTAGCACCGTCTGTCTGTGTGAAGGCAGAGTGTGACAGACAGGACATGATGCTGACAAAAAAAGGATTCTCATATTTTGCACCACTGAAATGATGTAACGGCTAAACTTGTTGTTTGCACCTCTGCAGGTTCATCTGTGCAGCCAGACCTTAGAGGGATCTCGGTCCCCAGCTCCCCGTCCTGTACGCCCAACACTCCTACAATGCTTTACAACTCAGAGTCCAACCTGAACTCGCCACTTAACTTCAACCTCAACTCCAGCCTCAACTCCAACTATCACACGGCCTTCTCCTCCTCAACAGGTTTGTCAGATGTCCTCAAGATCCCCCTCATAATTCTATAACACGTTAGATCCGAAAGGTAATTAAAATAGTGTCAGGCACGATGAAACTAATTCTTTTTATACACACCGCAGTCATTTATGCCACCATTAATATTAATAAGCCCTTCTCTAATAGCCAATAGCTAATTTCCTATTTATTTATTTTTTTTTAAACCTTTTTAATTAAATGTATTTCCTTTTGGATTTTATCATTGCCAAGTGGCTGGAGGCAAGTACAGCTGTCTTATTGGTAGTTTTTTGCTAAATGCCTTACCACTTCTGGTGGTGACCACTGCTGGTATTGTATGTGAAGTTTTAGGAAAAGTAGTGACTTGGCCATGATGCAGCAATTTGAAATCGGCACCAAAATGCATAAAGCATGCATTGTTGCAGTTTTCTTTACATATAGTTTCTAGTCTCACCTGATAGGGGCATCAAACTGAAACCCATTGTATGAGTTAAGGCAGCCAGGCATCAAGAAATATCAGTGTCTGGATCTGGATTTATTATCAAGACATTCCTTAATGCTCTTTGCATTTGTCTATATTGAAAAAATGTGTAGCTCCTTAGAACCTGGTGGTAGGAGCAATTTCAACCATTAGTTTCTGTCAAAAATCCTACAACTACACACTCCACTTTTTAATATACAGTTCAATTAGACTTAACCCTGTATGATTCTAGTGTTTACTAATATTGTTAACCTGTTCTTTATACAGGCACAACTCCAAGTTCCACGTTCTCCATTCACCCGGAGTCTCCCAGCTTCCCATCCAACTCCTGGGGCGACGAGTGCACCATTTGCTACGAGAATGTTGTGGACACAGTGCTGTATGCCTGCGGACATATGTGTCTCTGCTACACCTGCGGCCTCAAACTCAAAAACATGGCCAACGCCTGCTGCCCCATCTGCAGGAGAAAAATTAAAGACATCATCAAGACCTACCGCAGCGCGTGACGTGTGACACACCTACAGGAACAATGTCAAAGCCATCCAAGTTCTTTTGTGGAGGTTGTGTAGTACGACTTAACCTGGAAAGCCACTGAAAGCTTTGTACGTGTGCAGTCTTGCTCAGGAAAATTAAACCACTCCTTCATGTTAGCAGCAGCTTAGAGTTGGTTCATATAGGAACAGAAAAGTTGTATTACTAATGGCTTGCCCACACCTTGGCCTATTTTTGTCTGGTGAACTGTAAATGTGTGGGAAGATAAATGGTAATCTAAAGAGGCGTCTGTCCTACTTACTGCTGGATAGGCCTCCATTTTGCTGCTGATACCACTGTGGCAAACTCACTATTGAAGGATGAGACCATCTAAAACCTAAACAGAGGAGGTTTTATGCCCATTGGTCTCAAAGAAATAGTATGTAAGCTGTACCATTTCAATTGTTCCACATGTTGGTTATGAAATGAGGCACATTTGACTTCTTAGATGTTTATAGTGTTTCAGGGAAAGCGTAAATACTTCACATAGTTTTCATAGAGACAATGCTTTCTGTCAGTATTTTGCTGCGTATATTTTTCCATTTCCTACTGTGCTTTGGTGAACTGCAGTTAGAGCTGGAACATAATGTAATGTGTGAAAACGTCTGCAGTATATAAGGTCACACAGATTAAATTGGATGTATGGTAAATCAGTGCAAAGAAAGAACCAGGAAGTGGAAAGAGGTCGCTGTATGTCTGAGGTAAAACAAGGAAGTGGGTCCTGTAACTCTGTCAGCAAAGTGCTAATGAAATGTTTTAATGATTAATAAAAATTGTTTGCAAGAAGTAGGGTTTATTGGAAATTTTACCATATGTAAATGTCCGAAATGCATATTGGAAAACTGTCTGAAATGCAATGAATATTTATGTAATCCATGAGCCAGGCATTAACAGATAGTATGTAAGTTTTTTGGACTGATCACATGAAGGGAACCCTGAAAGGTGAATGAGATTAAAACAAGGATTTATTTTTTGGAAACTATTACAAAATGTTTAATATCCTTAGAAACTGTGTATTTGAGATGTCTAATTGAACAAAAATGTCAGAAGAATACTAAGTCTGCTCATTTCCATACACTACAGACACATCCACCTGTTGGTGACAAGACATTGGCTTTTTATTGTGAAACATTTCCGTGAGAATTTCATTAGCATTTCAGTGACTGAGTGCTTCTAAAAGCAAACTCAATGAACATATTCGCTCGACTAATCTCATACATTATGGACTGCTTTTACTTGTTAAGAAAAATAAGTTATTTTCTGGTGTTTACTGCCCTTGCAGTGACTTCACTCAGAAATGCATAAGGTAGTTTATTCCGCAGCCGTGTCGAAGTTCAGTTGAATTAAAGTTGTTCTGTGGTGATTATTTAAGTTACAGAAAAATATGTAATGTAGTAATCATGCGAAAGCAGCCATGCTTGACCTTTGACCTTAAGGTTAAAATGTGCTAATGTCTGTGTTAAACATTATCACTGCTGAGAAACGTGTATTTTAGTGACACCATGTCCGTTCTTGCATTAGACTGGAAACAGTGTCTATTGAAAAACATTTTTACAGTTGCTTTCTTCTTCAAGACCACACAAACAATTTCACTTCTAAAAGGATATTGACGATGAAAAGTAAAATACTGACTGTACATAATGGATATTATTTATTTTGTCAATGTTATTGAATGATCACTGTTTATTTTATATGTATGCCTATTGTGTCTATAAGAATAGGAGAGTTGCTTATATTGTTGCAAAGATTGTGGAAAGTTTCACTGACGCCAGATATTAAAACAAAGGGTTTGGTTTATTTTTGTCAGAAGCTAATTTGTGTTGTAGTGAAGCCATATGGTCATAATTATTGTGACATGCTTTTCCAATGTGACCAAATATCTCTTGTCAAAATAATGCGAGTGAAGAAAGAATTGTGGGTAAATCTTGGGAGGTGCTCAACATTCATAAGCTGGTTTCTGCATCTGCATTATATTTGTTAAATAAAGTGAAAGAAACCACTGACCTTGGTGTATTACTGTTTATATTAAGCTTTGTTTTTGCTGAGGCTTTTTGAAATGAAAAAGTGTTGGATGTGCAAAAATACTCTTTGACAGGTTAAGACTTTACTGCCTATATTCTGCAAAGCCTATTTCAGTGCCGGGCTTTTCACTATGTGCTATAAACAGTTAAAAGTGTCCCTTTCCATTTCACAGCCACATAATATTCTCCACACAGCAGGGGACTCAGGTTGATTTGGAAAAGAAGATAGGGAAATGAGAACATTAGTGTCATTATCTTGTCCCAAAATGAACATTATAGCAATGTTTGATGATAGATTCCTCTCTTATGCAGAGTGTGTAACAGAGGAACAAAAGGCAACCATCTTTCAGATCCTTGCGCTTCACAGGAGTAGACTTGTGTAACATCCAGCCATATAGCATATGAATAACAAAGGCAAGGGCTTTTAGTAAACAGCTATAACTCACAGGGAAATTGTTTAGAGCCATGGTATGCAGACCTGGCCAGAGTAAACATCATTGGTTATTTACTACCCGAGGGTCTGGTTCTAATGCAGCACTGTTTTATGCTGCACTCCAATAGGCACAAATACAGCCTGCAACGTCCCGACATGAAACAGCCCCACAGCCGGCTGTGGGGCAAGTGTTCTTAGAGGTGAGAAGCAAGCACACAGCCGGGCTCAGTGGAAGTAACATGAATACACTATATCTCAGTGACGCTTTGTACACACACACTTTCCACTCAGACCTCTCAGTGAACTTGGCTGCCATGTTTCCAAAAGCTATTTGACTTGTGTCATTATTGTAACTCTTCAGGACAGATATCATTTCTATTAGGGGTAGAGATCTGTAAGTGCTGGATTGATTGTTAATTTTAATTTGTTCCTCTGTTCTATGTAAGGCCTTGAACTTTTGGGGTTTTGGTCTGATGTAAAAAAATATTTTGCGAGTGTCAGATTTGGCACGTCCATGGGATAACTGTGAGTAGAAATGCAAAAAATAAAATAAAAACATTGAAAAAGTACTGTTCTGTTTACTGTTCTAAATATCATCTGACTGATTTTACCCTCACACGCTCTAATTAGTGCTGATTGTTGTTTGCAATGGCTCCTGCTAGTCCAGTGAGATGCTGAGTGCTGCTGCCCTCAAGTGGGGAATATGATGAACAGCATCTTATGCAACCTGAAAAAAATATCTGTATGTGGAAAAGGTCAGGCTCCAGGCTCTAGTGCATTTTAATTGGCAACTGATTGAGTGAGATTATGATTATTTTAAGGAAGATATGGAGCATTTAACAAGGTAGAACATTACATTGATTGGCTGAAAGGCCAAAAGAATATAATTATTTAGTTATTCTAAAACACTGAGAGCCTTCATACCTTCAGTAATTACACATGTAACTCTTTTAACCACACTTTTTAAATGGCACATCATAGTCTTAGAGGGCAAAATAAGAGGGCAGTTGTACATGTGACTGCTTTGTTTTCTAAAAACACCTTTCTTCTTGGAAGTGTACAAAATGTGTCAATTTAACACCTATTTGTGGAGTGCAAATTTCAAATTGGTATTATCTGTATTAATTAGTTCTGACATCTTCTGGAGTGAATTGTGTTTATGTGGACGCAGGAACATTGTGGGATGGCTTGGGCAAAAAAGACGCCCCCATCCTATAAACACAATACAGCAATTCACTATGTACATGTAAACAAATGGCTTTCTTTAAACCAACTTGATTTGCTTCATTTGGTTAACACAGTCTTGTAAATCCTCCAAAGGAGGTACATACCACAACCACAGGGCTAACCACAAAGATGCTTATTAATTAGTCAGAGTGTGTAGTAAGATCAATGAAGTATGGCTGTGTTTCACTTTAAATTCTTGTGAGTGGTAGTGTTATTAAGTTTCAAGCTCCAGATTCAATATTTCACTAATGTACATTGATAGTGGGAACTACATTGCCGTTTTGATTTGGTGTTTTTATGATTATAGCTGAAGGCGACAAAATTATGGAGTCTGCCCTAGTAACTTAAACTTCTGCCTTGTCAGTTGATGCTAAATTAGGCAGCTGGGTAACCACAAAATAAAGGACAAGTGAACCACAGGCAAATGCGCAGGTTAGCAGGGAGCATTTAGCTGCCAGCCAAGGCCAATCGAAGGGAACTGCAGCACTTATGGGCTCAGCACTTTGGTTGAAATGAAAGGGATGTCAGGCAACCAAGTGTGAGCTAATTTATTTGGGTAACTGCATCCAGCTGCTCAAACACTTGAGCTGTACTGCATAGGCGGAGATATGAGTTTATATTGGATAAAAACAGATTCAATATGGAGAGCTGCTGTCTTTGCTGTGGCAAGAAATCCATTAGTGCAACACAAGTGAGAGCCCTAATATTACCCGAGATTATGGGCAGTAATTAGCTTTCATTAAAATGTTTATTATACGCCACATCCATCTGTAGTTAATTCCCCAGATAATGATTCCCTTTCAAACACTTTTTGCAAACATTGCCTGCTGCCACACACACACACACACACACACCCACACACATCTAGGCATCCCCAGTGGGTTATTGTATATACTGTTTGGGACCCACACTAGCAGCTTTTAGGGACATAAAAGTAAAGGTATAAAGAAAGTGATGTTACACAGGAGACTCTCGGAGACTTAAAAAGCTGTATTTACACTCGAACTAGTCTTCGGCTTCAATACCATCATAGCTGGTAAAAATATATTCGCAAACAATGGGCCATTGAGAAAATTGTGATTGCTTACTATGTGCTTGTGACTGAGTTTTTTTGTTGGAGTCTGTTGCTTGTAGTTTGTCAAGCCAACACTATTTACTCTTGCACTCCACTGGTGTAGAAAAAGATTTGTGAGGTAGTTATGGGGTACAGGAAGCACTCAATGCATCTCTAAGCAACAAAATGTATCTTGTATACAGTACATGGATTTCTTAAAGTGTTATCTATTCTTATGAGCAGATGCTACAGTTCAAAATAACCAAAGGAAGACTGATTATTGTTCAAAAGTGCATTTATTAACTTTGTTCTTTAGGCACTTCTGTTAACATCACTGGTCACACGGTTAACAGGAAACAAAAGTAAGCATCGCAGTACTGCAGCAGCTGAAGAGTTACTGTATGTCAAATTTACTGCCCAGCAGAAATTTCAAACTGTCATAATATTATATAAACTTTTGGTTATTGTGAATTTTTTTTTTTCCTTTTTTCCTTTTTTTCAGTTTCTCATTTTAGCACCGTGAATAAATAGAATTGTTGTAAGTAATTTTAAAGTCACTGATGTTTGGTAATTTAACCTTTCAGAAAAGAAACATTGCCACACTTTGAGATGCTCACAAATTTCATCACAAGTTTCATTATAGGTAAAACAATATCAGAGACCAAAATAGGTAAAATATAATAAGGGAGAGATGACAGGGATATTAAAAAAAACATGCAAACAGACATAACCATGAGACTAACAAAAAACATTTAAAAAACAACACTTTGGCAACACAAAAAACAACACTTTGGCAACATTTTAGATGTCTTTGGGAAAAGAAGTAGAAAATTGCTTAGTTTTAACAGCCCAAAGCATAGTCAGTATAATGGATTCTTTCAAACATGCAGAAAGCTTTAAATGCTTTAACGACTTTATAAAAAACAGACATAAAAAGTTGGACAAAAGATCATTTTTAGATCATCTTATTTCAAGTTAAAGTTTGTCTGATGAAAGCGTCCTTCTCCACTTTCTCGTTTCCTCTTTGGCTGTCCCAACATGCAACTTCTGTGGCCCTCCATCTCCACCACTCACTTTACCAGATGTCCCACATACAAAAGTCATAATCAGATCTGGCTGATCTTTTTGGCACAGGTACCGGGAACAAAATCTGTGTTTAACACATTTAATGGTCTTCATAAAATAAATGAATCTGTTAAAGTAGTCTTTACACACATGTTAAGAGTTCTCCCAGCTCTGTACATGAGTGCTAGTGCTTTTTCTCGAGGTAATTTGAGGGAACCCATCCTTTCCTTGGTCGGCCATTGTCCAGAATCTTGCAGTACCACCAACCATTAGGGTTCCTTTCAAGAACCTCCAGAGTTGTGCCCTCTGGGAACCCCATGGTCTCCTCATCACCATGGTAATCTGCAATGGACACGTACAGATCTCGGAGATTATTATGGATGATGTGGGGCTTTGGTTTAACTGTGGAAACAGGGACTACGTTCTTCTGAGAGCTGTGGCCCAGAGACTCAGAGCTACCAGTGCCAGATCTGTACCTGATAGGAAGTGTGATGTTGTTTGGGGTCAGGTTGCGGGGCACGGTGCCAAATGAGGCATTGCGGCGCACTGTTGGGCTTACACGAGGGTGGTCTGTTGAGTTTAGGGACTCGTTTCTTCTCAATGAGCTGACAGGGCTTGGACCATCCATAATAGGTGCTGATATAAAGACAGACTGAGGTCTAACAACCTGCTGTTGCTTGGTGCTGTTCTGCTTTTTGGATGTACGAAACAATCCTAAAGGTTTAGAGAGCCCGCCAGGAGGTTTAGACGGAATCGGTGGAGTGACCTTCTTCAGGTTTTGATTGATGTTGTTCAAAGCCTGCACTCTTTGTTCGTTTTTCTCAAGACTGTTAGACTTACTGAGACTCCCAGGTTTTGTTGGAGTGTCATCTGATTCTGACCCCACAATGTCATCTTGATGCCTGATTGGTTCCAAATAGTAAGTCGGGGCCCAACCCTCTATATCCCCCCAGCGGATATACCACCAACCACTTTCTTGCTTCTCCAGCACTTCCACCTCTACTCCAGCAGGAAAGCTGAGCTCAGACTCTTGGACTTTCTCGTAGGGGTCTGTTGTGCGATACAGACTACAGCTTTCTAGGTCAGAGTCCCCCCGGCTTCCTTTGGAGTAGTTGGATGAGAGATCAGACGTACTTTGGGAAGAGAAGGAGTCCTCAGAGGAGACTACAGAAGCGGTCTCTGAGTCTTCACCTTTGGATGTTTTGTTACCGTTTTTGAGCTGCCCTGTTGGACGCAGCTGTCTTCTCAAAGTACTGATATCCATCTTTTCCGCACTGGGGGATTTGGCAAGCTGTGGTTTAGGCCTCACTACAGGTTTCAGTTTTGCAGAAGCCTTAGTGGAAGGGGACACTTTGTTTTCCTCTTGATCTTTCTTTGGAGTGGACTCAACAGAGGAAGACTTTGGACTGGATACATCTTCAGATTTAGTCAAAAAGGAACTCCCATTCATATCAATCTTGAGTTTGCTCACAGCAGGTCTCCATCCTGGGGAAGGATTTTGGATAGCGGTCTTGCCAGAATCAGACAAAACACTTGTCTTGGAGGAATTAGAGTCCCTGCTGCACTGCCGTTCTGGGGTCTCTCTGAAAGGCCAGAAGCCATCATTCTCATAGATGCACTCTTTCTCTGCTTCTGCCTCATGGCTATCCTCGAAGGACTCTTCCATCTTGAAGGAGGCGCTGTGGAGGGATGACGCTGGTGAGGGCTTAGAAGAGACATGGGATCCTTTCTCTGAAGACGTATCTTCATTCTTTGTGTCCACTAAGGATCCTTCTCCTCTCAGAAACTCAAACTCAGACTCAAGGTCTAAATCACCAATAGCAGGAACATCATACTCTGGTTCCTCATAGACAGGTCTACCAGGAGACACAGGAGACTCTGGAGCCTCTGACCCAGGGCTGCTTGGAGGTGCTGTCTCCACAGAGTCTTGTTTTTTGACTGGCGGAGCCGGAGGTGGGACTTTTGGACGACACAGAGTACTTGTTCTGCGGTTCAGGTTGGGCTTTTTACGTTTGTCGATGTATGAACATGGAGCCCAGCCTTCTTTTTCTCCAATCTGAACATACCACCAGCCTCCAGAATTCTTTTCAATCACCTAAAAGATACAGTAAAAGTCAGTGTGCATAAAGACTTTTTCAAAACATATTAAAAACCAGGTTTACCTCTGCTTTTTGTCCTCCGTTGAAACTGATCCCATCTGATATGCAGGACTGAAACTCTGCAATAGTGTAGTATTCTGCTTCAACTGTAGGGGGCTCAGGTGGGGATGGCAGCTGGAATCCCTGAATACAAATGAGTTTAAAATCATTCTAAATAGAGCGAAAAACCACAATTCTGTTAAGTATCTCAATTGTATTTCCATTAAGTGGTTGAAAATAATAAAATAAAATTCATACCAATGTGGCATCTCTTCGAGGAGGAGGTTTTTGCCTGAGAACTGGTGATCCTGGAATAAACAAATAAACCTAAAGTTTAACATCTTGACGGGTTCCTTTTAATTTATATATGACGTCAGTGGCTCTAGAGCTGCACAATAGGAAAACATGCAATCTGAATTAACAAATTATTGCAATAATGATATGTTAAAAGTGAAAGCCCTGTTTGGCATAGTAATAGTTGTATTGATTAACATAAGGTAATGCAAGTATCTGAACTTCCACTGCTGGCACTGGTACCATGCAGGTTAAACTTTGATTGAAGCTTATCCTAGGCATCAAATTGCATTCTATTGTAGCTCTTCAATAAGGATATTATTTAGTATTTATGAAAAATTCTTTACTAACCATTAACTCAAGTGCATTTGCACTGCTGTTATAGTATACATTTTATTTGGTAGATGTTTTGCCATATTGATGTTATTACCTTGTACTGTATGCATGGCTATGAAAACATTGTAAGCCTATAAATGATGAACTGAATCAATTAAAGACTGTGCCTCTATCAGTAATTCAGTAATACCAGCCATAACTAACCTATCTCCACCCGATGAGGAGCTATGCGAGCTATGGCTGGTGAGGGAGGTTCCACTTTGGTTTTGGCATCCTGTTGGTTGTTACTTGGGTTCGTGTCGGAGCAGGGCATCGGGAAGCTGATCTCCTTCTTGGCCACCTGGGGGCTCTCAGGGACACCTTCAGTCTGGACATCTTTCTCACTCAAGGCCTTCTTGTTGAGCAGGTTGCTGATCTCCATGATGTTACCAATGATCTCTACCGGACCTGTAACATTCTTCTTACGCGGGGTGAAGTCATCTTTCACTTTCTTCAGATAAGAGGCCGGAGCCCAGCCCTCTTTGCCCTGGTATCTGTAAAGTGCATTCAGTTTTGTAATAGCTTTAAGAATATTTTGTGTGGCATCAGTTGAGCAAACCTCACCTTATAAACCACCAGCCTTCTAGATTTTTCTGAATCACTTCCACTATGGCCCCTTTCTCGAAAGCAATTTCATCCTTGCCCTGGCCGGAGTACGGCTGCATTGTTATGTACTTCTCCTCTGTCAAAAATACAGCAGAAAATCCGATTAAAGTTGTGATGTACAAGACAGCATATGCTATATCTGAATAAAATAACACCTGGATTTTACATCAATGAAAAAGCATTAAAATAAGAGCATATGCTATATATTATTGAAATAGCCTTTTAATATCCGTATTTATCTAATCAAATTTATGTGCAGGGATTTTCTTTTCTATTGGAACCAATTTTAGGGCAAATAACAAGCAAAGGTACAGTATACATTTGGTTTTATACACATTTGAGTTATTGTTCTTCCTGGCAGTGCATGCTTGCGTGCAAGTGTGTGTGTGTTTTGTTTTTGTTTTTTTAAATAGGGAGATGCATATGCTAAGAAAGCAAATGTGGTCTTGTATTTCACCTGCTGTCATTTTTTGCTATCTTGTAATTCCAATTGTTGTTGTAATTGTAGATTGTGATGAACTGCTTACTTCTTCTGCAAAACCAGATTCAGATTCCCTAAGACATATTTCGTGACATGTGCATGTGCAGTTCTGATGTTGCCTATTATGTACTCATTATGACAAGACTAACAGTGTCCTTGAGTTGACAGCAAACTTCCTCTAACTCAGTGAATAATTGAGTGCATGCTGATTTATACATTCCCTGAAGGCTAAGGGGTAGAGCAAAGACACAGTTTCCTGTCATTACAGCCAATTCTGGGTAAACACAGACAGCTCAGGGAGAAGAGGTGTGTTCAAAGCAAAGAGGAGCAGAAAGTGTGGCGCCTTTCTCCCAGCTTCCCTCCCTGTTAGTACACAGAAATCAACATTATGGTCAAGAATAAGGCCATTTTCTTTGGATCCGAGTGTGTGTGGGATGGCATTTCCCTTTACCAGCAAAACTCCAGTCTGCTCCAAGGGTAAAGAATATTTTTGTATGGCTTTTTTTTTTTCCTTCCGGCCTCTTTGTGTTCCGCCTGGTTGAATGCTTTCCTCTAACCAGCCTCTTTCAAACAATCTCCAGCCGTGCACTGAAGGGAAACTCTGAATCAGATGTTATGCTAACCACAACATGCATCGCCTGCATCAGTTTTATAAATGATTTTTGTAAAGTCAGCAAAACATCAGTCATTTTTTAACACAAGGCAGCATTTGAGTCCTAGGGTGGAAACAGCTCTCGCTCCACTCCGGAGAGGTTTTCTAGGAACTGCTGCCAAACATAAAGTTTGGGCTGAACTCAATAGCCTATCCTCACTACCGTCAGCTGTACAACTGCATCTTATGTGACAAGAAAAACGCCTGGCCTTGACAAGAACATCTAAGACAAAATTATTGCAATCATCTTGCAATAAGAAATCTTTGTTTATTCGCTAGTTGAAATGTGCACCACAGCAAAAAATGTATGTTGCTTCATAACAATGTTTTCTAATAAAAAGTGAAAATACGGCTTTAAAAATGCTGTTGCGTAAACTTAGCTGCATATCATGCTGCTTTCCTGTTGAGCTTATATTGTCATCAAGGAAAGGTAGTTACTTTTGAGTTACAAAGCAATTTGTTATTTTATACTAAGAAGTTTAGTTAAATTGTTTTACTAATTTTACTATGAACTTGTTTGACTGGTGCATCAGAAAAATCTGGCTTACAATCCAACTTCTGACGCAGCTGAACATAACCAAATAACTGAGTGATAATAAAAACGTTACATTTATTTCTTTTATTTTATTATTTTATTAACCATACCATCTCTAATACCAATCAGTGGTAAGTGATTCTGGATTATGGCTCGTAATAAAAGCTTTTGCAACATGGAAACTGAAGAGATGGAATGGAAATGGTTAGCTGAACATAAGACAGTGTGAGTGGGAAAACAGCACATGAGGAGAGGGTGAGGTGCTTTGGTGTCTGTCTCAGTTCACCTCGGCTCTGTTGCCTGCTGATGACACCACCCAAAGTCCATCTCCGGTCCAGCCTCTTCAGATGGGCCTTATGCCTCTTAGTGACTGACACACATGGCGACCAGACAAAGGTAAACACACACAACATGGGAGACAGACACAAATGTTACACAACCACACAACACACACAGGACATGAATCCAACATGGCAGCCTTGTGATTAGGTACATAGAGCACACATATAAACTTGACCACGAAGCACAACTTTGTGGGCAGTTAGAGGTTGAATGAATGGATGGATGGACGGGTGAGTAAAGGTTACAGAGGAAGTGTTAAACCAAGACATACTCTCCTAAGCTTTTAATTAGGATGTTGTTAGCATGGTTTTCTCATTCTAGAGCATCTGTGCCACACATTGCATCTGCTGGGATGCCATCCAAATATAAGAGCAGCTGGGAGGACTGCTAAGTGAGAGGAGGCTATCATTTTGTAGCTAACACAAAAACCTAAAGATTAGATTTATTGTTCTATCAAATAAGAGCAAAACAAGGCGGAGGCTCTGTGCTTACACTGCAATATGGAAAGAGGCTTATATTTGCAGCCTTCAGCAATTCTGAGCTTTTGGGGAGAACTGTCATGAAATATGAAGGGCTTTCTTCGTCATTGACTGTTGAAGACTGCAGCACTGACAGCAAGATGCTTTATGAGTTTCATGCCAGTCATATGACTGGCTAGACACATAAACATTAATTACACTGACAGATTGTTTTTTCCTCAAATCCTTCTGTCAGCCAACCTCAAAATCTCTCAACCAGGGTTTGGGTGTAGTTTCAATTACCTGGTGTGTGGCCATCCATTTGTTGTCGTCATTTAGACATCCTCTGTTGTAATTGATGTGTAAAAATTGTATTTGATCATATTGTGAAACAGTAACATGGTTTAGACTTATACATGCAAATATTTTAAAAGGTCCACATTTTTCATGAGCTAAACTCAAAGATCTAAGACTTTTTCTAGGAACACAAAAGGCCTTTTGTGCTCAAATTTTGTTCACAAATCTTTTCAAATCTGTGTTAGTGAGCACCTCTCCTTTGATTAGATATTCTATCCACCTCATAGGTGTGGCATATCAAGATTCTGATTAGAGAGCAGGATTACTGCGCAGGTGTGCCTTAGGCTAGAGGGGGTCCAAAAACCAGTCAGTATCCCAAACCTGCTCGATGGGGGACATGTCCGCTGAGTATGCTGGCCATGCAAGAACTGGGATGTTTTTTCAGCTTCCAGGAATTGTGTACAGATCCTTTCAACATGGGGTCATGCGTTATCATCCTCCAACATGAAGTGTCGTGGATAAATGGCACAAAATCTGCCTCAGGACTCGTCACGGTATCTCTGTGCATTCAAAATGCCATCAATTAAATGCACCTGTGTTTGTTGTTCATAACATACCCCTGCCCAAACCATAACACCACCACCACCATGGGCCCCTCGATCCACAATGATGACATCAGACCGCTCACCCACACAACGCCATAACACTGTCTGTTCTGTACAGTGAAAACCAGGATTCACTCGGGAAGAGAACGCTTCTCCAAAGTGCCAGATGCCATCGAATGTGAGCATTTCCCCAAAAGTGGGTTACGTGGACAAACTGCCCGCTCCCTCAAAACTTGCAACTTCTGTGGCAGTGTGCTGTGTGAAAAAACTGCACATTTCCGAGTGGCCTTTTATTGTGGCCAGCCTAATGCACACCTGTGCAATAATCATCTTTAATCTGAATCTTGATATGCCACACCTGTGAGGTGGATGGATGATCTGGGCAAGAGATTTGTGATCAATATTTGAGAGAAATAGGTCTTTTGTGTATGTAGAAAAAGTCTTAAATCTTTATGTTTAACTCATGAAAAATGGGGGCAAAAACAAAAGTGTTGCGTTTAAAAAAAATTCCAGTATAAGATATACAGAAAGGTTTCTATTTTTATATGGCTAACACTCAAACATTACAGCAAAAGACATCCTGGCCACAGTGCTGGAAAATCAAAATGTTTATTTGGAAGTGTATTATGCATCCTAATTATTTCTGTACTTCCAGTTCATTGGATTTTGCAACAAAATGCAGTATAAACTTCAGCCATTTTTGACAACAACTGAGCACTATTTAGAGATGAATGAGCGTAAAACTTTAAAATGGTTGGCTGCTGATAGACGCTGACGCAACACTATCTGATGGTGCCGAACCAACTGATAGTGGCATCCTTTTAACTTTCATTTTGATAAGTTCTTCCGGCTAAATAAACTCAGATGTGTTTTCATATCAAGCTTTTGGATTCTTTAGGCTGTCATTTTTTTAGTCCACTGAACTTGAACTTAAAATCTACAGTGACATGAAATGGCATGATTTAAATCAGACCTTGCTTTAATTACAAATAACTATAAAATAATTATGAGCCATGGAAAACCCTCATGTTTTATTCCCCACTGTGTGACACAAATGCCTCTTTCATGAGCTCACTGTGCATTGCTTGTATCTCATAGTCTAGTCTTGCATCTTGTCAGTACAGTGTATTACTATACACATGGTCTTCAGTGGCCTGCGGTCTGCTGCTGCTCCTCACTGTTTACCAAGACCTGAATCTGCACTCTGTTGAAGTCCGCTTATGACGGCAGCTCGACACAAGGACTTGTTCAGAGTAGCCAGGCGTCTGCCGCCTACCGCCAAGTAGTCCACTAGGTGAATTTGTTCCATTTTGTGACAGATCAGAGGCAGAGTATTGAGGGCAAATGCTCGATCTGTGTGTGTAGTTCTCCAAAAGTGTCTGTGTGAATGTGTCTGTCGGAGAGTAGGTGGGCAGGAGGCAGCGGGATTTGTCAGGGGCTTACCTTCCCCGGCTTTTGAGGCACCGAGGTCCAAGTCATCCCGAGTGCCGCTGTGGGAGTTCAGATAGGTAGCAGGGACCCAGCCCTGCTCTTCTGCTGTACTCACAAACCACCAACCTGCAGACACGAGGCACAAATACAAATGGTAGCTTCATTACAAAATGACTTGATTAAAAAGGTGAAGTATGTACACAGTAAATACATATTTCATTTTATTCAACTGTATACCACTTTATTTTACACTTTAGACAGAAGATATGAACACACAAACAAACATTTAACACATACTTTAGATAACTCACCAAAATGTCCATTTGATTAATTTCGTCTTAAATCTAACTTGCATTAAGACGTAACAATCACAACTTTTCCCTTGTATCCTCTGCTAAATATTCTTTCTACTTTGTAACTTGATACCATCTCTTACTTCACCATAATGAGTAACAAATAAACACAAGGAAATAAACAGTGTTATTGTGCTGACTAAGAAACTATAGCTCCAGTGTTGGAGCCAAAAACAAAATTGGAAGCACAGGCGGGAAGTTTCTGTAAATCTGCATTTCATCAGAATGAATAGTGACTTGAGTGGGGTGAGAAAAAAAAAAAAAAGCCGATGAATTGTCATTGGCCAAATAAATTCATATGCAACATTACAGCTGATTTGAATTGGTTTCTCTGGGCATGCCAGCATTGCTCCAGGGACTATGACCAAAGCCTCAGATGGAAATTTTGCAGTCCATAAAGCAATATTCCAATGTGAACAGTAATCCCAGGAGTTAGTTAAGCAAGCTTTTAAGAGTAAGTGTGGACAGAAATTGGTGCTAAGCCTACTAAAGCAACTCACAGAAGACAAATGACACATTTCTAATGAGGGCAGTGCTTCGCAGAAGATCTCAGTGACAAAGCTGGCAGAAAGTAGGGTATGCCACACACACATTATTTGTTGTAGTAACAGCAATACAATATGGCTGACAGCTGTCCGGACAAGCCTTAAAGGAGATGTTCCATCACACATTCACATATGGGCCATACCACAGTGCACATTCTCCTAGTTTCTCCTAGTCTCCAAGTTTAGTCCAAGTTACTGCTTCATAGTGTGTGGTTATTATAAAGTGTTACCCTAATTTTAACATGACAGGAGCAGTGATGTGCCATTAGATATTGTTTGCATATTGCACAAAAAAAACAAAAAACACCAGTTTACCTCAAGCTCCAGTCAATGTGTACGCACTTCTTCACCTGTCGTCTCATGGCAACTTATCCGCCAAGAGCAATCATTTCTCGAGCCTGGTATTACATCCAAACTCATAATTCCATTCATCTACTTATTGATTTGTGCTAAAACATGGCCCCAGGCTGTAATATCACTTCTCGGTGTCAGGCACTGGCATATTTACTGCTGTAAAAGCTAATAAATGTTGCTGATCCAAGAGTTGGATAGCTGAATATTGTTCCTTGGCTGAGTGCCTATCTGTCCACTAAATTGAATTGGATTTAAGAACTTGTGCTGACGGACTGAATGCACAACACAGACAGAAATGGGGATGGCTACAGTTCCTCTAAGAAGGTACTTGTTTTGATTGATTTGCTTAGCTACACAAAATGGAATTGTACTAATCTAAAAATGTGAGATTTCAGACTCTGACAGTGAACACCACACTGGCTCAGATACAAGGACTGAACAAGCCATTTAATGTGCTCAGTCTTTACCAAAACTGTGCCTTCAACAGATCCTTGTAACAATAAATCAGCACAAAAAAACTAAACTAAAATATAGTAATCTTTCCTGGTTTTACTCAAAAGAGATAAGTCCAATGAAATAGAAACAGAAAACATTCAAATACATGGTATAAAAGTTCAACATAAAGTTATCTGTCAAAGCAATGGAGAGACCTTAATATTTGTTGCCATTATCACATAGCTTATGGAAAAGTACATTTTACTTCAGCACACTGCCAGCTATAGAAATATAAGCAAATATAAGAGCTGAGAGTGGGAATGCACTATAATTTAGAGCATTTGGCTGAAAGACTGTCACTCTACAAGGCCTGAGTAAATATATTCCTAAGGCCTGTTTTTTTCTCCCATAAGGCAGGTGCTAAGGCTGACTTCACCAAACCTCAAAAGAGCCAATAAAAGTACTTTCACAATGTACAGCCATGACACAAGTGCTTCTTAAAGACTGGGAATGTGTTATTTTAAACTAATTGAAAATTAATGTAAACTAAACTGGGCTAATGTAATCTTAGTGAAGCCTATTATTGACACAATTCCACAATCACACAGTTGTTACAGTAGAAGCAGTTGTTTTTCCAGTATTTTGAGACATAATGGCTATTTTTTTTTATTTATCATCATTTTGGACAGTCTTATAAAGTTTCCTGTAATAAGCCATTCTAGACATTGTACCACTGCAAACCCAGAAATAAAAATAATTTTGGAAAAAATAAAAAGTGTGACCAAGATAGGGTTGTAGAATTTGCAAAAAATATGTGTCTTCTTTCAATATCCAAAGACAATGGGTACATAAGTGGAATAAAACAATAGACTGTGTAACATATATAATAGACAATGCATAAAGCACTTAACAGTATAACTACGATACCATTTTTTCTGGGTTGTCCTTTATTTCATATCTGTCTGAAACGGTAATGAGGAACCAACCCAATAAAAGATAATAAACTTTCACCAAATGTTTATTTTTTTTGTTCACCAAAATCTTTTTGAGTAATGAACAGAGGAGGGACGTTACATGCAATACATCGCTGGTATTAATATTGGTTTGTTTTCCTTTTGGGAAAAAATGTCACTAATACAGATATTGTGACAATTTTCCAAAAGGCTCTTGTGGTTTGTTTGTTTATTAAAAAAATTTAAGTAATTAGGGCTTTCCACTATCTGTTCACAGGTTCCATGAGATATTGTGAAGTGATGTCTGGACAATTAATGTATTTTGATATTATTGTTATCAAGGACAGTGCACCAGAAATTGCATCTATGTACAGAACGTGTCTTTGATATCCAAATCTCCTTAGTCACACTATTTAAAAAAAAAACACCTAAAAAAAAAAAAATTTTAAAAACATGGAAAACAAAAGACAAAACATAATTTGTCATGTCATTATATAGCTTACTTTAGGGCTTATAAGAGCGAATTAAAAAAGTTATTTAAAGAGGATATACAAATAAAACAAATGTATTTAATCAATATTTAAAAAGCCTTGTCTCTGTACCATCTTGTGCAGCTCAGACCGTATAATTATGAAGTTACAGTATGAAGCTAGAATTTCTAAGGCGTATTCATGTCTTATGCATTATGTCTTATACCTGACATCTGGAAACTTTATCATCTTTAAGAGCCATTCCTTTTATTACTGTAATCAACAACAGATTCTCTTTTGCAACAAGAAAGTGGATTTTGACCATTTTAGTTTTTTCCTAAGTTGACAGGGAAACCTATAAAACAAAACTGCAATAAATGTATACAATCAATTAGATATGAAACCAAAGATATAACATGATGTATCAATAAATAGGTTAAAGGATACGGGTTTTCCTAACAGGGTGGAATTCCTTGGTGCTTTAAAGTAGCCCTGCTATGCTTCAGATTTAGCATCAATATTAGAAACACGGATTTGACTTTTTTCACAAGAAGCATGAGGAATGCAATGGCTCAGCAGTCCGGCCGATATCGGACACCACTGCTGACAGGACCGGGGAAAACGCAATTCATTTTCAGCTTCTGTATTTATTAAACGTTTATCTCTTATAAAAGCACAAGTGGGCCCGGTCCACACACTTCAACTTTTCATAAACCACTGGGTTTTAATTACCTGGGTGGCTCTAGGAGGAGGTGGGAGCACTAAATGACTTTTAGAGGCCGATGTTGACCTAAGGAACAAGCCTCTCTGAAAGGATCCCCTCATAGTTGACACCAGGCCGGAGCCCACTGCGATGTGTACTCTTTAGATTCAGGGACACAGCGCCCCTTCACAGCCTGACAGCCCACCCGTTTAAACACAGTTAGAAAGGGGCTCCTCTATGGGATCACAAGGCCAAGTCCACAAACTGACCCCACAAGAATAACATTACAATTATTGGGCAAAAAAAAAAAAAAAACTTTCTAAATGTAAAAACACAGGATACAGCTAACTTCGAGATGGTCATTAGAACTTTCTATGGCCGGCTGAAGAATTTGGAGGGAGGGGATTACTACGAGTGGATAATGTGTCTTCCATGTGCTGATGCAAACCTCTGCTTAAAAAGACATTTAACACTGGGCAGTTTTCTCTATCGTGTTTTGGTGGTTCATTGAAGAGTTATAGCGTTTCAAATCTTTATACAAGGAAACATGGTCCTCGCTGAAGCTGCACTTAATCATTAAGTCAAGATTCGGCATGAAGGAGTGACCTTTAAATGGGAATGATATTGCTGTGATTACAGAAAGTTGAACTTTAAAACGCAATTCTGGTCAGATTAGTTGTACTTTTCCACACAGCAGTTTTTAACGTTACAAAAGCACAGTAGGAAGACATTCAAAGGAGAAATCTCTCCACCAAGAGAAGAACAAAGCGTTAAAATACAATGTACTCTCAGATTGTATTAGTAGAAAGGTAGTTAGTAAGGGTGAGGTTAAATAAAATGATAAAAGACAAGATGTTTAAAACGTAAATCAGGCAGATGCACACATTTGTATACATGCATAGCCACAGAAAACAGTTTCAAGGTGCAGTCTGTAAAAGGACTCTCATAACTGCATCTAATTGCACAAAAGCATTTACTTGTTGCTTCTATGATGCATTTTGGAGCCAAAGAGAAAAAGCTGAAGGGTTAAAGCCACCTAAACTACTCCAGGGTCAGGCTAGAGGAAACTTTTTGTTTTTTTAAAGTGCAAGACCATTTTAGTAATAACATTGGATTATCATTGTCTATTTTAGGTGCATGATATCAAACATGCAAACAAGTCATACTGTGTGAACAAAATGACCCGGGATATATGAAGGCCTAGTTTAGAAAAAGCTCAATTGAGTTTAAATGTAAAAGAAACACAAGGCTCTCGGCCAACATCCACCAGTTTTTACATTACTCTTTGCACTGATACACTAACAGCTAATACAAGCAGGTCTTAGAGATATTGTAAATGCGGATATTGTAATAACCATAAATTTGTGATGTATCTTGCAGCCTAACTAACTGCTATAATTCTGTATTCAGACCAACCAAACAGGTTTGTCTGTGTTTGACATCTCTCAAAAGACACGTCTTTATGGGAAGGGCGAGATGATTCTGTCGAGAGTGGACACAGCTCCTGGGTTTCCTCTCTCTGAATGAGCTGCCACTGAGAGCAGCTGTAACATCACCTCAGTCTGAGGCTGAAGACACAGACTGGAGACATTATAATATGGGGAAATTCTTTTCCATGTTAAGGCAAACAACATATCCTGTACATTGCTCAGAAATACAGCATTCTGCCACTCAATCAGTGGGCGAAACATCACATGCAAGACCCCTGTAAATTTCTGCCTGAAATCACTGTAAATTTATATTTTTTGGCTTTTATTTGACCTACTCCACCCTGGTTAAGTCATCTGGGTGGAGAGTATGGATCCAATGCATACAGGGTGGTGCCCAGGGGTCTTTGGGGAACAGTTAGCACCGACACCTGGACTTAATCTGGAAATAGCAGCTTTAAATGGGAATGTAGAATTAATATAGATGTCATCTGGTGAATGAAGGGGATTTTGGGGCACAGCTTGGCCCTCAATGCATTTGTGAAACGACCATGATTGCAATAATTGTTTTCCCTATTCAACAAACTATTCAATTAAAGACCAAACTTTAAACTATTTCACTGAAACCATGCATTGACAGGAGCAGGGGCCTGCAGCTTTGGTTAACATCTCTCCAATACAGTGTAAACTGAGGAGGCATCCTGGAGGATCCATTAAGCCATTATAATGAACCAACCTCTCAACCACTAACTTTGGCAGGAAATGGCTTTTTCCATTTTCTCTTTGGGTTTCTCCCTGCACTACTCTGTCCTCCTGAGCCAGCATTCCCCCTGGCAAATTCTCATAAAATAGACAAATAAAAGAGCTACAATCATGTAGCAGGAATGAGGACAGGATTAATCATTTTAAAAACACATTGTAATGAAGGATTTTAGTTGGAGTTCAACAGTCACCAGCTACATTTGTAACAGGTTCTTTCAGCAGCTGCAACTACAACCATGTGCCTAAATTACTTTGAGACAACCTAAAAAAGCATACTCTATGAGCCAAATATAGTTCACTATACAAACTGTCAAGAAAGAAGCACAGTGGAAAACCCTGCAGTGGCTGGCCCGGGACAGCGAGGTGGAAAAGTGGAGAAAGCTGAGCTTGCTTATAGGTCTGACCTAGATTCGGTGGCCTTATCTAATCCAAGGTAAGGAAAACTCAATAACTGCACTGGGCCACACTGTATGGAACAGTAGCTCTAGCAGCGGGACTTCAACTGTTGATGGACTATGGTCGATAACAAAACTAATACATTTACAAGGCAACTTTACTGGTGTGAGCCAGATCACTTTTACAGTTAGACATTAGCAAAACAAATGAAATACAAACCTAGTTGGAAACACAGAAAGCAGATTTTATAAAAAAAATTTACTAAGACCGGATCAAACAGTAGCTCTACCAGCAGGTCTTCGGGGCAAAACAAATACAGTAACAGACTTGCTTTACTGGTGTGAGCTACTTTAACAAAACAAATAAAAAACAAAACTAGTAACACACATGGAAAGCAGATTTTAAGATAAATCTACATGACAATATAGCCACATAAGTGATTTTTTGCATGAATCCAAAACTCTTTAGGGGAACCATGCTGTTTAAGAGGAATACTGTATGTGGTTCAAAACTCTATAACAGTTCATACATTTTGTCATTTTTAATTGTAACAGATGCCTTCTAGGAACTGTGGCAATGCACATCCCAAATATACTTATAGCTACAATTCACAGATCAATCTGTCAAGAACTATTAAAAGGCTGCATTTATTCCACAAAGGAATGGATACAAAATGTAATGAGCTCAGAAATCTTCATAGCACACACCTGGTCTTGTTAGGTTTGGCAAGGACTGGGAGTGAAGTCACTCAGCCAAACGGAGTAGATTTAGTCTGCTGCCATCGCGGGAGGTGTTGAGATTTAGTTAAACGCTTGCTGGTCTGCTAGAAACCGTCTCCATGGTTTGATTTAGATGAATGTTTACCTCAGAGCTCTGAGAGATCAGTGTATTATAAAACTGTCAAAGGTGTATTTCAGGGAGCCAGTTCAGTTTCTGCACTTTGCTCTTGGGTTTCATGATAAATTAAAGATAACTGACTGATTTCCAAGACATTTCCAGGACTTGACAGTATAAGACAGCACTTTCTCATAACAGTCATATATTTGTAAAGTCAAGATGTCACCTGGAACTATTCTGTTAACCTTTACTCTATAACATATTATTTCTTGGACATTTTAATATTTTGATGATTTTCCATGAAGGGAAAATAACCAGGTTTTTCAGGGTGTGTGGGAACTCCCCTAACAATGACAACATCACAAATCAAAAATCAACCATTACTGAACTGCAGCCAAAATACCAAAGAGGTCTCTGCCCAGAAGCATAAAAGTGTGCATGTCAAGTTCATAGCTGTGTTGGAGGAAAGGTCTCCTATAAGGCGTCCTGATGAAATGACTTCAAGGTGTTGGAATATCCACTGGGCTGTGGCTCCCCATCGGGTCGAGATCCTACTAGAGCAAGGAGTGAAAACAAATATGTGAAGCCAAAGGCAGGACACAAAAGACTTCAAAGCGGTGCTGCTCCACTGACTCTCTTCCTTAAGGCCAGTGTGCCATGGGGTCCTCACTCACAGCCATCATGAAACACAAGCTCCACTGCCCTCCTGATCACTGCTTCCCCTTACACGTCTCCTTCTCAACACATGAGGCCCATTACCCTTTTTTTTACTGTTTCTGCACACCATTAAAGCTAAAGGCCCGACCCCGTCACTTAGCCTATTACTCTCTGCTCTGTGTGCCGATTCAAATGACAAATCGAATGTCACTTGGAGCAAGGGTAGGTGCCTTTGAAATGAACTTTGAAAAGAGTAGAACAAAAAAACTGAATCAAATGACAAGGCCTTTTTGTGCTCACTCAAACAAAAACATCACCAAGACCTCAGCCGCATTACAATAAATGAAGTATTGTAGGAAAAAAGTAAAAGTTTGGAAAAAAGGTTACAAATTTTGCAAAAACATTATGCTCACTTAAGATGTGTCCTTTGAAACGGTTTGGAGAGATCTTGGAAAAAAATGTAATTGGTGTGCTTTTGAGTAATAAAAACATTTTGCATTTAACATGATCATCAGTAGCAGAAACAACTTTCTTTAACTCTATTTATTTATTGACTACATCTTACTATTCCAGCCTCTGATGTCGGCACAAAGACAGGCAGGTCTGTTAGCGTGTAAACTGTTGATGGAACTTCTGCAAATCATTCAGCGTTACATAACTCATTCAATATTTATCCACAATAAGCTCCCTCTAATTGATAATCCTGATTCCTGACTGACAGTAAGTCTTTTGAAGTTGAAACTGCTGACTAAGGACTCTCTGCAGCTGGCATGTGTAAATCCAGCATGTCTTCCTGGCTTTCCATGAAAGTGGGCTGGAATAATTAATACAAGTCTGGAAGACATTCTTCTTACTAGAGGAAACATTCTGGCCCCCAGCCTAAACCAACAGTGGGAAAAACAGGGCTGACTGAAGGCCAAAGCGAGCCTCCAGATGGGGCTACAAAACTGCAAGCTGTGGACAAAAGAGGTAAGACGGTACAGCGGTGCAGGGGATGAATATCTGAGGACGAAGGAGTTATAGACCTCTTCATAATATGTGTCATGCATTTGTTATGATTACTCACCACTCTCGCTCTTCTCAATGACGTCAACCACCTCGCCTGTTTGAAGGCCGATTTCAGAAGGCTCTTGTTTTTCATAATTGGCCACCACCACGTATTGTTCCAGGAGCATGGGATCTGAAGAATCCAGACCTGGGGTTGATGGGAAAAAACATGCCGTCAGCCAGCTGCCAGCCATAGGTCCACGAGAATGATTGCCGGGCACCCGCTGTGCCATAGGCCAGTTTGTCACGAGAGATCAGCCAATCACAATATTCACAAGGCTCAGTGCATCTTCCTGAGAGTCTAGCCATAGAGCTGCAACCCCCTCCAGCCCAACATAAAAGACAAATGAGCAAGGCTGCACAATTCCTCCACAAAGTTAAGCATCAAGCGATCAATTGCATTGTGAATCCATGGTGTTACTGAAGCATCCTGATTGTCCACCAAAGCTGAACCCAAGAGAAGAGATACAGGTAGACACATTAACACAGTGGGGACATGAGCAGAGAACAGAAAGGAGTGACAGAGAAGGAGCTCAAGCCAGTTGAGGACAGGACAGTTGCGTGGGAGAAAGAAATGGTTTCCCTTGGAAAATAAACCATCTGCTAAAAAGCCTCATTCTCCTGAGTTGGGCTGGAGCAGGAGGCAGAGTAGGGGGTTGTGTGTACGCCAATCACAGGAGCCGGCACTGAGGCCTTAAATAGAACCAGATGAAGGGGCTGGCCTCTGCCTCCATGAAACACTAGCACTCTGCTGCAGCCAATGGAAAGCCTCCTTTGTATAGTTCAACAAGTTAACTGTGTAGGCGCCAGCAGTGACATACTTTATGCTTTTCCTTAATTCTTAATTCTTGGTGAATCTGATGCCGCACTAATGAAGCCTCAATTAAACTGACCAGTGAGTAAAACCGAAACAACACAGAGGGCTCCTCTGTGTGCACACTTTACATTCAGTGTGTTTATACTAATAAGGCTACTGGAGGTCTGGACGTCTCCTCGAGCTGATAAAACAATCTACTGAAGTGGTGTGTTTGCATAATGGTAAAGGAGCCGTAAACACACCAGAGGTCATGTATCTGTTTATGTGTGACCTGCCGCCCGAAAAACTATCACTGACTTCATTTATGTAGAAATAAGTCAGTCTTGACCTACATAATTAGTAAATGTTTCCAAGAGAGTTATGTCCCAAGTCCAAATAAAACTTTTTCCCCCTAAACACAGTTTATGGAAAGAGTAATTGCATTTTATTCTAAGTGTGGAAAATAGGGCTTTTCAGTCCAAAAGATTGAAGCTTTAAATCTTAGATAAGAAATAAGACGTCATGGATTAAGCTGCCATTCCTCCAAAAAGCTGACCTGGCAATATCGAGCCAGACTGGAGATTAACTTTTCTGTAAATCGGGATGAATGTTTTATTCTGTGTTCCTTCAGGAAGCACAGTCAAAATGTCAAGGAGCTAATAATTTATTAAGAAGACCTCGGCACCATTAGCCTGTCAGATACTAAAACTGCCAAAGAGTCTGACGCTGGATTACTGTGGTTGGCCTGCGGTTCATAAAGCTTCACATTATTTGTGCAAGATGTTTTGTCAAACCACAAAGTTGGGTGCAGAAACATTCTGAGTAGATTGGTTTTCCAAAGTTAAATATGACACCAATTATTGTAGTTACAGAAAAAAGGATATTTCTTTTGAGACGAAGTGGCTCAGGTGGTAGAGCGGTCCTCCTATAACCCAAAGGTTGGCGGTTTAATTCCCACTCTCCCCAGTTCATACTGTTGTTGCGTCATTGGGCAAGACACTTAACCCATCTTGCCTCCAGTGCCACAGCTCTGGTGTATGAATGTGTGCATGACTGTAGAGGTAAGCTTGGTGTTGGTCGGGGAAAGCCCCTCTCTGTCTGCCCCAGGTGTGAGTGTGTATGTGTGAATGGGGTGACTGGAAGCATGATGTAAAGCGCCTTGGTACAACCAGGTACAAAATAAGTGCTATATAACCTTTACATTCTATACTTCTGACTGGGCATGCATTAGTGCACTCACCAGTTGCTGTGAGTCATTCTTAACTAGTGGATAGGTCTATACAAACTCAAGTTCAAACTCACATAAACAACCTTATCTAGACTACTTTTGAGGCCAGTGTGAACACAGCCAGCAACAGCAGCAAGTATTTCTTCTTCAGGTTCCTCGTGGTGGATTGTCTTTTCATTTCTGAATTAGCCTGTCAAATACTCTGTATAAGTACCAAAGCAAACAAGCCTGGTGAAAAATGGGCTACTTCAAATAAAATGTTACCCAACAGAATTACAGGCTTTCACAAACACTGCTATGTGCTATAAATTCACTGCAGCCACTTAAAGACAAATACTCATAAAACTCGGAAGGTCATGCTCTCATTAAAGGCTTAATCTATGTCAAATGGCCATTCACAAACAACTGCTGCCCATAAATGAACAGTAAATCTGAAGCCAAGGTGAGTAAAGACTTTGTCAGCAAAGTCAACAAGTCTGAAAAACAAAAGCTAATATTTCAGCCTTGTTCAGGAAATGAAATGTTTTGCAACGGCGGGACGAGAGAGCCAGAAAAAGAAGGACGAGTGTGAGAAAAACAGAGTGTAGCAATCCTGGACAGGTTTGAACTACAGTTATACAGGGAGTCAAATCTTGTATAAATTAGTATGGACAAACACTGGTTTCAGTTAAATGCGTTGGAGCAGAACAGTTATTATCAGTCACTCTGTGTAAAAGCTGATTTTATATTCCGAAGCGTTTTACATTATACTATACAATATTTATGAGCTATGAACAGACTGTATTCTGCCTGGCTCCCATTACGCAACGCTATTAGCCACTCTTTATGTTTACATCTCTTCCCACTCAGATTTATACATGTGCTTCCTGCTCCCAACTCCATCCAAGCCCCAAGTCACTCGCATCAACCCACCCACTCACCCGTCATCATCTTCATCCACACTAGATTTCTTCACTTGGGACAGGCCATAACTCATCACCAGATGAGTCACCAGAGGAAACCAGGGAGTTACATTTAAATATGCAGGGATGCTTCTTGACCAGGATTTTGGGTTGGTAACTTTAGTCAAGGTTCCCACTCTATATTTGTAGCTTCTTTAAATCAGTGACCATTTATAAAAACACTTAAAAGGATACATAATACAGATAAAAGTACTTAACAGATACTTCGAACTGTTTCAGGCTCCATGTCTAGGGTAATCTTTATTTTATTTTTTTAACAGTATTCTTTAATTATATCTAAATTTAACTGCTGAAAATATATTAAGTACTTGCATAGCAGCATCCGAGTACAAGAGGCACAAATTCCGTAGTACTGAACAGAAGGACTGAAACTGGAAACAGTATTTGTGCAACATTATTAGCCAGATCTCCTTCAAATGGCAATACTACAATTTTTTCCATGACTTTCCCATGGCATGAAAGTTTCTCAACAATAGCCTGGCACAGTGTGACGTGAGTTCTCTGTATATTCTATAAAACAGGACCTCAGTCTGGCAACGCGCCATAAGCCAGGAATCAGTTCCTCAGATATGTATCACAATAGAATGCAGCTGGAGCATTGCCTTGCTTCACTCTTAGGTGACCCAAGTCCCAGGTTCAAAACAGTCAAAGATGGAGCGCGGGACTGCAGAGAGTTTGTTAGCCTCTGCTCTTCAATCCGTTTTAAATAATAAAGCCAACATAACGTGTTTCAAACTTCAACAGCGGTAAGAGCGTTCCTTTTTAAAGATGTTTTTCAACGCCATGTTTGTTTGTTTACTTCTTCGTAGATTTTTCCCTAGCTAATGTCATGATTGTAGCAATTCCAATTCCCGCCAGGCCCCGCCAAGCCCTGCCTTGAGGTAAAGGAGCTGGCATTGAGCTTTTCCAGACTATGCGCTGATACAGCGAGGAGGCTGGCTTGCCAGGCTAGCTGAACGAGGTTTTCCAGGATGTGTGTGGGAACCACACTAGTGCATATCGTTAGCAATGGCCCTTTTTGCTAGAATTTGATATTGTCAGCCCTGAGGTAATTTTACAAGCACTAAATATGGTTGAGAAGCATAAATTGGCAAAGTGTACTGCCTTTGTTTGGCTCATCAGCTGCAGATGTGTAGTTGTATTGGAATGGGACACTGCACTGCTGTTCAATGTAGCGCAGATGCACTCATGTCATTGAATCAGTATGTGGCCCCGAGGGAGGCAGGGCAGACCGCAAACAAATAACACTGATACTTTCTCTGAATGATCCGGCACAAAGACGAGCTGCTTAAGGCTGGTTAAAAAGCCTTACTTCATCATAAAGTCATAAAGTTGCATGTGTATTAAATTTGACAAAATAAAACAAAGAGGGTTTTACAATAGCAGTCAAGCAGTGAATGGGAATAAAAAAGATATATATTTATAAATGTCAAAAACCTACAGACATCACAATATCAACTTGTTAATTTTTCTAAATAATCCAACAACAGGCAGGCTGCTTAAGGCTTGTTGAACTGCTTAACTCCCGCAGGAGACATAAAATGTGCATGTGTATTAAATTTAACAGCATTAAGGATGCTTAGTACATTTTTTTAGGTTTGAGCACCTGGAAGAAACTTATACCATGTACCCAATAAGCAATATTCTCTGATTCCTGCACTGTTTAATGAGAAGAACTGTCCATTTTTCTAGAGGCCTCTTTGTAAAAGTAATGCATTAGTGTGCCATGTGTTGTGTATTTATAATTGTTTATTCTGGTGTATGTTATTTTTAGAAGATCCTCAATTGTCAAAGACAGTAATGGCTTATGTAGCTTATATAGACACAGAGAGAACATGCAAACGCCAAACAGAAAGACCCTGCCCTGATCAAACCCAGGACCTTCTTAAATGTAATATTTGGACCCAAGTACAAATGTAGCTTACTTGTTTTTTGGAAATCAATTGGGCTTCATCAAAATGCCTATGTCACGACTTAAATATTTATTTTTTATAATAAAACACACAATGAATAAATCATTCATTTAAAATAAAAACATACTTTTTTGTTTTCTTACATTTGTGATTATATCCATTATAGAACATTACTTCTCTGTCCTGACTCTTGAACATGTCGGTTTTATCAGGAGTGCAGCCAGAGTGGGATAGTTTCCAGGTGGGACTCCACTATGACAAACAGTCTTATCACAAACAAATAGTTCTGTGTTGGTTCTTCCTTAAAGTAGAGGAGCACAGTGACCACAGAGCAGCCACACAGCTCAGATTGCTTTCCCACTTTTACTGTAGTTGTGAATGGAAGAGTACTTTGAAAGCTAAGTCTAGTGATTGTATTAATCATAGTTTAACCTAAAGACCCTTAAAACCCAGATTTACCCACTTGGCTAGTGAATGGCAGCTCATTGAGAAGCACTGATGAACAGTGTTTACTTGTCGGTATAATCTGGGAGCACTCCACTGACTTAATAGTTTCCTAAAGCAATTCAAAAATCTTATCCATCTCTACATACAAATAAACACACAGCTGTCCTGACCCACCCAAACCCCATGCACAGGTTAACCCTTCCGCTGGCTGTGCCCTGATACAGTGTACACGCACGCAAGCACAACAGGCCCCCAGAGACCTACAGCTCAAATAACGACAGCAAGTCTCCACACATAAAAAAACACTCTTTCACAGTCCGTGCACGACTCCGAAATGGTTTCCACTTGCCACGTAAACCTCTTCCCCTCGTCTCCCCATCTGCTTTTCACATGCACTACACCCCCGAGCACTCGCTTTGCTCTTTTCCCTTGTCATTTTGTAACTCTGTTCTTTGGACTTCCTTGATTAGACTTGAGGAGCAGATTTGTATTCATCCTAAAACATGATAAGACGCTCCTCATACAAAAAGTGTTCAAAGGATTCATTTGCATTTCAAGTTTTTCAACAACTGATAAAATGTCTATGATGGTAAAATTTTAGCTTGAGTTTGATAAATCACACAACTCTTTATGCATTACAATTTCTTCTTAGACCAATCTAACAATCCCGTCTAGTGTTCTTATTGATGATACGCCAAGTAGCAAGTTTTAATAAAACATTGTGGGTCTAGTCTTTGGAGGCATCTGTCGGTGAAAATGGACAGTTGAACTACGGTAGCCCCACAGAGACATTATGTTGTCTGTGAACTAACAGGATGATAAGTTCACAAAAAATATTTATTTACTAGGAATTCAAGAAAGATTGTGTGCTCAAAATGAAACATGAATGTGCTTCCCCACCAGCAGTGCTCAGTTTGTCCACTCTTGGCAGTTGCATAACAATAATAAAAAAAAATTGTATAGAGTTTTTCAGGATACTGAAACCATGAGTTTATTGATTAGTTCCTTTCGGATACTACATTATTTAACACTAAATAAAGTCTTCTGTGCCCAAGTTCCTATCTCTGAAGCACTAATGTTTGACACAATTACTTTGACAGAAAGGTGTGCCTATGTGCATCTTTGGTGTGCTTCATTTGGTCATTTTCTGCTACTAACTATTCCTGTATTTTTATTTACACATGTTTGTCAATACCCTTGACTTAAATGAAGATCAGATCACATTTTATTCAGAACACCATGAAATTCCAAAAGGTTCACATACTTTTTCTTGCCACTGTAATAACCTGCGGAGGGTGACACGCTGATGCCACAGTTTCTCTGGCTCATCTACAGTCTACTACAATCTAGGGTAATAGCTCATGAGAAAGTAACAACATAAAGTTTTGGTCATAAACTGTTTGGGTATGTTATAGTACATTCTTACTTCTTGTTCTGTTTCGTCTCTGGCTGTTATGTTCTGAAAATAGGTGCCTCGCAGCAATAACAAGCAAATAACTCGTACAAACCTACTCCAAAAATTTGCACCCAATAAGTCAGATGACAATATTACAGATGTGTTCCAGAAGCCAACTCAAAATGTATGAGCAAATCCCTTAGTAGATGACATAATCGTATTTCGAAGCCCTACATATGTTCTCCACTATGTCCAAGTGCTTTTATGGCCTTGTTTGTGCCTCACATTAAATGAAAACGCTTGTAAAGATAAATGAGTGTGATGTGAGGACAAAGGAAGAATGATAACAGTGATGGAGTGATTGTGACGACTGGGACTGTAGCAGTACGTAATTGTCTTTCAGTGTGTAAGACCCAAGTTGCTAAGCCTGCCAGGTAAACGGAGTTCTACTGACCACATGCATTTTTGTGGCAAGGAGCAACATTCTCCTGTTTGGGCCAGGAGCTCAGTAAACTCTTATGGGAGACCCAAAGCCTGTAATTATGGAAACCATAAGCTGCAACTACAGCACAAATTCACCACAAACTCAGTGCACTTTATCTGCTGTCCTGCTTTACAAGGGAGAGATCAATCTTTCAGCTGCACTAGTCTTTAATGTCCAGCTTGGGGGCATGGGCGACCGTTTGGCAATTGAGTATGGAAGCCTTGTACAGTATGTGCTCAAGGTTGAGTGCGGACAGTAAATTCACATGAGCACTTCACATAAAAACTGGTGTTATTGTTTTTATTGGGAAGGTTAGTCCCATCAATTTCAAACAAGGCATGGAGATACTGTGAGTTCAATGTCAAAGTTTCATTGTATTCAAAATAAAACTGACATTCACTACATGCAAAAAAGTGTATGACAGATTTTCCATGCAGCCAATACAAATGGAAACCATTCTAATATTATGCACAAGCTGAATTTATGCTACTTGACACAGACAGCTGAAATAAGACAATTTTTCCATTTCTCTGTCTATCTGGAATTCTGTTACATAAAGCCTCAATACCATGGAAAGCATTATGAAATTAGTTACTGGGGTACAGTTTCTTTTAGAGGACAGAAAATGGATAACCAACTAGGAATTATCTCACAGGTCATTCCATTAAATGATCAGCCACCAGATGCACAACTGTGGAAGATTTCAGGCGGGTACAGCCGCACCAATGTTGCATCTGATTGCAGGACTAATGTGTAATTTAGAAATGTATGTGGGTATTCTCAGTCTAAACGCACGAACACGCAGACGCTCAACACACAAAAATTTGACAGCTGTTCACTAAAGCCCTCTGGTGCTTTTTCTGCTTCCTCCCACGCCCACGTCCTCTTGCTCAGCTGAGTCATTAGGTCATTTTGACTTAACGCCACCTTCTAATACGGATATCATTTGAACAGCTACTTCAGATCATATAGATATCCGATGCATTGAAAACAGGTGCTTACTTCCTTCTTGTGATGGCCATGATGTATAGCGGTGTTCTCCAAATGTTTTTCAAAGAGGGTCAGATCTATTTGTGTAAAAAAAATACCCAAGGCATTTTGAAGATATTAACATTACAAATGAACACTCCACAGTGGGAAATGGACAGACATGTCTCTGCATATTAGAAATGCCAAAACAGTTAAAAGGTAAAATTGTGACTTTGTTGCATTGAATGTTGTTGAATGCATGTGAACAAATTTGAACACATCCTTGTGTTTGAACTAGTCTATAATTGCTGGAAATAAGATTCTTTGAATTCATGTCCATCTTTTTTTTGGCCTTTTTACCTTTATTTGATAGTAGACAGTAGGTCGACAGGAACGGTGAGAGAGAGGGGAATGACATTGGGCAAATGACCCAAGTGAGATTTGAACCCAAGTTTCCCTTATATCTGGCAGGCGCTCTACAGACTGAGCTGAGGACGCACGCCCCATTAATGTTGATTAATGATGATTCTTGCAATAAGGCTTAGGACATCTGTGTAAAAGTCATTAATTACTAGACTTCGTTATTGAGAACTTGTCATCATCTGGCCCATTTCTACTGTGTTTGTGCATAGACAGTATGTTCCTGCAGGGCTACCGTAGGTGTATAGAAAAACGTGGTAATGTGATCTGCAACTTCACCACTAGATGCCACTCCACATCTCACATTTAATTTCAAATCATATGAGATGACTCTTACTCATGTTTACTCTTACTGTTTCTAAGTGCTAATGAGTACAAAAATCTATTAACACTATTTTTTTATTCTATGGCACCATACAAAATACATTCAAGTGCCATCAAGCATTTAATACAGACAATAATTTTCTTTTCATTTGCAAATGTCTTTTGATTTCAAAAATATTACAATTTTGTTCTTTCTTGAAGCAGGGGATCACTGCAACAATATTGTGAAAAGAGAAAGTACATTTTGAGTGTGATAACGGCAAAATGCTATCGGACGCAGAAAATGGCAGGTATGCCTGTCATGAAGGTCAAGTAAAGACTATTTTTGGCTGGTCATGAGGATTTGAGCCTCCCCTTGTTTCCTGGCAACATAAAGATAACAGCCCATGGAGAATTTGGATTTGTCTGCTTCATACAGGTTGGCTAACTGACTCCTTTCTCTATTTTTTATGGATTTCTAGCATTTGAATCTCATGCACAGAAAAAAAAAACCAAAAGTATTACATTGATTTAAAATAATAGAGTAGAGAGTAACAGAAATAAATCTTACCTGATTTGCGTTTGCCAGAGCCTCCACAGTCTCTAAAATGGAAGCAACACCAGAAAATCATGGTTAGTACCAAGCTTTGATCGAAGTCGAATTAGTGAGTGGTTATAACTCAATCTGTGAAACATAAGGCAGTTGGCAGACGAGTGCCAGCCAAACCCCCGAGGAGAATGCATGAAGAACTTGAACCCACTGCCAGAGTGTGGGAGAGGGACGGGGAGGGTCAGGCATGTGAAAGTTAGTGTGTCAAGGACAGCAACAAAGCAAGCCATCAAATCTTTGTATCTATGAACTGTAATGTGTACATTTGAAAGTGAAGATACAGCTGCTTCCGTTTAACAGAGGTGCATTTAGTGAAAAGACAGTCGTGTCATATAGCTCCATGAGTGCATTCATGTTTAGATGTAAGAATGTCTGCCTCTTCTAATGACTCAACAAACACTACATGGCTTCCCAACAGTGTCAATGCATGTATCTGCGCTTCAATTCTAGACTATTATGAGCCTTTGGGCTCCATAATGCTAAAATATTATCAATTATCACACATTTTTGGGTTTGTTATTGTAATTTTGAAGTTGGCTCAATATCATTTGGACTCTTGGATCATTTTGACATTGTCATTGTCTCTATTTAGCCAAAGAAAATGTAATGTTCTGACAGTTTTGGTAACTATATGTTAAAGCAATAAATCAAACATAAATCATTCATTAAAATCATGTCGGGTTAATGTGAACACTTGAGCTCTGTTTATTGTTGCACATAAATGATGATACTTCACAGAACGCCAATTTGATAGGAATGTGTTATGGGAAGGTATCATAGGGAAACATTACATTTTCAAACTTTACCAATATTGTATTCCGTTTACTGCATATGTTTGTAGATTAATGTACACGCTGGGAAGTGCTGCGTGTCCTTGTTTAGCAAACTGCAGATGCTGATGTTTGATACAGATGGGAGCAGACACCTGGTTCTCCGGAGAGGCCTGCACCAGGGTTGGAGCCATACTCCTCTGTGGATATGACTACATGTTTGGATAAACCCTGTGCACCCTTAGCCAGGTTAAAGCTGCCTTGTTAACTTTTTTTATTGCGCTTTATGCATAACATTAATTACCTTTTGAACTGTTACAGCGTACACACACCGCTTGACATTGTCTTGTAAAATGAAGTCAAATCATTAATGCTATGATTTGAAACAATAAAATACGTCTATGTCTGGCAACAGCACAGTGACAATTAACAACAGACTCTGCTTAATCAAAAGACTTTTACCCAGAACTATATCCTCTTGATAATGTCATTTTTGGCAAAGGCTTTCCTCTTTCCAGATGCATGAACGAGCAAGTGACATTTCCAATCACCGATGTAATAACTTACATCCCAGTGCAGTTCATTAAAAGTAGGAAATGCTTTCTAACTTCATTTGAAAATAAGAAAATAAAAAAAAAGGAAATTAAAAACATGAAAGCACTACAAAATAAGTTTATATTTGATTTTCAAGTGATGTTCATACAGTGGAAAGATTCATCCACTGCTGATTGGATTGGGACTTTAATATATTAATCTATAGCTGTACGTATACATCTATAGCAGCACTGCATAACTTTATATTAGCCTGGTCAGACATCACCTTTCTTTTCCTAACAGCCATCTCCACTCAGAAAGAATTCCATCAGACCATTTGTAAATGTTTATCTAAAGTGGGCGGGGCTTAATGCAATGTTCTGTCTCTCTGGTTGTTTGTTGGTTTATTAGACTATTGCAATAGTTAGAAACAATTTTTCCTTGGTTTGCAATACTTCATTCAGAATATTTATTAGACATACTAATGTAAATATGAACAAGAACAAGGACAAAAGGATGTACATACACAACATAAACAGTAAAGGGTCTACCGCACTACATTACATTCTAAAAATCAAGTTCCTGTCACATTATCCCCGGGTTTCCTGGATAAAAATAGCTCAGGTGGAAACAGGTTTGAATGTGAGCAGTTTCAGACCCACTTTAGTTTGCTAAGAAAGTTAATGTGTCTGGATACATTCATTCCTGAAATCAAAAAACTGTTCTGAATCTGTTGGTACGGCTTTCTGAAAATCCAACTGAAATCCACAGAGACCAGACTAATGGTTTGTATATGAGAAGAATTAGGATGGTAGGCCCTGCCATAAAGCAATATGATGTCTTGTTTGGCTCCTAAATGGTCCAACAAGTGACACATTTCAGATTTATTCAATAATAAATGCCTCATTTTCTTTAGCTAAATCCATCCTGAGTGGGGATAGAACTGAGGTAAGGGCCACTGAGGGTTGCAGAGAAATGATGAGGATAAAGTAGATGCTTGACCTGCCCTGCTCACCAGTGACCCTCTAGTCAGAGCTGGAATAATATTCTTCCCTGGAGAAGACTGAGCACACAGTGCTGGCTCTGTGCACGGTCCTCCTCCTATCACCGTTAGGAACTAATACGAGGGGAAGTTAAGGTGAGAGAATATGTCCAAACACTATTAAATGTTTAAGACGTGGCCTGTGTTAAAAGGCTGACATTTGCTTAATCAGAAAACACAGTGTGGGGATTGACAGTTTAGTATTCTGTTAACCTCGCTATGTCCTTGCCAGACACATTCATTGAGTGGAAGGGCTAAACACATCATTAAAATCCTAAGCCCATGAGTCCACCGTGAGCTTCAGTTGAGAATAACCATCTGTTTGCACATAACTGCATGAGCTCTTTGTAGGTGGGCCTATTAGAAATGGAATGTGTGAGATATTAGTCCTTTGCTCACATTTCTCAACCGAGCCAGAAAGATCTACACTGCTGCATACATTACCCAGACACCGCAGACTAAAGGCTGACCTCAGATTAACCTCAGCAGGACGAACCTTCAGCTCAGGGGCCAGTGGGTCAGCTTCATTTAACAGGAAATCATCTCGACACAGTGACTGTGTGGTCTGAATGCACAACGGCAACTTAATCAAGGGAAAAAGTGATTTGCAAAAATTTACATACAATAAACTCCTGGTCATAATTTGTAGATGTAGAAAGAATAGTAATCTCACCACAAATGGCCCACAAATAACTTCCCATGAGGAGACTCACTGTTGTGGGTTAACATTTCAGATTGTAAAGACATTACAATAATCCAATCTCTCATGACTAGTGTGCACAGTCTATTCCAATATGTCACAAGAGTCATAGTAAAACAGTCTTAATTAATCAAGGAATGATCTTGTCATGGAGATGTCACAAGATCAATAAACATGTTATGTTTAAAACCATAAAACCTATAGCCTCATTTAAATGAGGTTCAAAGGTCATATTACTGTCTATAATAAGGAAAAAATGTATGTGCACAATTGGGTCCACACACACGTCATAAAGTGAGATTAACATCAAGGTAAATTTAGAAAGTGACCCAATAGTGGAAAGTTATTTTCACATTAACTTTCTCCCATTGTCCTTGGCCGCTGCACTGCCTCAGGACACCGTGGCGAGTTATTTCAGTTAATAAAAGTATTAATTATTTATTATCAGCCACTGAAATAAAAAAAAATTGAAAGCAAAAGTATATTGCAGCGAGGGTTTGCATGTTTTCAGTCCGAGAAAAACAACTGGAGGCTCCCGATAGAATGACGTCCTGGTTAAAACAGTCTGAGGCACTGTGACATAGTGAGGACTTGACACTATTATCTTTGAGAGAATATTGTAATTAATTAGTTTAAAGCCGAGTCATCTTTTGGGAAACTTTGCAGCACGACACCCCGAGGTTGAGGTAGAATAATTGGTAGATATTGGAAAGTTCTATTTAACTGAATTAATTTCCAACAAAAGAAATCCAAAGTTAATAATAATTAAGTATTAGTCTGGGCATCCTGTCATTTAGACAAACTAATTTATAATTAAACACTACCGTCATGCATGTTCCCCAAGTAGTATTATTTTAATTTAAAAATGTCTTTATTATTTAATGGGTAAATATTTAGAGCTTTCTCTAAAACAATCTAAAAAAAGTGAACATAATTATTCAGATTGTACCGTCTATAATGTCCGCTAGTGTCCGTAGCACTGGTGTATGAATGTGTGTGACTGTAGAGGTGTGTTTGGTGGTGGTAGGAGAAGGTTGAGCGCCGTGTGTGTGGCAGCCCCCCTCTCTGTCTGCCCCAGGAGTGGATGTGTGTGAATGGGGTGAGTGGAAGCATGATGTAAAGCGCTTTGGGTGCCCGAGAAGGGTGCAGGAAAGCGCTATATAAATGCATGCCATTTACCATTTACCATATAATCTGCATGACCACTCAAGCTATCACTTTGTTTTTAAAAAAGTAAATTTATTATTTATAAAAGCTGGTGTACATGGTGGCTGCAAAGAACTGTTTGTGATTACCATTGTTTTTTTTACTGTGGTTTACAGAAAAGGAGGCCACATCTTTACAGCTTCTTTTACCAACACAGAAATATTCATCTTTAATTTTAAGATGTCCATGTATCAAAAGCAAAAACAACCATCACTACTGTTTTTGTGCAACAACAAATGAACTTGTCTTGACCCCTCGCCCTGGTTGCTCTGTTTTTGATTCCACAATTGAAAAACTGCTTATTTTTCCAGGCCTCTAAAAACCTACATGGCGCCCTCTGGTGATGACAGAACAAACTACATGCAATTTGTAAAGCGTGTGCATTAACGTCAGTTGAACGTTAGGTGGCAGCAAAGGATGACAACATTATTTATTATTCAGTGGGTTAGCCAGTTATATTACACTGAAAATAGCCATTTAATTGTTTACATTTACAGTGTAATGCCACATATAATACAGCTATCAGCTATTATGAGACAATAACTATCTTTATATCTGTTCTCACGCATTTGGGCTAAAGCTTGGTATAATACACAGTCTATTTAAAGACCATAAACTGAATGTGTTTTAAATTCATGTCACACACATTGTATTTTTGTGTGAAAACAGAAAAACCAAACCTCCCATAGAGTCACTGTTGTTTTCCACGTTCAGGGCGACATACTGAGCACTTGGGTGGCATGTCTTTGAGACCTCAGTGTCTCAGTATGAGCTCCAATGGGAGACTGGAAGGAGGATCTGGCTTTGAAGTGGGATTAACTTGTATATGTGATGGGGTTAGAGGTGGTCAGCCTGGCCACTGTAGTGAATCAGACCGCTCAAGAGGTGACTTTACCTCATTCTTCTTCTTATCAGAGTATTGACAAAGTGATGAGTTTAAATTTAAAGCTTTGTGAAATTGTGACAGAGTGGTAAAACTGCTTCTTTTATTACATTTAGCATAAGCAATAAGATTTAAATAAAGTAGTCCAGCCATCCTTCAAGGAGACCCATCTGTAATTAATCCCAGGCAGACTTTGAACTGAGGATGACAAATGACTAGACTGAACCTCATCTGTCCTGCCACTTGAACTCATCTGTGCTCTTATGACACCACTGAGCCTTACACATGAGTTCAGGGGATCAGATGTCACCTCCCTGAAATCGTTATTAATGAAGACACATTGCCTCTCAAGTAAAATTAATCAATCATCTCAGAGAGAGCCACTAGGATGAAGACGGGTCAGCAGCAGTGACAGGCGTGCGTCTGCCGCCAGAGCCATTGTTTACGAACCACAACAAGGCAACGTCTGGAAGAGCAAGTAGCGTGTAATGTGTGTTGGGTGGAGATAGCAATGTCGGCTACGTAAATACTGATGAGTGCTAAACATGTTTTTGTATGACAAATCTGAAAGGAAAAAAATACAATGAATTAAAGACAAGAATAAACTCACCATGTCCATTGTGGTGTGTTGTTATGCAAAAGGTACTACTTGTCTGGTTGTTTTGTACTTTTTTTAAACTCTGAATAGCGGGAGTTTTTTTTAATGCCAAAAGTATTGCTGGGGTAAAATTAACAACAATTTAATTCCTAAAGTGAGGACTACAAGACTCCATCCAGAAAGAGTTCTGCATGTTGCATTCTTTCTTTATGGCACATGGATCTTTTCTCTAAAGAACAAAAACAAGCATTGTTTGACAAAATGTTGCCATTTTGCTTTTTAACAAAGATTCAGGGTTGACCAATAAACAGACTTCAGTGTACAACCCTGATTCCACTGTACAAACTGTCAATAAAAACAGAAAGCAATAATGTGGAAGTTTCAAATTTTTATATTTTATTCAGAATACAACATAGTGAGAATAATGAGAAAATGTATTATTTTAAAAGAAAAAAATAAGTTGATTTAAAATTTTATGGCATCAACACATTACAACTCATAAAAGTTGGGACAAGGCCATGTTTATCTCTGTGTGGCATCCCCTCTTCTTTTTATAACAGTCATCAAACGTCTGGGACTGAGGAGACACGTTGCTCAAGTTTAGGAATGTTGTCCCATTCTTGTCTAATACAGGCTTCTAGTTGCACAACTGTCTTAGGTCTTCTGTGTCGCATCTTTCTCTTTATGATGCTCCAAATTTTTTCTATGGATGAAATATCTGGCCATTTCAGAACCGGATTCTGCTTCTACGCAGCCATGATGTTGTAACTGATCCAGTATATGGTCTGGCGTTGTCATGTTGTGAAAATGCAAGGTCTTCCCTGAAAGAGACGACGTCAGGATGGGAGCATATGTTGTTCTAGAACTTGGATATACCTTTCAGCTTTGATGGTGCCTTTCCAGATGTGTAAGCTTCCCATGCCACATACACTCATGCAACCCCCATACTGAACTGAGCGCTGATCAACACTTGGGTTGTCCTTGTCCTCTTTAGTCCCGATGACATGGCGTCCCAGTTTTCAAAAAAAAAGAACTTAACATTTTGATTTGTCTGACCACAGAACAGTTTTCCACAGTCCATTTTAAACGAGCGTTGGCTCCAAAGAAAACCCCTGCGCTTCTGGATCATGTTTAGATATGGCTTCTTTTTTGACCTATAGAGTTTTAGCTGGCAACGGCGAATGGCCCGGTGGATTGTGTTCACCAACAATGCTTTCTGGAAGTAATCCTTAGTCCATGTCGTAATTTCCATTACAGTAGCATTCCTGTCCGTGATGCAGTGGGCCCGAAAATCATCCAGCATCCAGTATGTTTTTCCAGACTTAACCCTTACGCACAAAGATTGTTCCAGATTCTCTGAATCTGTGGATGATATTATGCAATGTAGATGATGATAAATTGCAAAAGGTTTTCTCTGAGAAACTCCATTCTGATATTGCGCCAATATTTTTTGCCGCAGCATTGGGGGAATGCCCATTTTGACTTCTTTTCGACCGAAGCATGTTGCCAATTGGTCTTCCAGCTGTTTCTTATGTGTACATTTAACTTTTCCGGGCTCTTATTGCTACCTGTCCCAATGTTTTGGAATGTGTAGCTTTCATGAAATCCAAAATGAGCCACTATCTGCATGACATTTCAAAATGTCTCACTTTTAACATTTGATATGTTATCTTTGTTGTATTCTGAATAAAATATTGAAATGTGAGACTTCCATATCATTGCATTCTGTTTTTATTCACAATTTGTATTAAGCAGTTTTAATACCCCAACTAAATTGTGCCAAAAGTGGGACAGTGTTGGTAGCCTTTATGATACCGTAATTTCCGGACTATAAGCCGCACCTGAATATAAGCCGCACCCACTGAATTTTTAAAAAATTATTATTTTGAACATTATATAAGCCACACATGCCTACCGGTACATTGAAACAAATGAACTTTACACAGGCTTTAACGAAACACGGCTTGTAACAAAAATAAACTGGCTTTAAAAAAAAAATTTGCAGTAAACAGTAGCCTACCAAGAAAGTCATTGGTCACTATCTTCCTTCTCCTGTGCACTGAAACCACTGAAGTCATCTCCTTCGGTGTCGGAGTTGAATAGCCTCAGAATTGCTTCATCCGATATTGGATCGTTTTCATCGTCGCTCTCGTCACTTTTCGGAGGCAAATCCCCCGCTGAGCCCTCTTCAAGCTTCATTCCGCCAAAAAACTGAGCACGTCAAAGAAGGTGTTTAAAAATAAATAAATAAATTTGAAAGCGGGAAAAATCCATATATTAGCTGCGTCGTTGTTTAAGCCGCGAGGTTCAAAGCGTGGGAAAAAAGTTGCGGCTTATAGTCCGGAAATTACGATACTTTTGAAGATGGAAACATACAGGATTGTCATATTAAAGTATTACTCCCACACAGATAACAAAGACAGATTTGAGTGTCACCTTATGACTTATAATAAGCTTTACTCACTCTGCAGGAGGGTTGAGGTCCTCAGCCTTTGTCTCAAAGAATGCAAGAACCTCCTCACTTTGGGAAATGTGCGAGGGAAGTTTCATTAAAGCCTGTGGGAAACACGTCGCAAGTAAAGGTCACGGCATAATACAAAGTCTGAATGGCAGTGAGTAACCAGTTTGTGTAACACTTAGTCATTGTACGGTCAGTCGGATGGGAAGACCAAAACCTGGGCATGTGAGATGTGAGGGGTGTGGATGGGAAGGAAGACAGTACGGAGCCCACAGTGAGCCAAAAGGAAAACACACAAGGGTGGTAATGTTTAATTTAATGTACACAATGTGTCAAGTTGAGAAGAACAAGTTTTGAAATCAGCTTTTTTTATTATCTACAATAAACTATATACTAGGTAGTGTCATGTAATGATAGGATTACTACACAAACCTGCAATTTACAGTTTGCTGAATCATGACTAGCTTTACTGTGCGGTTCATTTTCCTCGCTTCCTTCATGAGGCTATTTACATGGTGACAGGAAATGACCAATGCAGATAGAGCTGTTACCTTCCGGTTGAGGCTGCAAGGGGAGATAAATCCTGAGGGCCTGCTTGATATTTATGTCAGAAAATTCTCACAGACAAGTAGATATCCTATAAACAAGTCAAAGCTATCTCCACAAATGTTTAACAAATATAAAAAAGGGCAAATATTGTAACTATAGAATCAATGTGTTATTTAAAACAAGTGCACAGAAGCAGTCAATGTTTGTGACAGTATTGCCTTAGTTGCTTTTGTCATACCTTGCAATAGTTATCCAGATGTTTGAGTCTTCTCACTGCCACGTCTCGTATGTGACTTCGACGAAACAAAACTTTACCTACGAACATAAAATTAAAAAGTCAGTTGTACAAAGACTTAAGGCAAGTACAAAGGCTTAATGGTAATTAACAAATGGTGATCTCACAAGTAAACTGTTTTATTATTGGCCACTTTATAAAACCATTAGTTTGTTTTGTATAAACGAAGAGAGCCCATCCTAGAGGTGGTTTAAAACAGGATCACAACATCAGTGGCCATCAGTGGTCGTGAGAAGTAACGCTTGACTAACAAAGGATCTCTTCACTGCTCTCATCTGCTGTTAGACCACAGCAAGTTTATCAGATTAGACAAATCCATCTCTGCTATACCCCTACCGCTATGGCAGACCACAAATTGATTTGCCTTGGGAAGAGTATGGCAGTTAAAAACAGAATGCAGTGTGGTAGGTCGTCTTATGGAGTGTGTAAAAGTACAAAGAAAGGTTCTTAAAAACTGTTACAGATGTGAGCTGGTTGGAATTTTTACAATCGAAGTATTTGAAGTTCATTAAATAACTCAACATATAGGAAATACATTAGAATAGAGTGTGTCAATACAATATTTACAATGTTTTAACAAATGGATCATTAAAACACAAACTACTTACCCTAATGATAGGGTAACCACTAACCAGTAATATGGGTTTGCTTTAAATTAGCTTTCAAAAGTTATGTTATAAGTTACCGTACTTTATTCTAAGAACATTACTAACAGAGTATAACAAATGACAGTAACATTAGTCAGTATAACCTGCTACAAAGTAACGCAAAAATTAATTACCAGGCAAAAAAGGTATTATCCTCTTTTTTGGATCCTTCTGTCCTCCTTCAATTGGAAATTTGTCCAAGATTCGCATCTGGAAAAAAAATTAAATAAATAAATAAAAAAAAAGTGTGATAAACAGTGTTACAAAGATGACACAAACTGGAATTTAAAGGATAAATGATTATTGTCACTTAATTGTTAGATTGCTAAACCACTTAAATGTCTTTCATCAATCACATGTTAGTCCCTGAATGTTCAAAGTGATGGCAGATAAGAAGAGAGACAGGGAGATGTAAACACCAGCGGCAGACAGCCTCACTGTTGCATGAATGCAATATGGGGTGTAATTATACATCTTCAAGCAGCAGCAGGGTCACTTTGATCTCTAGTGCAGCAGACGAGGCTGCATAACCCTCCCCTTATCAGAAGAAAAAAAAAAAAAAAAAACATTTTAAGAATCAAACGCATGATTCACACAAGGAGGCTAAGAAGCAATTAGTGAAGACATAGATGCCCTTCATGTGAGATTTATCTGCTAGAGATGTATATGTGAGACAGGAAATTAGGTCAAAATGTCAAAAACTGAAGGTGATTATGATGGCAGCGTGCAATATTTACACATCATTCAGTGTATATTTGAATAAAGGTTTTCTGACTGAGAGCATATATTACAGATAATTTGGCCATGAGGTACGAGCGTGTTTTTTTTTTATTAGCGGTGATGAAACATGGTTTGCTAAAGTGTCTTTGTTTGTTTATGTCACAGTTTCCTCATCAAATAAATCACTGCAGTGTCCTGAATTAACTGAAGAGCATCTTTTAGAGTATAAGCTCACTAAATTCCAGATGCTCCGCCTTCATTTAGCTTTGCCTTGTTCCAGATGTGCTCTGCTGAACAGGCCGTGAGCATTAAGCAACACTGCTGGTGAAGACTGAGCCAAAAAGCACCAGGTGGACAAACAGAATAAACTTTGCTCGGAGTTGGATCCACTCTGTCTGGGCCTGTAGGAGTTGTTTGTGAGACGTCTCCTATAAGAGGTGGTTTGGGTTCTCTTTTTGTGGTTTACCCTTTTTTTGTGCTCATATGCTGTCTTTGCTAAAACTCTTTTTCTTTCAGGGCTTGGCATTTCCCCCTTCCTTTTACAATATGGACAGCCAAGAGGGAATGTTTCCTTTGAAGAAGTCTGCCATTATTATTGTGTTTTAAGGGTGAAGTAAAAGGCTGAGTATAAAAAACAGACATGGTTAACCACTCCTGCTTAAATAGCCTTAGTAAGATTTCTGGTCCAACTATGATGAGAGTTTTTTACGTTCTATAAAAGAGTAAAACCAAACTCTGTTTTATGGGATACTATAACAACAATGTAACTTTACCCAAAGTGTTAGCATTTCCCCTAGTTTCACAACTATACATTGACTTACTGCTTTGTTTGTCTGATACAGTGAGCTGTATACTCCCACTAACACGAGAGTTTTCACTCAGCACCTCCTAAACAGCCACTGGCACTCGAGACGCTTTTAAAGCAGTAGCAATGATGACGTCACCTCCAGGGACCTGTCTGGATATACTCAAACACCCCAGCACAGGTGGGAAAGCAGTTTCCATCACACACACACGTACACACACACGCACGCAAGCTTGCACACACACACACACAGAGCTTTTTCTGTTTTCAACATTACCTTTAATTTGGGGACTTCAGACACTTAGCCCTGGGACATAATATTTACAATGCGCTGTATTCATTTCCCAAAAGCTACAGGAAGCTCGCCGCAGTGCTCGGCCAAAAGTTTCACTGGGGAATTTTAACTTGTCAGTGAAGCAACAGGTGCAGTGATGTCACCTCATATCTACACTCCAAATAATCAGACTTACAAAAAATACAGTATGCAATTTACACTCAAAACAGTAAATGTGAACTCTGACAAAGAAACCTTCCCATACAGCATTTCTGCACTTATTTCTACACATATAAGTGCACGCCCTGCAGCTCAGAGTGTGACTCTGACAGACAGGGCTGTGTGGTGCACTGTGGATCAGACAAAGGCACTGTTCGAAGAGGAATCTCCGACTGGGGGAGTAGGGAGGAATCTTCGAGTGGGAAAACAACCCGATTTCTTGTTCGCAATTGTTCACTGCAAAGATGTAGCATTTGGTCATTAATAACACTAGACACAAGTCTGCTTAGTATCGTTTCATGATCATTATCTAGAACAAATTTACAGCTAAAACATTCTCAAATAACCTTTTACTTTATGCAAACTTGACACATGGATTATTCTGGTTCCATGCCTTTTTAGATAACAAGACTAATCTTATTAAAAAGGAGAATTTCATATGAGGTACTTTTGCCAGAAAAATCATAAATGAGACAAGCCAGGACTGAGCTCCAATCCAAAAATAATGACAACTAAGGGCTTTTGGAGTCTTTTTGCAGAAGGAAACCAGGCCAGTGTGCACTCTCCACAGTTCCTCAGTGGAATGCTGTGACCTGTGAGTTTGATCCTGTGGTTGAAGGGTGTGGAGGAGGGAAAGCTCACTCACTTTTTTCTGGTAAACTCAGTTTGACACACTGACCATTTCTGCTCACGTCAAACATGTCGGTCAACAAAAAAAATAAAACATTTCCCTCCAACACCAGAAAGACAACCTCAGCACTATTCTGTGTGCAAACAAATGGATCTAGAAAAGCATCTGGTGCACTTTTAACACGGCGCAAACCATATTCCTTGGTCAGCAGAAAATACACAGATACAAAAAGTGATGAGATTTTGAAGATTTATGATAATTACTTCACAGAGGAGCATTTATGAGGTACTATATAGTCCACTAGAAAGGGTTTAAAACACATATAGTGCAGTTTGGGATGTCCAACTGCAAAACTGCCTGGTGTAAAATAAACAGCTGTACAGTGCTCACCTCTAGTTATTTGTAAAATACTCCAAGCTCTTTGATTTCAAATTGTTCTCAAATGAGGTCATGGTCACATTATTGAGGCTTTGTTGGGTGTTTTTCTTTTTGAAATCATGTTATTGTGCTCAGTAGACAGAGAACAGTGCAGAGTTTGGAACTGGCTGTAGGTGTCAGTAGGCAGACACAAAAAAGGCTCAGTTTCTGCTTGGAATGACACAAACGTCTTCAACACTCAGCAGATAAACAACAAGAGGACAAATGTGGTTATTATAATGTAGATATGAGCCGACGTCTTTTGTTAACAATAGTATTTGCAGTTGCTTTGTAGCTGTGTTGGTATATACATAAACTTGGGACATATCACATTCATATTTATGCACTGTTTGTAATATGTTGGTGCAATATTTACATTTGTCCCACTCATTCCACCGCACTACTACAACTGAGGTGAGAAAGCTACAAAAAATAAGAATAGTACTGAACTTCAGACATGTCCTTCACTTTCTCGAATAAACCCACAATCCCATTCTTTGTGTATGGACAGCTGTGGGCTGGTGTTGTTCAGAGATTAACGTGGCCAGACTAACACACCCCGGCAGCAGGGATCTATGGGTAAGACTAATGTTTACAGAGACAGGAAAGAAGCTCAGTTTCCATGAGCGGGGCTGAATTTTCCTGGCTATTAGCAGGAGACTAAAGAACAAAGGGTTTCCTCTGCAGCCGACAACACACACTAGCAGTCTGGTTAAGAGCAAGTACAAAGCCAGAGACGGACTTTTATGATGATAATGCATGACAATCACTAGGTTTAGACACCAATTAAAAGTTTCTTAAGACTACTTGGATCTGTTCTGATTATTGTGCAAATAATTTATCCTTGTTTTGGATGAACTCCAAACTTGGTTCTCTCTTTGGAAAACAAGCTTAAGGCTAGTGCAGGCCTTTTAATGTCCGGAACATAACTTCACCCAACCATGCACTCTGTGTTCAGGGCAGGTTCATATTTTCTTCTGTCTTTTCATAATAATGAGTATCCGCTATCTGCTGATTGGATTTTTTGTGCTACACTGACGGTCTATCAGAAGGACGAATCCCCAAAACAAAGAAAACCCACTTCATTCTGCAACAGCGTTACCTGTAGGTCAAAGAATTTGCTGTATCTTCTGTAGATGACATGGGAAATGGAATCCGAGTATGTCACATTGATGAGGTACACCTAAGTGGAAGAAAGACAAACACAAACAAAAAGAGACCATTAGAAAAAGAAGTCACTTTGTTGAAGACATTAGGGCAGCACTTTAGCCTCACTTAGTCCTAATGACATTCCTGACTGACTTAACTTCAAGAGGTCGTTAAAGGTCAAATAAACCCATTAAGTTTGTCTGTTTCAGTCGCACATTGGAAAAATATCAGGGGTCAAAGAGAAGAGTATTGAATATTTAGTTTTATGGGCTTTAACGACTTAGTACTTGGATTTAAAATAGCATCTTTTGATTTCCCTTTACAAAGTCTTTATAAATTTTCCACATGGGTAAAAAAAAAAAGACAATTTTATATATTAAGAACTTCAAAGTGTTTCATGAATAGAGGCACAGCAGAAGTGTTTCTTCTTGGCCGACATTGGTCATTTTCAGGAAAAAATACTTCTGTGTGAAATTTACTAAAAATAACTCCCTATTCAGATCAAGAGAAGCCCTCAAAGTATTGCGCACACAAAGAAGTTGGGAAACAGATGGCTAAAGCAAATGTATCTCCATCCAAGCACATGGCACGCAGTGTTTACTAAAGCGGCTTGAACACACATGGTGACAATCTATAAGCACATCAGCTCAAAATGCACTCTTCATTTAGATCACAGTTTATTAGAAAAAGTGAGTGCAGTCAAGCAAAATGAGTCCTCCAGCAGCTCACTAATTAGATACAGACAGCATGAGCAAACACTGGAACAGAGGTAAGAGCATGGCCCAAACTGAGGGTGTTTGAGGACAACACAAAATATCAAACTTTGGCAAAAATATGGAGCAATGAATAAGGAAGGATAACATTTATACTTATTGTTTAAATACATGCCAATTCATTTTCTAAAGATATTTTCTATTAAAAAAAAAAAAATAGGGGTTCTCCAGATGTTATAAACCCGGCAGACCTAGTATCCTGGAATAATGTCAGGGATTAGTTGCCATGCACTCTCCAGCTCCATGAGTCCCTGGAAGGAAGTCACACTTGAACAGCGGGGAAACAAGACAAAGGGATGCTTCTTTCCTCTCTCCAACCGGATAAGCATTTTCTGTTGCTTAGCTCATAGATAATGTCATTTTATTTTATTTTTTTCCTTCCTTTCCTTCCCTTGTGGGGACTTCCCACTTTGCCGTGGCCCCAGGGGACAGTGAATGCCCTATGTCCTCTCATGAAGCCACCCTCTGCAGGAGATGGATGATGCAATTGATCCCAACTCTCAGGTTAATTAATCCAATTTTACCTGATGGACTAATTGATTTTAGCAGTCCCGCAGAGAGTACTCTTGGCCCATCTGATTTGATTAGTACAGTCAGTAAGATGACACCAGACCATGCAGGAGAAAAAGCAACCATGGAATGCACCATGTGAACTCAATAGACACAAGACAAATGAGAAATCCCAAAAAAAGTGTTGACTTACATAGTGTTTGGATGGATTCCTTCTCTTCTTCACGTCCACCACGTTAACGTCAAGAACCGTCAGGAGATGCATTTTAAAGGTTTGCAACTAAAACAGGCCTTTGTTAAAGTCTACAGAGATGGACGTTCACCCGTAAAACAGCATTGGTAACGCAAAGTTAGGTGAGCCTTACAAGGACAGTAGTCTACAGGAAAAGACTTTGCACAAGCAGTCGGACTTTTGGAGATTCCATGAAACGCATGCGTCAAGCGGTCCCGAGCTTCTGAACTCCTCCGGACTATGCTGTGAAACATGACATCGCAATAAAAGTGGCGTTTAATCAGCCTTCTCCTCCCTTCAGAGGGGGCTGGACCTCACAACAGAGTAGCTAGACCAGGGAGCGCATGTCGTCGATATTGGGGCGGTCCCGCTTTAGACACACTAGAAGCAAATACTAGAAGAAATTTATTCACAATGTAATTTCAGCATAGTGTCATTATTTTATTTTTTATCTTCATTTAACAATAATCTATTAAAAGTAGGCTACAACACGATAGGGCTTTAGGCTAATCCTGAGAGATAGCCTGTTTTAAGTTGCCTATTGGCAGTTTTGTTGAGTTGATCTGTGCAAGCGCATAAGCCTACACTATAGCCTACTGGCCTTAACTATTTGCTCGCTCAAACTTTTATTCACATAGGCCTAATGGATATAACTGTGAGCTAGTCGGGCTAGAAGTTGCAAAAAGTAGGCTACATTGACTTTGCTTCCTCCTAGTGGACACTGGACAGGATGAGCACATAGGGTTAAAGGAAAAAGACCGACACTACAGGACCTTCCACACGGGGGCGCTATAATAGCCTACACACTAGGTATTGAGGGTTTAAGAGGGTGTCTGCAGCGTAGGCCTATGAAATTTTAGGCGGTTTATAGGCTTAAGGGACACTTGAATTTTTTTTTTTTTAACTTTAGTTTAGTAGGCTACTGTCTTACTTAAACCTAAAGCTCACGTTTCTTGTAAAGTAGATCAGCAATAAAGATAAATGGCTTTAGAATCAGTCCGTGACGGCGTTATAAATTAGCCTGACCAACTTATTTTATCTTAAAGTGTGTTAAATTGTGAAAGAGCTTCTTCCTCTATCGTCGTTACGACAGAAATATAAGCAGCATGCGTATTAGAGCTGAGGGGCTGCGCGCGGAGCACGTCCTGTCGAGGACGGGCTTTCAGGAAACAGATAACGTGGGTAAGCTGACGCATGGCAGCTCGTTCACAGGCGGAAACGGTAAGGTGTATTTTGGTGCAAAAGCACTCCAAATATCAAACCAGTGCTAACAGTTATTATTACTTATTTAGTCTACTATAGGCTATGACAAATGACTAAATTATGTCTGTTTTATAAGCTATGGTTACCAATATGAGTGTGTGTATAAGATTTAGGCAAAGATCTAAAATGGCATGTCTAAAAAAAATTATAATTTTGCTTTTCTATGGCAAGAGATAGTTGATTAAATGCCTATAGACAAAATATCCAATGCCCTTGTGAAGTGCCAGGGTCCCGGAGGAGTCTGGTGTCTTCAAGGACTGAAAAATAAAAACACGGTTGTGCGAATTTAAAAACCTGGGAGATTATTAACCCAGTTAAAAAAACGAAATCTTTAACTACATTGACATAATTAGGCTACTGAAAAGCTTATGTAAATAAATCAATAAGTCAATTCACCTTTTATTTTTTTTTTATTAATTTTGCTGTTTCGGGTACTCATTTTATTTTATTGTCTTAAAACGGAAGTCCAACACAGTCTAATGTGTAGCTTGATGCTGCTGGTGCGCTAACTTCTGTAGTCAGCAACCGAAGCATGAGGTCTCCTCGACTGCCTTTTTCTTCAAAACACAATATGGAAATTCCAAAATAGATTTTATTGTCGATATCTGCTTCTTTATGACACCTATGTCGTTAAATACTTGAACTGCAGCCAAGGCGGAAAAGCGAACTCTTCTCTAACCAACCTTCACGTCTTGTGTGCTGTTAGTGATGATGTGAGCATGAAATAATTAACTGCGCGGAAACTTATGATTGCCGTTAATATCCTAACGTTTTAATGGCTATAGCTACAGTTTTCATTTATTCCTACATGCTGTTATTTCGATAGCCTCTTGGGAGGAACCGCTACATTTTCTGGGCGGAAATAACAGTGAAGACGGCATCTGCAGCACTGTAGTCCACAGCAGAAGATGTCTTTCTTTAATTTCCGTAAGATATTCAAGTTGGGGCCAGATAGGAAGAAGAAGCAGTACGAACATGTTCACAGAGACGTCAATCCAGAGGACTTCTGGGAGATTATTGGAGAGCTGGGAGATGGAGCATTTGGGAAAGTCTTCAAGGTAATATATCAGTCCTTTTCTGAAGTCGGTTATTTATGTAGGATTATATTATAGCTGTATTGTGATTTAAGGTCATAATAGCCTGTGGTTGAGTGGCCTACATCCTCCAGGCCTGTATTTTGTTAAAAAACCAAGCCCAAGAAACAGACAGTGAAGTGCATGCATGTTTCCTGTCTAGTGTTACTTTCTATAACCTCTTTGTGTCAGAAAAATGTAGCCTGGGGCAGAGTATAAATCCTTAATGAACCTACTTTAAAGTAGCCTACCCCAAAGATACAATTTAAATGTTATAGCAGCCCTGTAAACTGTCTGAATAAAAGTATGACATTGCAGTGTCATTGAGTTGTATTTGGCTTCAAAGTGTTGAAGGTGTGGTTCACTACCAAAAGAACAAACATAGTCTGTGCTAGTCTGGCTCATCAGGGGTCAGCACCAAAGGAGGTAGGCGATCCTCCAAAATGAAAGTGTTCTCAGGAAGCAGTCATTTGGTTAAAGCACTTGTGTTTACAAAGCGAGGGACAGGTGGTTTAATGTTAAACTAAATAACAGGTGCCTATGCAAACTTCACTGGTGGTTAGCGGTTCTCAGTTTAGCTTCACTCTGTGTGCCTCCTTATCTAGTTAAATACAAAAAACTAAAAAATATATTGTTTGTTTGGCATTGTGTTTGGTTGAGATTTGTTTCTTTCTAGAACCTCAATTTTGATCTGATGTAATCATATTTCTAGAGCCCAATGTATTAAGTGATGACAATGAAAGCCTGTAATATCTTGTTGAATGTTTGTGGAATATTATCATTCACAGTACTTTGTTTTCTTTTTGTCCTGCTCATGTCATTGTAAGGGAATGGGAGGAGGCAAAGGTTATTTTACATTCTTTTGCCGGCTTCCTCATTTGGGTGGGATGATAAAGATTCAAAAGTGTGAATCAATTCATTGTAGGTTGCCAGAGACAGGTTTGGCCTAATAGTGCCATTGTAAATTCCTTACATAACATTGTTGTCACATTTCCAGTTTGTCCACACACAGTAAATTGATTTCTTTTCACAATATCTTTTACTTACAATTGCAATACATTATTGATAAAACATTGCTGGCTATGAGTATTATTTTTCCCGTGGTCTTGGACAGCTTCTGACTTGCACTACTTAAAAAATTTTTTTTAACATAACCAAAAACAGGAAATACTAAAGCATTTATGTGGTGTATTTTGTAATATGAAGAATGTCACCACTGTCAAGCTCATAATGAACGGGCATAAATTTTGTTGATGGGATGGCCATGAGCACGGTCATCTCCCAGCAACACTCAAGACAGGGCGTGTGGTTGTCAGGTCAGAAATATGTAAATATAGACTAGAGCCTGACATAAGCTTCAACAGTGGCTCTCTTCCATTCACTTTCCTTAATGGGGCACGAGGCTGGGTCTGCATTAACCACAGGTTTTAGATTTTATTAAAAGATGAAAATTAAAAAGCCTTCTTTTTCAGCACAATACACCCTGTAAAATACGCACCACTTGAATATGACAGTTGTCACCACACAGGTTTGAAAATACATTACATGAACTGCTTCCTTTTTAAACTATCAAAATTGTCAAGACGGGCACACTTATTTTGCAACAGTGTCCCAAAAAATATATTGATAAATGTCTTAAGACACAAACCTTCTTACACGGTTTGAAATCCGCCATTTTGTATCATAAATGTGTTTTCCACTTTTTTTTATCCATTGTCCTTGTTGCTTTCAGGCCCAGAACAAGCAGAATGGGACTCTCGCTGCCGCCAAGGTTATTGACACAAAGACTGAAGATGAACTGGAAGACTACATGGTAGAGATAGACATCCTGGCCTCCTGCAACCACCATCACATTGTCAAACTGCTGGATGCCTTCTACTTTGAGGACAAACTTTGGGTAAGTCCATAGCTGAAAAGTTTTCTCTGCTTTGTGTGTTGATGTTGATTTGAAGCCAAGGAGACAGGGAGTCAGGAAGGCAGTCACAAAATGAGCCACGTATTTAGATACAGAGGCAGAGGCATGTTACAGTGCTTTACTCTGACAACAAATGGCTAAAGCTCAGACAAGGCTATGCAAATAAGAAAAAAAACAATAAAAGATTCTCACAATCTGTGTGGAAAATTAGAGAGTAAATTAAAATCGGATTTAATTCACAAAAAGCGGACAGATGATAACAATGACACTGGCACTCACATTTAATAACTAAGGGCACTTTACTGTCACCAACCTACCTAAACATGCATGTGTCTGGGCAGACATGGGAGAGAACAGTCTTTGGACAAGAAAAAACTGTCACTTCATATTTATGTTGTCAGTTTTTTCTCTAAACCTACACAGCAGCAGATGCATTAATATGTCTCAGTCAGAAACTAATCCGGCCTTATTGACCACCCTGATGTCATAGGTTATTATGAAATTTAAATCTTGTGTAGGATTTTTGGCCATTGATGCCAGTAAATTGACTAGTATTCATCTTACTAGAGCAACAGTGCAGACACGGTCAGTCAATCTTATTCTGTGCGCTGTAAGAGGCCCTAAGCAATTAGGTCTTGGCAGGTGGTGTCATGTGACCATCCCTTGTGAACTGGCCACATCTATGGGAAGATAATGGAGTGGTTTGGGTGGTGAGAGAAAGTGCCTGTGAATAATTCAGAGCTGCATGCAGGTAGGCCCTCCTGCTCAGTCTTAAAGCAGCATGATAAATTTGTTTCTGTCTCAGCATTTCAAGTGGGAGCTATTGAGCCTAATGCACAACAGCTTGCTCTACAAATGTGTTCCCAAAGTGCCCTATTAATAGCACATACTTAAATATAAATCCCCATTTAGAGTATATCATTTAGGAAGGTTTGTTTATGACCACTTAAGTTGAATGTGTCATGACTATCTGAGTAATAATAATGGTTATGTACAGTAAAATGAGAAGGAAGATTACTGTGACACAAGAATCATGCATAACAGGAACTTCCTGTCAGTTAGCGTCTTTGTTTCATTCACTGAGTAAAAGGGTGGTGCACGGTTGTAGCTCTGATGGATTTTCGTCCATCATTTGAAACTGTAAGCTCCAAAAGGATGACGTAGCATTACAGTCCAACTGAGGCCAGACACTGTTTCACATCTCAATAACAATCGCATGACATTTTGTTCCGTTATTTAATTTACTGTGTTTAATCTTACTATGTTTATATAATCGTACGGATTCAGTTAATGTTACAAGATGCAACTAAAATTGAAATGAAAATGTATTTGTGTTTCCTGACAATAATGTTATATATTTACTATGTGTAGAGTATTGATGGCTCATTTAAGCTTTACTGGAGCTTACTCATACTTCTTTTATTCACTCAGATTTTGATCGAGTTTTGTGCGGGTGGTGCAGTAGATGCCATCATGCTGGGTAAGTCCTTCAGTCCAGTAAAAAAAAACATATGTTCTGGAACTTTCTCCTGACTCTTATTTTTAAGTGCCAGCTCTTTTTTTATTCCATCCACAAGTCTTAGCTGTGGTTCCTGTTTCCTTTCTTCTCAATTGGCAAGGCCATTCAAAGTGTGTAATTAATTATTGTAGCTCAGAGTGTTTTGTCAGTGTCTAATGCCTGAAAAACCAATGCCTATTGTGTTTTTTTGCAAATCTACAGAATTCACAAGTGTTGCTTTTGTAAATAAGCAGCAGGACAATGATTTATTAGGTGACTCACATATAGCAGAATTTTCTACACCAGACCAGTCCAGTCATACAATCTGGCTGGGATATAGTCAAGTATTGTCTTGTTACAATTTAAGCATGCCATTATGTTAAGCTTGTGATTGTGTTGATATTATATTACGATATGTGCATTTGTGTATACTTAGAACTGGAAAAGCCCCTGACTGAGCCCCAGATCCAAGTGGTGTGTAAACAGACCCTAGAGGCCCTGCTCTACCTACACGAGAACAAGATTATCCACAGAGACTTGAAGGCTGGAAACATTCTTCTCTCATTAGAAGGAGATGTCAAACTAGGTAAAAATGTTTTTGATGTATTTGACTTTTCTTTTGTCAAAATCCATTTTATTCCTTTCTAGCTACTATAAGAACTACTATAATAATAAAAAAGTGGTACACATTGAGGGGTGCCGTTTGACAAATTTCATCGAAAAAGGCAGAAAAATAATGTGGCATCCATAATTGATTGGTGTAGTTTTGCCAATCCTTTCCAGGCTTGGCATTAACGTGCAGATTGAGTGACCAGTGGTCTAAATGCAACGTCAGCTTCCTGAGACACGACATTAGAGGATGCATGTGAGGTGGCAGGGGTGTGTTCTATGTTTAGTTTTAATTATGTATACACATTATAGTTAGTATGATTATAGGTAGTAGTGGACAGCAGTCATGCTTTATCAAAAGCACATGTAAATGTTATGTAACAAGTGGGAAGTGTGGGTTAATACCATGCAGAAGGATGCATGTAAATACCAGGTTAGATTAGAATTAGTCATGCTGACCACATGTTTGGATAGTTAGAAAATGGATTAAAATTCAAGGTTTGAATTGTCCTCAGTTTTTCCTAGGCAATTTTCCAGCAGTGCCAGCCCTAATAGAGTAATAAGTAAAGTAAATTACTTTCTGCTATTGCTGCAATTCCAACCAGCTGAGCTGTGACTTTGTGATTCAAGGTGACTTGGGTGTGTTACAGCAATGGCAGTATAGTGCAACTATCCACAAACCACTGTGATAGTATTTGTTGACAAAGATAAACAATTTATTGTTATTGTTCACCACTGAATCTGAGGTTGGTGATGAGTCACTGCTGTATAGATATACAGGCGTAAAAGTATTAATAGTTGTGTTGCTGATGTAGCCTCTTGAGCTGCTGGTTTCTTGGTGACTCATGTTCTGTAGGAGTGGGGCAGGACAAAGCCCTGCAAACAGTAATTATCCAACAGTCAACTGGGAGCTAATGCTAGATGTGTTTCTCTCTAATGTGTACATGCTGCTAACGGGAACCAGCTGAAATAGTTCCATAGGTTAGGCTTATATAGCTGCAGGAGATAATGTACTTCTGAGATTGTTCTACTGTGAATAGTTTTATATTTCCAACCCTTTCTCATTAAAGTCCTGATGGAGTGTAGGGTCTTGTAGGGTTTTGTACCCAGCATGTTTTGACATCACTGTCTGGTTCTTTTGCCTTTCTGGGTTTTGTCATCACTAATGGGTCGAGGTCCACTTGGTTAACTTTTTCACCGTGTGGGTCCAGAAAATTTAAATTAAAAAATGTGTTTGGTTTAAATATAATTTTATTTAAGTTCAATTTAATTTATTCCACACCTACAGCCTCTTGAACACTGAGATAAATGTAGGTAATCCACTGTCCTCTGTATTTTTTCTTTTGTTTACATGAGAGTGACACTCCCAGAAGAAGATAGAAAATGCTACAAAATTAAAAGAGGCTAGAGTTTGTTAAAAGCCACAATAAAATGGGATTTGGCAGAAAGAAATAAAGGCTCAGGACCTGGTTGTTTATTAACATCAGCCTACAATCCTGCATATTATGCTTTTAACGCTTCCTTATAAATGTGTGAGAAAGTTTTAAATACAATTAATGCAACAAATTTGTTTGTTAAAGAAATATGAAACGGGTACAACCATAATTCATCTCTTAATATTGACATTCCTCTGAAGACAAAAGAAAGCATTGAAAAATGCACTAAGCATTTATTTTTAGCATTAGTTGTTGCTAATAACTAAAAGGTTATCGTTCAATTGCTCCAGGTCCATCTTAAAAAAGCTTCAAAATCGGAATACAAAGATTTTTCCTGGGTTTTCATAGTATAGGGTAACATTTAATTAAAATGCTTCTGATAACTTCTGTAACAGCATTTAGGATTCTTACAGAAACAGACACTACGGCAGACTTATCTGTCACTCAACTCCAAAAACTCTTTTACACATTTTAAAATTTTTAATCAACAAAATTAACATTTATTGGGTGCAAAAGTTTTTACTCGCATTGTTTGCAAGTTTAAATGAGGACAAATATGCAAGACAAACGTGTCAAGTACCTAACTTACAACAGAATAAAGTAGTTAACAGACAAATGCACGACTATTAGACGTCCTCACTTCCTTCTGAGCTGAGTCTTTTTAATCCTAACATGAACTGTCCAGTCCTGGTTCTGTTCTGGATTCATTCTGTCATTATAACAGCAGCCCGGACTGGAGGATAAAGTGCTGTCATTCAGCTTAGACACGAAGCTTAGGAGCTGTATTTTTCTGATAAAATAAACGTTCCCTCTTCGTCAGTGAATTTCCCCAGCGCAAACAGACCCTGAGGCTCAACATTTCTAACTCATTTAAAACTATCAATGAGCTAAAGTTGTTGAATCTGTCGCTGCTATGTCTGTAACTATAGTCACTCGAGGACCCATGAGTGTATCTGTAGCTGTTCTAGAAGGGCCGGTTCAAAATTTTATTTGCCACAATGTGCTTGTAATTATATAAAATGTCCTCCGGTCCGGATCAAATCCTCTTGAGGTCCGGATTTTTCCTGGCCTCCGGCTGTTGGGGTCCCGTGCCTAAACAATTTTCAGTGTTTCTGTTTATAAAGAATTGTAATGCCATTTATTTTTATGTGTTTGTCAAAAGAATGTCTTTGTGCTTTCAGCTGACTTTGGGGTGTCTGCTAAAAATACCAAGACATTACAGAGAAGGGATTCTTTCATTGGCACTCCATATTGGTGAGTCATACAATCTGGCTAGAAGAGGGCAGTGACTCTTGTCCATGTGATAATTGTCTGAATGTGTCGCACAGCTAGGAGTGATAATTTGTCTTTTGTGGTATTAAAATGATGTCCTGTCTGAAGGATAACAGCTGAGTCCTTATTCTGTCTTTACTGTCAGATGATGCCAACATTAAAAAAAGTAAAGGAATGTGATTGTTATAATTACAGAAAAGTGATATCCTTTTATCTACTGGCTTTTAGTTCAGATTTAGTGTCATGATTATCCTGATCCCATGTATATTTGGGTTTAGGATGGCCCCAGAGGTGGTGATGTGTGAAACTTCGAAGGACCGTCCGTACGATTACAAAGCAGACATCTGGTCCTTGGGGGTAACCCTGATTGAGCTGGCGCAGATTGAGCCTCCCAACCATGAGATGAATCCCATGAGGGTGCTGCTGAAAATAGCCAAGTCCGAGCCGCCTACACTAATGCATCCTTCTCGCTGGTGAGATGGAGGAGTGGTGATAACTAGAGAGGTGCCAGTGGAATGTTTGCATGCTGAGATACGGATGTGTTGATTGTTGAGCACAAGAAAGCATGGTGAATTGTTTATGCTCTGCTGAAAGGCCACTGGGGAAAGAATAGAACATGTATTTCATGACTCGCTGTTTTTGATTGAACCTTTTTTATTTGTTTCAAAGGTCTCCAGAATTCAGTGACTTTTTACGAAAAGCACTTGATAAGAATATTGACAATAGGTGGAATACCGAACAACTTTTGCAGGTTATTTTTACTCCTTACTGTTGTCTCAAATGGTGTCTCTGTTTAAACATCATACTTTAATTTGTTTCTAATGCTTTACTCTCTCTGTGCAGCATCCTTTTGTCAGCATTGTTACAGATAACAAACCTCTACGAGAGCTAATTGCTGAAGCCAAAGCTGAAGTTACAGAAGAAATTGATGAAGGTAAAGAGGAAGAGGAGGAAGAAGAACCAGAAACTCCTCTGGTAGGTAGTCCCTTATAAAATAGAGCATTTATTTATAACACTTAAGTCTTCAAACAATAAAAAATATTTTCTATTTGTGTTAGCCCAATTCTGGACACAAGCGGGCACCTTCAGATGCCAGTGTTGCCAGTTCAGAGGATGAAAAAGTCCTGCCAGCTCATGCCATTCTGAAATCGGTTGTAGAGAAGAAGGAGGCTGAGCCTGACGACAGAACCAGTGACAAGCTCTCTGATGAAGGCCTGGGAACTAGTGAGGTGGACAAAAATGAGGAAGAGAAATTCAATGATGTGTCTGAGGTCAGTTATGTGGACCTTGTGCCAGCTCCAATGGAGGCAACCAAAGAAGATATCACTGAAGTGGCTGATGAGACTAAATCAGAAAATGAACAAAGTAAAGAGATTCCCGCTGAACCACCTTTATTACAAACAACAGAGAATGCTAGGGAAACATTATATATGCAGGGGCCTTTGGTATCTATCGATAAAACAGATGAACAAAATGAAATTAAAAAGGGAGAAATAATGGAAGAGTCTCAGACAGAAATAGAAAATGTAAAAGATGATGAAGATGTGAATGAAGAACAAAAGGTTGTAGCAGAAAAAGATGCAGACGAAAAAGGTACGGAGTCCAGTGAGGAAGAACCTAAAGAAGCAATTGGACAACCAGATTCTGTATCAGAAACAGAAGACATTCATAGACAGGTTGAGGAGCAGCCTTGTGAAAATTTAACTCATGATACAACATTAGATAAAGATGTAAGTAATGACAAAAAATCTATAGTAGAATTAAGCCAAGAATTTAATTTAGTAGATTTAAATGAAGACCAAGACGAAGACACAAAGTTAGGTGTGGAAAAAGCCCCTGCTGAAGTTTTAGTGGAGGAAGAGCCCAAACAAAGTCAACCCAGTGACGTGGCAGAAGACAAAACAGAACAAGATAATCAAGAAAAAGAGGCTGTTAAAATAGAGGAAAAAGAACCAGCCACGTCCACAGATGTGGTTAGTAATGACGGCAAAGATACCTGTGAGGATTCCCAACCAGTGGTGCCATCTGTTTCTCTTAAACAAGAGGAGGAACAAAGTCCTAGTATTGATGAGAGCAGTTCTCATGATGCTGTTTCTGTCTTGGAGAGTGAAACAGACTCTGAGACCAAGACAGAGCAGGGAAGTCCTGCAGTACTCAAACCAGAATTTGAGAAAGATTCAGATTCTGGGAGTAGTTCAGCTGCTGACAGCAACAGCCTTGACCTCAATCTGTCCATCTCCAGCTTCCTGTCCAAGAGCAAAGAAGGCGGGTCTGTGTCTGTGCAGGTGATGTCATAAGTTACAGCTCAAATATGTCAAATTATATCAATTGAACTTGCTATGAAATATTAAAACCAACATATTTATTAACCATTTTATTTTAAGGATTCAAAGCGAGAGAAAAAAACTATGAAGAAAACGCGCAAGTTTATGATAGATGGCGTGGAGGTCAGTGTGACAACATCAAAGATTGTCTCGGATAATGACACCAAGAGTGAGGAGATGAGGTTCCTCAGGTGGGTCTGTCTCCTGTGGTCTCACTTTACGTTTAGTCTAAATATGGGACATGACCCATTTAATGTGGCTGGCCATAAATAGTTTTCCGTTCATTTCACAGCTTTTTACAAATGCCAGATGGGTTATCTGCTGTAATGAATGCTGCATTATGTTACTGTCATCTCTCGTGTTGCCTTTTAAAGACATGAGACATGCTGCTCTCACTTTTTATGGAGATGCTGGGTGAATATTTGCTGTACAATCTGATAACCTTATGTCACAAATATTCACACACAGTGTTTTACATAATATTGTTAAACAGTATTAATTTAATCATACTCGTAATCAAGTCCCAATTATTGATTCTGAATGTCCTATGAAGGTTATGTTATGTATTTCAAAGTCAGTACAATATGCTGATGTACAGTCTTGTGGGGGATAGGCATGGGACAACAATAGAATATTGTGACACAATTAACCTGGCCATAATAATTGTGACTAATGATATCATCACAATAAATATGAAATTTTATTTACAGTTTGAAATGTCACTAAAACATACTGAAATAATTTTGCTCATGTTTTTATGGTTAAATTAAATTAAAGTAAAACTACAGTACAGAATACAATCCCTAGCAAACTGTACTTTTAAATGAACTAATAGTTTCTAAAGCTTTTTTCACTACTGTAGGTTTTAAGATGGCTAAATATAACACTGTTGTGGTGGTTTCACCAGGCGGCAGGAGCTGAGAGAGCTGCGGCTCCTGCAGAAAGAGGAGCAAAGGGCCCAGCAGCAGCTCAGCGACAAGCTCCAGCTGCAGAAAGAACAGCTCTACCGCCGCTTTGAACAGGAAACTGCTGTGAGTCACTTTGTTCGCTGCTGTGACATTTCTTCTTTTTTGGCCCTTTCCTTGTAAATATAAAATATAAAAAGTACTGCCTCGTTTTACAAATTATTGTTCACTTACAAAATGTCATGAGGGTACAGACAGTGTCTGGTCTATTATGTCTCATCTTGTATGCCAATAATAGGCTATAGTTTAAAACTTTGCCTACATCTTCAGAAAATCATTAGTAAATCTTTTGCCATATCATTTTGATTATGTGTGTATGCAGGCTAAAAAGCGGCAGTATGACCAAGAAGTGGAGAACCTGGAAAAAAAGCAAAAACAGACAATTGAGCGTCTGGAGCATGATCACACCAGCTGGCTCCGGGATGAGGCCAAACGCATCAAAGCAGAGCAAGACAAGGAGCTCTCCAAGTTCCAAAACATGATGAAGAACCGCAAGAAGGAGGTACGCTGTTGCATGGCCGCTTTTTAGAAGTGCTTTTGGTGCATGGGTTGGGTATTTGGTGAAGGAAAGGAAAGATTGCATGTGAATGTTTAATACTTCATGTGTTTTATTACTTAATCTTGTGGCATACTTAGCTCTGCCATATTAATCCTAAGGGAGGGGTTTGCATCGCTGTTCTGCTAAGTACTATGGGTGTGCAAGTGATAGACAGATACCGCTGTGTTACTGCTCTAAGCTCCATGTTGTGGTATTTATTTATCTTACTTTGGAGGTCGCTTCCAAGTAGTGCTGCACTGCTAAAACGTTTTTTTATATCTAGAAAGCTGTTTAAGATTCGTTTTTTACGATGTTAGGTTGATGGTTTCGCTTTAGGTGCTTTAGGTGCTGCTCAAAATTTTAAAGCTTTGCCGTAGCAGCCTTTATACTGCAGCTTTGTTGTCTTGAACTCAGTATGATGCTTGTGTAGTGACTTTTCTTCTGTTCCCTCTGTACAGTGTTGTGGTTGTTTGGATGCAAAAAAAATTTAATTGCTGTGATATTGTACTTGACTGTAATAACGTATTTTCCTGTATGAGTGTGTGAGATGGCTTTGGTCATGGAAAGGCCTATTTCTGAAGATTCTGATTGTTGTGCTGGGCTCAAATGTGGTAACAATAACTGCTGCTTTAGTATAATACTACTTAAAGTGTTGCTTTCTTACTCGTAGGATATACTCTATAGCTCTGGCATGTTTCAGTCAAATCATCCTGGTGACTCTTAACATATCTGGTATTCTCTCTACTAATGAAACTTTACCGGATAGATAAAAAGGGGATTCAACTGAATCTGTGATGATTGAGCATGTTAGGGTTTAATCAGTTGGTGGCGGGAAGAATATCTCTCCTCCCCATGGTCCTATGCATGTCTATGATTTATGATTATGTTTATAAGATTAAACCGTTTGAATCAGTGTCTGTAAACACACTATAGGCCAAACAGGACCTTGGACAGTCCCCCAAACACATGAGAAAAGTGCTCATGAAACGGTTTAAGGAGGACCTATCGCTCCTTAAGAGTGCAGAGGTAAACATTCATTTGTTTATTTTACTCTTTGACAAAGTAGGTTGTTATTCTTAAATCTGTCTTTATAACCCGGTGAAAATGTTCAAACTAAATGTTATCCAAATTTTTGTTTTGGAATTTAAATTCCTTTGTTTTGATTAAGAATAAGATAATTAAGAAGAATTTCATCCTATACAAATTATTCTATATTTTCATAGGTTTGTGGCCAGTTTATGTTTAAACAACACAATTTATTTTTATAAGGAAGTTGTTTTTATCATGGTTGTACAACTGTCCGGTAAAAAATATATTTATGCTCATATTGTGTATGATGGTCTGAAAGAAACTGTTTTCTCTTTAAAAAAATCCCCACACTGTTAACTCTCCAGAAGCTTTTGGCATGAAAACAGTCTAACAAAACTGCTTTATTTTGGAGGCTGCACTGAACATAAGGAAAGAAATAACAAGCAGCTAAGCATGAGAAGTACATGTATTACAAATGAATGTTGCGTATCTCGCATGCTCACTGATATGTAAAAAATGAGATGGCCATGTCTTATGTAACATAGGAAGAGCCAGTGTGTGTGTGTCTGTGAGTGATCAGCCCACTGTGTGCTGTGGTTCTGATCCGGGCGAGTGCGCTGTGTGCTCTCCTTCACAGGCAGTGGCCCAGGTTATGATACAGTCTTTTCAGTTGTCCTCATGTGCACTCTTCAACGCTCAGATGCAGGATGTAAGTCACCACGGCGATGTGTTTCTCCATATTGAGCCCATACTTAGATGTGTGCCTTAGTGACAGGATAGTTGGGCACATGTAAGTATGGGCACTGTTGTTTTTGAGTGTTCATCACTGTGTTTGTGCAGTGGTTCTCTTCTACTGTCTTCAGTATTTCTCATCACCAAACTATAAATGTCTGACAACAAGACTATTTGATGATGTTTATGTCGTAATAAACCAGTAGCAGCACACTTTGCAGCTACTTTGCTAGTGCTTATGCTCACACTAGTTACTTTTAAATTGTATTTATTAAAGAATTACTATAAAAATAAAACACTTCCCATATACTGTATAAACTGATAACACAGTATATAATTTTTTAAATTATGAATTGAAATTATTGTATAAAGAGTAATTCTTTATACAATAACCAATATAATAGTTATTTGTAATACTTTTTTTTTTTATTTAAAATTTTCCATATACATATTTGGGGGAATTGAATGTGGATCTACATGTAGTAAGCTGAAACTTTTTTTTTTAGCTCTAACTTCTTTGTCCTCCGTCTGATTGGAGTCAATGATGTGACATCCTGTGCGTTGTTCAGAACCGAAAGTCTATGGTCATGCTAATGTGACATCCATAAAGGCAGTTCTGGAGCTTGTTTTTTCATTAGTTTTTTTTTTTTTTTTTTTTATCTGTGTGTGATTTTTAGCTGTGTCTCTCCCTGTATTTTTCTCCTGCGGCTCCTTGTTTTATTTGCTCTTTCTCTGGCCACTCAGGAGCAAGAGTTCTTACAGAAGCAGCAACAAGAACTGGATGCGGCTTTAAAGAAGATTATCCAGCAGCATAAACTGGAAATTGCCACAATTGAGCGAGACTGCCTCAACCACAAGCAGCAGTTTATGCGAGGTGATGAGCTTATTTCTTAATTTCTCTTTGCTTGGAGGCATTATATGTAGTTTTCTTTTTTCCCCAATGAGCAACACCACAATGCAGTAGTATATGGGATAAGAATGTACAATCCCAAATTAGCAATCGACCATTTCCAATTGATTAAAATCTGGTCAGATTAATCATTTATTTGAAATTGGGCATTATTGTAGTTAATATATCTCAGCTGACTGTCATCTTCCTTTTATTAATAATATAATGATGAGAAAAGCACATGTAGAAGGCCTGGATCTGATTTCCACACCACAGCTGTGATACACTACTACACTATAGACCCAGCGAGACTGTGCACACAGCACATTAACATTCAGTGACAAATTACCCTTGACAAATCGGAAGCCGTGTTTGGTGGGTTTCAAAACCATATGTTAATATCAATAATGACAGTGAGATTAATCAAAACCAGCAGTGGGTTTAAAGCCCTTCCATCATGTGAGGTCACAGCGTCTTGTGTGATGATGGTATGGGACAGTCAGACAGGGGCTTGCCTCAGCACGTCCTTCCCTCTTTAGTTTCATCACACAGTTGTCACCTGTTAACATGTATGTGTGTGTTGTGTGTAGCTCGAGAAGCTGCCATGTGGGAGTTGGAGGAGCGCCACCTGCAGGAGAAGCACCAGCTGTTCAAGCAGCAGCTAAAAGATCAGTACTTCCTGCAGAGACACCAGCTACTCAAGAGGCATGAGAAGGTAAGATTTTAAAATGTTTACCTTTTTAAAATGAAGCTATACATGTGTTTAATTGTTTACATTTGAAAAACTCTTGCTTGTGTAGGAGATGGAACAGATGCAGCGCTACAACCAACGGTTGATTGAGGAAATGAAGAACAAGCAGAATCAAGAACGGGTTCGTTTGCCCAAAATTCAGCGCAGTGAGGCAAAGACCCGCATGGCTATGTTTAAGAAAAGCCTCCGCATCACAGCTACTGCGGCAGTCACCCCAGAACAAGAGAGGGAACGCATCAAACAGGTACACACAGGCTTCATTACCTTGGACAGAGGAGGTATGTACTTTTAAGAAAGGTTTGACGTGGTTTTTGTTTTGTCCTTGGTTTTAGTTTGCTTCTCAGGAAGACAAAAGACAGAAGAATGAAAGGCTCCATCAGCATCAGAAACATGAGAACCAGATGAGAGATCTGCAGCTACAGTGTGACGCTAACATCAGAGAACTACAACAGCTGCAGGTATACAATGTCCTTTAGGTCTTTACATGAGTCGCGTAACTTCAAAAGAGTCAATACTGAGGAACTGTGGTAGAATTTGAGTATCTATACTTTACTGGGAATAATTTACCACAACAGACTAGCTAGCAAATAAACTCCTCTTAGTTGAGAGAAGTTTTTTTGCTAGCTAGTATTTTGTGGTAAATTAATCCTACTGAAGTTCACTGCACAGGACAGAGGCTTTTATATATAATTCGTCACATAGACCCAGGCATGTGCTCACCTATATTGTCTTTCAGAATGAGAAATGCCACCTGCTAATTGAGCACGAGACACAAAAGCTGAAGGAACTCGATGAGGAGCATAGCCACGAGATAAAGGAGTGGAGAGAGAAGCTGAGGCCCCGAAAAAAGGTGTCTTGCATCCATCCTTTTCACGTTCCAAATCCTTACTACAGTCTGTATAGTGCTCTGTGTTTCTATGAAGTACTCCTATAATGTGGTATATAACGGAGCTGTTTGTATGTGCTGCCCCCTGCAGGCTCTGGAGGAGGAGTTCCAGAGGAAGCTTCAGGAGCAGGAGGTCTTCTTCAAAATGAGTGGTGAATCTGAATGCCTTAACCCCACCGCCCAGAGCCGAGTGTCCAAATTTTACCCTATTCCCAACCTGCACAACTCCGGTGTATAGCCTCCTGTGAACACCAAGCTGCACTTACAGACTCTGGGAGAGAAAGGAATGTTTTCCCTAAAAAAACACATGAAAGTATCATTCTGTCTTTAAATTCACCATTAGGGAGCATGATGTGCCTGACCCGAGTACACTCACACACACCAAGGAACCACTCCTTCATGTGTTCTGTTTTGATTGTAAAGGCCCAAAGAAAAAACAAATTAGTATGCACTTTTCTGAGCATGTTCAAATTGAAATGGGTAGAAGCCATTCATGCTTGTCACATTGACTGATCACTCATTCCTTTGAAACAAATCCAGTGCCTCTTAGGCAGTTTGTCTGTCCTGTGATTCTTGTCCTGTGTTTTACAATCAAAAGAACCAGTGTTACATCATTGATGGGTCTTATGAATGAAATGTTTATTTGACCTAAGCCAGATGGGTTCTCTGTAGTGTAAAAAGATACTGGGTTTTGGGTCCTGGGAATCACAAAAAAGGCTTTGTAAAGCTATGTGGTTCTTGCTCGTTGTTTAATGTCATTGTGAGTTACAAGCTGATACTTTGCCCTGAAAGGAGAACATTTACTTGTAAACCTACAGTATATAAATGTTAGTCACATATTGAGAAGAGGACTATACTGGAGGTTTCCCATAATTTTCATTTGATAATTTCAAACTCCCCCACACAATTTTTTTTTACTTTGAGGTAATATTTTATATGAGATATGAAGACAAATGGATGCAAAGGAATGTAATGCTGTTATTTTGCACTGTTTTGCCACATGGGTTAAAGATATTAAATATGCAGTATGCTCACTTTCACCTTTGACGGTAAATTACCTTTTTTGCTGCCTATTCAAACTGCAGATTGACTGAAGATAAATACTTTCTTTTCTTATTTTTTTTTTTTTACACAATTTCTTTCTTTTTCATATAAGCCCTTATTTTATGATCACTCTAAAATGATATATCAAGCTTGTAGTCACTGTTTTATGAGACAAATGTAAGAAAGGTCTATGTGGTCTGTATTAAGATGTAATTCAAAAAGATTGAAACTAGTATTTTATTTTGCCATTGCTTATCAACAAAACTTTTATTTTCATAATGCTGACATGAATGCTGGATTTTTATTGGTTTTAGTCACCTCATTTATTACAATTGTTTTATATCTTGTTTAGTTACAGCCTTTTATGGTTTATCATTTGACCACAATGACTAGTATCTGCATTTTTTTTTTTTTTTTTTTTTTTTTTTTTTAATGTCGGATCAAATGTCATTAAGTTGTCTTTATAAATGTAAATAAAACATGGCCCGTTTGCCAGGTGTATATTTTATTGTCAAATAAATCCACCAATGTACTGTATGTAGGTCTAGCTCTGTGGTTCCCAAACATTGGGTTGGGACCTAAAAGTGGATTGCAGGAGATTTTATTTGGGTCGGCAAAGAAATCATTTACAAAAATTATAAAAATATTTGTGAAAGTCATTGGGCATTTAATGTAAATATAGCTGCTTTTTTTTTTTGGTAATGGCCAGGAATGACAATATGGTGAGACAAATCAAAAGCAACTATACAAACTGTAAAAGGCACTATGAAAACTATAAAAATGGAGGAGAAATATGACTAAATGACCATTGACAATTGGATCACAAATTATTTGGGCTTTTAAAAATATGGGTCCCATGAAAAAGAAGTTTGGAAAACACTGGTCTAGATTATATAATTGGTGGTGCACAGAAAGGACATCAGACATCCTCAGAAATACAACTCATTTTACCAAAAATACCTTTATTTGTTTGTGTTTAATATATAGCATTCCAATGTAAATAGTGATACTCTTTCAGTGCGCAATTCTACAAAAATATACAATCCAATCGGCCATGACTTAGTGACTTACTCCATCTCTTGTGCCTTCAAACACTTTAGTTTTTTTTACTTTGGCATTAGACCTTTCAAGTAAAACATCAACATGTGAACCGTTCACCTGTTCATAATGTCCATTCAGAAGATGAGTCACTGTCTTTGCATTTTAAAAGACACACAAAAAATAACTACTTATTTTGAAGAGTTTAAATGAATAATTGAATGAGTCTTAATTTTTTTATGTGGATAATATGAGTAACGTGATAAAATTGTAACATTCAGTAACATTGACATCAGTATTTAAAAGTATAATCCTTGATACAGTATAATCCTCCAGAAATACAAAAAAATACACTCAAGTCATACAAGCAGTGAAAAAAAAAAAAAAAGCTAAAAAGTGCATTCAAAACAAGCGCAAAAGCCACTAAAGCTTAAAACACATATTTCTTTAACAAATACAAAAGCAAGCGTAAACATTATACTCTGTCACAATACACCAACCAGCGGCTAACACCATTCACCCTTCTACAAAAGCCATTTTAGGGAGAGACAGCATTTTGGCCACTTTTGTTTCTCCACTTATGTGTGAGACGGAAGAGCGCTTAAAAAAAATGAGTTGCTACAGTAAAAAACCTACAAAAGAATGAGGAAAAACTGAAATGAACATGAGCCAGTAGTAAATGTTCAGCCACCGTCAGCATGGCGAGGCTCTTTGTGACGAAGACCCTCCAGCTTTTTACCTACAACGATTGACAGATGGTTATTGTAAAAAAAAAAAAAACAGTACTCTTTTTTTCTTTAGTAAAACTTAACAACTTTTAATTTTACCTATGTCCCTTTTTTGGAGTCTGTGTGGAATTTGTACAGTGTATGTTCCTGGTAATCCCGGTAATCCTGGCTGCCCTGGATCACCTAGAAAAAAAACCCATAAACTCTCAGCTTTCATATAGCTCTGGCTAATACAGCAACAGTTGTTTAATCTATTTCTGTACCTTTCTCGCCTTTGGGTCCTGGGTAGCCTCTTTCCCCCTTATGACCAGGATGTCCCGGAGGGCCTTGGATGGTGCCATGTGCTGTAAAAGAGGAAAAGATTTATTTGGAGTGAAGTAACATTTTCCATCTACAGTTACATAAGTGCCTCTTAGTTTTCCGTTTGGTTAGAGTTTGAACTGGTCTTGCCAGAAAAGAAAGTCCAACTATGCTTTTAAATCCATCAAACTTTAAAATAACACTAAATTTCTTTGAGAAATCTTTCAAGTCCGGCACAGTGCAACTGTATGATTGTCCCGCACTCATCTGCACCAACTCTGCTTCAAAGTCTGGCCTAGATTGTACCTGGTTGACTTTAAGCTCTCAGGGTCAAGATATGAATGCTCCAAAGCCTGTGTCCTTACCCCTGAAGAAGTCCATGAGGTCTGCTGTGATATTTCCATAGGAGGCGAGGACGCGGCTGTATCCTGGCGGTCCAGGGGGGCCAGGTGGACCAGGGGGGCCTTGAATAGCTCTGACTTGTGTTCTCTGGGGCCCATCTACCAGATACTCTTGCAGCAAGCCTTGGTCTAGTGGAGGATATAAAAGAAATGTATTCATCTGTTATTGCATGTTATAACTGACCTGTTGATGAGGTGCTCTGAGCTACTTACTTTTGATGTAATCAGTGACTTTCATAGCCACATTGGAGTAATCCATTGTCTCTGCAAGTCCGCTGATGTCAATCTCTTTGGCCTGAGTCCCATAACGAGAGTTACCCTGAGAAAAGCTGTGGCTCTGTGTGTGGCTTTGGATGTAACCCGGCTCCCCACGGTCTCCTTTCTGTCCTTTTTGTCCCGGAGGTCCCATGATAGACCGTCGAACACTGTCACCTGGCCACACAAATCGTCACTAGTCATAATCGGACATAAAACTCACAATCTGAACTACGAACGACACTATAATCTTTCAGGTGAAGCAGTTTGAGGTCATGTGGAGCACTTACTGGACAGATAGTCCTGTACTTCAGCACGAATGCTCTCACGAGGGAAGTTCCCACTGTAAGAAAGGGATCCTGTGTAACTGCCTGGTGGTCCTTGAGGTCCCTGTGGCCCTTGAGGACCAGGAGGCCCCGGCAGACCTCGTAACCCAGAAGCTGAAAAAGTAATAAACATTTTTGCATTATTGCACTTGCCTGGATTTTAATTCTTAATAGCATCCAGAAAAGTGTAAAGCTGACCAGCTTGTTTCAAGTTTCTTGTAAAACAACAGCAGATTTAGTGATTGTGATATACATCAAGCAGCATCATTTTACAAGATTTACAGTTTTGTGGACAATTTTGTTTCTATACAGCAGCACAAGATCTCAGACACGTAAGTTGCCCAGAATTAACACGGGCATAAAAATCTATTGGACTGTATAGATTTCTGCTTTAGATGTAACGTAAAAATATTTCCATTACACGATTCAAATGAATGAGCTGCATATGCCAGTAGCCTAAGTGCGAAAATAGTTTGAGAACACATAACCTGTTGCAGAATATTCACAGAATTAAATTAAATACAGGGACAGCTGACGTCACTTTCAGGCAGCAGAGCGCCTGAAAGCCCTGATTGTCCTATCTATTGGACTGATTTTGGCTGTAGAACAACAATATTATACTGAACTCACTCTGTATGTAACGCTGAATGTCTTCAAAGCTGTAGCTGCGGCCTCCTGAGCCATAGACAGTGGAGGTAGACACTCCTGGTGGTCCCTGTGGGCCTGGAGGGCCAGGAAGTCCTGGGACACCTGGTGGACCTGGAGTACCATGCTGTAAAGCAGAGCTCATCCAGGAGCGGAACTCCGAATCTGAGTGAGCAGGAAAAAGAAAACATGACTATGGCTGTTATTTTCCAATAAACAAAGTTTGAAAGGGACCATACTTCTCATTAGGGCAGAGTAATCAATGGTGGCTGTTGTGAAGCCAGAGGTGCCAGAACCCGGTGGTCCAGCAGGGCCAGGTGGTCCTGGTGGGCCTCGAGCAATTCCTCTTTCTGTTGATAAAGAGATAGTCCGCCTAAAGTCCTGCATCAACTCATTCAATAGATTATTGTATTTCTGTGTCTTTACCGTTCATTATCTTGAATACATATGTAGCAATTTGCTCTATAGTGTAACTGCCAAAAGCGCCTTCGCCTGCTGTCCCTGGTGGTCCTTGTGGTCCTTGTGGCCCTGGTGGTCCTGTCACATATCTCTTCACATCATCTCCTAAATAGTAAGAAACAATTGTTATTAGTAGCACAGTTCAAATAGACTCATTGTAAATGTGTACAACAGTCTCTGTACTTACTCTGTAACAGTGCAATGAGAGCGCTGACTGTCAGAGATCCTTGACCAGGAGGCCCAGGTGGTCCAGGTGGACCCGGGACACCAATTCTGACATTCGAGCCTGAACCTGAAATTGTACATTCAGTTGTTTTACCTCACAGTAAAAAATACACTTCATACCAATCAACCAATCAATGTAAATTCTGACAAACATACGCTGCAGGTATGCAATGAGCCTAACAGCCAGGTCGTCCAGAGAGCCAGAGAAGGACCCAGGGTGTCCAGGAGGCCCAGGTGGACCTGGAGGTCCAGGGACTGCAAACTGACTGCTGCGGCCTGCGTGCACACACATTGTTTTTATTGTTAAAGGATGTTGCCTAATGTCTAAAGGTTTAGTGTAATAAAAAAGAGGTCCTACTTATGTAGTCAGTGATGTACTGGCGCATCTCACTGGAAGAAGAAAAGGAGCCTGGCTGGCCAGGAGGTCCTGGAAGTCCAGGAGGACCAGGAGGACCTGAGGTAACCGACACTGAGCCTGTAATAAGTCACAGAGAAGGTTCAACTACCAAACTACCAAACAACTGAGCTTAACATTAAAAATGTGCCCATTATTCTCATGTAATGTCAAATTGATTTAGAATTTACCTCTTGAAGAGCCTGGAACCCCAGGGTCCCCTTCAATGAGAACAATACAAATGTAGTTTACAGTCAACATAACAGGACAATAAATCTTGAAACCATCAGATGTATCTATGTAAGTTTACCTTTAATTCCCTGTGGCCCTGGATGTCCAGGGGGCCCTGGCGGTCCTGGAGGTCCTTGCACAGTTTGTACTCCACTGTATGATACTGTAAATAGTAACAATCACATTCACATGTCATTTACAAAAACACTGTTAATGAGAAAGTGACTGCATCTGAAGCCTTTAACTGACCAGTGTTTCCTGGTCTTCCTGATTCACCTGAAAAACAAAGTGTAGCTTGAGTCAATAATACACAACATATACTACACAACCTGTATTATTTTGTGTTAAGTTCAGTGATATTATAAAGACAGTAAACCTGGTAGGCCTCTGGGTCCTGGGGCACCTACAGGGACAGCAAATTATTGTCACAACGTACTATACTATACATTAAAAAATAATATTTGATAATATTCATATTTTTAATAATAATAATTACCTGTTGCTCCTTTTTGTCCTGGTATCCCAGGAATACCAGGGGGTCCAGTGTAAAAGGTTGTACCTGTCAACATTCACGTTTACTCATCAGTAATAGTGCTTGGCTGATTATACAGAGCAGCCAAATACTTAACAAACCTGAGCTGGATGCAAATCCTGCATCTCCTTTGTCTCCTTTAGGTCCTGGTCTCCCGTACCCTAAAAAGATTATTATTACATTTTGATTATTTCAATAAATGTAGACCAGAAAGTAAAGTCCTATTTACAATACTTGCCTGGCTGACCTGGAAGACCAGGAGGACCGGGAGGACCGGGAGGACCTTGTCGTGAATCACCTGAGATTATTCAGATTGTCAGTGACAGATTTAATTAATTAGATGTCAAACTTTTTATGAACAAATATACAACATATCCATGAGTAAGATGATTTGATGATTTTTTTTGGGTTACCTGGACGTCCAGGTGGTCCAGGAGGACCAGGTGGACCTGGTGGGCCAGAAACCCCAGATGATCCACTCGAAGAGTATTGATCTGAATAGAAACAGTGCATGTTTCATAAGATATGAAGATGAGCTCACTAAAAACAGGAGGTTCAGCACTGAAAGAGTTTCTTTGTATTTACAAAGCACTCACTCTGAGTTCTACTTGAGCTTATGGTTTCACTTGTTTTTACTGATATTCCTGGTTCTCCCTGGTCTCCTTTGTCACCTTTAGGACCTGAAAGACAAATGTAGCATTACACAGGACATAAGGAATCTCTCATTTCAATACCTCTAAGTCAAGCTTTAACACTTTAACTGAAAAAGTACTTAATGCTTTGTCTCTAAAACAGGATCAGCATCACAGATGTTTACGCACAACAAGTGCACAACAGAAAAATTAGGTTTATAGTGAAGTTTTCTCTTTAACATGGAAAATTAAGCTGCATGTCTCCTTTCAATTCTCCCCAGTTTTCTGCCCTGTGAGAAACTGAATTTAGTTTATGCATCAAAAAACATCTTTTGCGCTTTTGCAGATCTGGACTTAAGGTAAATGAAAGTCAGTTTGCTGTAATGTGTGACCTACCAGTTTGGCCAGGCAAGCCAGCAGGACCAATGGGGCCTAAACACATCAATCAAAATGATATAAAATGCTGTTGTTGTTGTGTGAAGAAAAGGTCAATGAACATAATGTAACAGAGCCAGATCAGACCTGATAATCCTGGAGATCCTGCAGGGCCAGGAGGACCAGAGGGCCCTGGTGGTCCTGGGATACCCACAGAAGTAGATCCTGCTACAAAACAAAAGAAATGATCACATATTTGTAATCTGTATTTTAATGAGTAAGCAGTAGCCTAAGTAAGAATCTGTGGTCATCTGTTACCTGCATTAATGATCCTTCCTGGTTCACCTGGTTCCCCTAGGCACACAGACAAGATTTTAACAAAACTATAAATGTCCATTTATAGTTTCTTTTAATAATTCCAATAAAAAAACAGCTGCTCTACCTTTGAGCCCAGGATGTCCTGGATTTCCTGCAATCCCTAAAACCAAAATACAGTAGAAAAGCACTGTTACACAGATTCAGATTTATACTGTGTTTCAATGTAATGATGACTAAAAGACACACCTGGTGGGCCTTGAAGTCCAGGTTGACCTATAACAAAGAAATCATTAATAACTGAATATGTTTTTTGATGACAATGTACAACGTTAGTACAGTCATTTCAGGTTGATTTTACCTGGGAGCCCAGCATCTCCCGGCGGTCCAGCAGGACCTCGAAGTCCAGGAGGTCCAGCAGGACCCTGGTCTCCTGGGAGATCACACATAATAACATAATTCAGAGGTTTGATATCTTATATAATAAAAAAACAAAAGTAAGAGATATGTTTGAATGTAATATTAGTATGATCATAAAGATATTTTGTGCTGTATAATTTACCTCTTGATCCTTTTGCACCATCTGGTCCAGACAGACCTAATGAAAAAACATCAGCACATCATCAAATGCCAGTCCATGTAAAATATTTCTGTTGTCATTGTATTGAACAGTAGGGAGAGGCATACTAACTACCCACTGCCCTCTCGTGGAAAATGAGTGTTACTACTGCAATAAAAATTATCTAATGAACTCATATACACGTTTTATGAGGATACAAATGCAAGCATCAGGCTTAATTTAACCTGCTTAAGTAACAATTTATCATACACCCCAACAAGCTCAGACATCATGTCATATCTAGAGAAAAGAATACATGGGATTTTAAATGTAATAATAATAGAAGGAGTAAAACTGCAGTCTTTAATATTTTTAAGTACTGCACTACATTGAGGAGTGTATTGAGATGCTTGTTGTGTCACTCACCCATTGAGCCTTTAGGTCCCTTCTCTCCAGCTTGCCCAGGCAGCCCAGGTAAACCAACATCGCCTAAAAAAAGTGATTTGATCAGAGACTTCACAGCCTATAGAACATGTCCGTTCAAATTGAATGGTGCTACACTGACCTGGCAGACCCCTGAGACCTTTATCACCTGGTTCACCTTAAAGGAACATTAATCATTTGTTAGACATTCTTTTTTTGAAAGCAGTAGTTGTCGTGAAGTTAAAGAACAAACCTTTGAGACCCTGAAATCCTGGAAGCCCTCTGTCACCTAAGCAGAACAAATGTACATGTAAGAAAACATTTTCTACGTGTAAATATGCACTTCCAAAACACGCAACAAAAAATAGACTACCTTTCGGCCCTGGCATTCCTGCCTCTCCACGAAATCCTTGCAAACCTGGTTGGCCTGCAAGAAAACAGACAAAGTGAATAAATGATAGCAGCTGCAACCACTAAGACAACATGTGTCTGGGACTAGCATCACTGAGACTTACCTGGTTGCCCAGGATGCCCTGGGGCTCCTGGTAATCCTACAAAAACAAGGATTGAAAAGTCAATGTAACGTAATCCTCGTAACTAATAATGTCATAATAGCTAAGCTTTCTAGGATGTTTTTTTATAAAATATATTTTTGGTCATTTTCAACCTGTAAAAGGAAGGGAGCAGGGAACTGAAAAATCACAAAAATATTAAATGACAGTGTACATATAAAAGAAAGAACCACATGGAACTAAACAATTTTAAAAAATGTGTGTGTAAATAAAATGTGTTTGGAGTATTATCTTTCTTCTTTGAAAGCATTACTATCATCAGAGGAAGAGGCTCTATACTGCCACCTGGTGCAATTTATATGAATAATATCATGTGGTAATAATCAGATCCAGCTGGATGATATTGTTGCCATTCATCTTCCATTAAATAACTTACCTTTTGGACCGACCGGTCCCATAATTCCAGAAACACCGGGTTCTCCAGCAGCACCTGCAAAAACATGTTTGGTCCATTTAAACCTCTTTTACTTGGATCAATTAAGAAGAGTTTATTTGTAAAATGACCTTTAATGATTTATACCTTTGTCTCCTTTCTCTCCAAAACCTTGTGGCCCAGGTTCACCTCTTGGACCAGATGGACCCTCGCGGCCCCTGATACCTGGTGGCCCCTCTGATCCTTGTTCACCTTGTTCAGACAAACAGGTTCTCATTCAGAGTCTCCTTCATAACATATGGTTTTATTTGAAACCCCTGTAAATTCTACCTGTATTTCCTTTCTGGCCTTTAGGACCCTCAGGACCAGCATGACCCATAGGACCTGGGTTCAAAGGTTAGTGTAAGTAGACATTTAAATCAATTTAAATATACAAAATACTAATAATATTTTTTACCTGGAATTCCAGGGTAACCTGTATCCCCTGTTATAGGAAAAGCATAAACATGATTATGTATTACATCATCACAGACATACAAGTAAAGTATTGAAAATAAACATTTATTTCAAAGTGTCATGTTTCCAAACCTTTAACGCCAGCATCTCCTAAACAATGAAAAAAAATATATTGTTTTTGACTTGTTAAGACAATGAATTGGTGTGCTAATTTTCAAAAACATAAAAATTATATTTACCTTTAGGTCCAGGTAGCCCTCGTTCTACAGAGGAAACTAAATAAGCTACAAAAAAAAAACACATGCCATCAATATCTTTATACTTTGCATTTATGTACATTATTTTACAGTGTGTGAGAGCTTTACCTCTGAATGCCTGAGACTGCATTTCAGATCTCAACATGTGCTGGATGGCCAACTGAAGAGTAGCACCATCCAGTTGTCCTCCGCTCCAACTAAAGCCAGAGAAACCCGTCCCACCAGCACTGCCTCCACTGAAGCCGGTCCCGGCTGAGCCTCCACTGGAGCCGGTCCCGGCTGAACCACCACTGGAGCCGGTCCCGGCTGAGCCTCCACTGAAGCCGGTGCTAGTCCCACTGTAGCGGCTCCCAGAGCTGGTTTCACTGTAGCTGGTTCTAGAATCAGTGATGGTGCCTGTCCCAGCACCACCATTCCTGTCGGAGCCAAAGTAAATGATGGTGTTGCCAGCACCAGTGCCTCCACCCACAGCTCCACCTGCACCAGTTGCTCCACTTGTCCCAGTGGCAGCAGCGCCACCAGCAGCGCCACCTGCTGCTCCACCCACAACTCCGCTTGTTCCAGTACCAGCAGCACCACCAGCAGCACCACCAGCAGCACCACCCACAGCTCCGCCTGCACTAGTCGCTCCACTTGTCCCAGTACTAGCAGCGCCACCAGCAGTGCCACCTGTTGCTCCGACAACAGCTCCACCTGCTGCTCCACCTGCCGTTCCGGCTCCGACTCCTATTCCTATTCTTGTGTTGGTGCTAGTCCCTGAGCCTCCAGCTCCTCCCACATACAGCGTGTTATCAGACCCTCCGCCTGCTGTCCCGTCCACATAGGTGTTGATCTCATTACCACCTGAAAATCGACTGCTGTGAGCCGAAGTGACAGCGGACTCTGCCTCCAGCGTAGCAACACGATTTTTTAACTTCCTCACATCTTCAGCTGTGAAAGACAAGAAAATGAAAGGACTACATCAGTATAGTTCTTCCACAAACACCAGTGTGGATGCATCAAGTTAAATGCAAAGAATGGTTGAAGTATGGTATTCTGTGTTGCAGGCATATGGACATGCAAGTGTTGGTCAGACTTAAAGATTCTACAAAGTTCAACCATTATCTACAATACTTAGTAACTACATTTTCAAAGTTGAGTTCTGATCCAAACAGCACTGTGAAAGGAAAGGTTATGTGAGTTCAGAATAGTCCATTTGAAACCTATTAAAAACTACAAAGCAGGCAGATTAGACACAGATGCAGCATTGATCCAAGGCAAGCCAGGAATCCCACATTCTTAACATCTGCACACTAGGGCAAGTCTGTCCTGCTAAATGTCAAGCGCTCCTAAGTACATTTCCTCCATCATCAGTCTTTGTCCCCTTTAACTGTATTTACTTTCAGCTATTAATTCAGTTGTCTGCTAAATAGAATCCTGAAGATGACAACAAATGAACCATTGTAGTGTCCTTAGTGAGTCTAAACTTCAGTTCAGAAACCTTTTCTCAGGACCTTTTGCTGAAATCTAATTAGCCAAAGCCAAACATTGAGAGACAAAGCAGCCCCCTCTGACAGATAAAAACTGCAACCACAAAAAATCCTCATAGTAATATACTACTACTGCTTCATTTCCAGTTCCTTTTAATCAGTACCAGTAAAGACAAATGAGCATGAAGATTGAAGTGCTAATATTGCTGTAAATATATACACTATAAGTCATTAAATGAGTAATGGTTTTAGGGTTAGTATCTGACTTTACAGAGGCTTGTGCATTTTTATCAGTGTAAGCCCCTTTTTTCTTATTGAAAGCTGAAAAACAAAATGTATGATGTCATGAGGCAGCAATTCCCACATACTGCTCCACTCACTGAATGGGACTTGGACAATACGCTGGGATCATATTTCCATGGGGGGGATTTACTTTTTACAGCTCTTAGCAACAGTGTGGAGTAATGCCTAAAACACAGTATATTGTTTTGGTCCCAGTGAGCTCTGAAGAGATTAGCTTTTGACATCAATGCAATGTTAACTTAATTATTTTATCTTAATTCCTGTCTATGGGTATTTGTATCACTTCTTTTTTTTTTCTTTTTTTTTTTTGCCTTACCCAGCGCAATGAGTCCAAACAGAAGTCCTAGTAGGAGTAGACCCAAGAGGAGGAGACCCAGCAGCCATTTCCACCAAGAGCAACACGAGTCGGAGCAGCAGCAGAATCCTCCACCTCCAAAAATCCCACTGTCCCGGCGGATCTCTGAACACACAACATGGTTATTTGTATTTTTATAAAGCTCTAGTGCAACATATAAATATCAAATAAATACCTGCATACGTGGCTTTGTCTTTCATCAAAACTCCAGAGCTTCCATCTAAACATTGAAAAGCAGCAGTGATATAACATAATACATCTTATTCTTTAGGTGCAGTCTTGTTGGGAAAGTTACTCACAGTAGGAGTTGCCAATGTCTGCCTTAAGTTGAGCTGTGTCACTGTAACTTGAAATAAGTTTCTCTTTCTTAATGGAGTCTCCAGATAGGGATCCTGTACAGACATATATAGTAAACAATCTAGAATTTAAACGAATCCCAATGTTGTAGCATGACACATATACAAATAGTACTTATGAGTCTGCCAGCAGACCTTTTGAAAGATCATGCATCAACTAAGATAGATAAATTATTTATAGAGACAATTCAATTTACATTTTTCTGCCCACATGTGCTGTTGCTTTTAATTGCATGCACCTTTTGGTCTTTGATGTGAATGTTGCTGTTATGTGTGTAATGTCTTTTGCATTATATGTTGTTAATGTCTCTATTTAATGTAACATATTTTAGCTGTTTTAAGTATGATATGTATTTTCAGAACTGTTTTTAATGTGTCAGCATTTACATTTACATTTACATTTATTCATTTAGCTAAAGCTTTTATCCAAAGCAACTTACATTGCTCTACAATAATTACCAGTGTTACAGCCACTGGAGGCAAGGTGGGTTAAGTGTCTTGCCCAAGGACACAACGACAGTCTGAACTGTGGGGAGAGTGGGAATCATACCGTCTACCTTCCGGTTGAAGGACGAATAGAATTTCCCTTTTTTCAGATAAATAAAATTATCTATCTATTAATTTAGCTTCTTCTGTGCTTGATCAAATCAAACCCTAAGTGTGTTTGTGTTTCCATTCATTAATCATTTCTTGCTGCGCACAAACCAATATTAAGCACAAGGATTTAAAGGTGCAGTGTGTATCACTTTGGAGACATCTGGTGGTGACACTGCAGACACATAGATTCACTTTCTACCTGATAAGACCTACAGTAACCCTGCAAGGACATTCTGTTGAAGATGAACAAATCAACTAGAACTGGCTCAGGTGATGAGTATTCTTTAGAATTTAGAAAACATATTTGATCCATGTTCACTGTGTGTTATGAAGGATATGTTACACTCAATGCTGTGCTCCGAGGGATATATATTATATGCTACAAAATTTTATACAGACATCATCAAATCAGATAAATTACAACAACATTTCCAGTATTGACCAAAAGCTAAAGCTAACTTACCTCCTCCAATGTGCACACTGCTGCCACTAGTGAACTGCTTTCCACTATCTTTGGCCAAGATGAGCGTTTCACCATCCCTCTTGGCTGAAACGTTTTCCTTATCTGAGATCCCAAACCTCTTATATGATTCATCTGACTGGGATCTAATGGCTGACAACAGAAACAACATTTTGAATGGTATCAACACTGCGCTCCGACATGGAGGTGCTGTGATGGTGAGATCATTTTCCAGTACGACTCTCCTTACTTGTGGAAACTCCTGAGCTTATGACACCGCCGCCGTTGGAGACATTTTTCTGTACCCCATACCCTGTAAAGGACAAGACATATACAGTACGCACATGTAAACACACAGGTTAGAAGAGAAATTGTCAGGATAAGTCGCACCTCCCGTGTTGGCAATGACGTTGGCCCCGCTGGTGGTGAGCACACTGCCAGACGTGGGCGCCAGATTATTCTGAAAGCCATAAACTGAAAAAGATATGCAGCATTTTAAACTGAAGAGCTTTGTTTCTAGGTAAATTTATAAAACATCTCCGCTTGGCTTAATTTCAGTATTTGCTCAATAATCGTTAGTTAGTACGTTATTTTTCAAGCAATAAAAAAGCCTCTTGACTAACATTAAGCAGCTGTAAGTTATTGTTGCACATGTTGCCAGCATCAAAAAATATTTAGGCCACAAAACATCATTGGAGAGACAATATTTGGTATGGTATGTATTATGTTTTTTTTAAGTCATGGTACCTTCTTTATTAAGTCCATGTCATGTATGTAATATAAGCAGTTTACAGTCTGTTAAACATGTTGCTGCTTTATCGGCTCTGCGGGGATGTCTCTTTTACCTGACAAGGACGAGGGAGACGCAGGGCTGAGCGGGACCGACCCTCCCATGTTGTTGGTGCTGGCCTGGTAACTGTAGCTCGTGGTGCCGGCCGTTGCCACAGCAGAAGAGGGCAGTGTGGAGGTGGACCAGGTAAATGACGGCAGTACAGCGTCCAGCGTGGTGGTGTCGTATTGGGCCGATCGAACAGTGGAATCATACTGACTCGACTTGACGCCAGAGGCAAAGTGGTCCGGCTTCAGGCCAAGATCATACTGCCCAGACTTCAGACTCATATCATACTGGCTGGACTTATAGCCAGTGTCAAACTGCCCTGAAGCCAGACTGGCACTGTACGTACCTGATTTAACACCTGTATCGTACTGCCCTGACCTAACACTAACGTCATATGCACTGGACTTTAAGCCTGTATCATACTGCCCTGACTTCACCCCAACATCATAAGCACTTGTTTTTAAGCCTGTACTAAACTGCCCTGACTTTACACTGACATCGCGCTCACCAGTGCTGAACGGTCCGAAAGAGATAGTGTTGTCATAAAGGCCGGTGGTGTCGATGAACTGGTCTGATCTCACGCCACTGTCATACATGCTTGAAACTGTGGAGAGATGGAGAACACGGTTATGTTTCAATTTTTGTATAATTTTCAGTTAAAGCCGTCTTGTGGTTGGTTGCAGTATTGGCCATTAACATAGGCACCGTTATTCTGAGTCAAAATACACCTGACATCTAAAACATTTTAAACAATTGGCCAGATTTAATATTTTAATTTTTTTAACAAATTTTTCAAATATAGAACTGATACTGACAATGGCAGAAAGAAGGAAGTAGAAAAGGGTGAAGTGATTGTATTGAAACAATCACTGTTGTTAACATCACCTAATTGTTTTTTGCAGATTTTACTTTGGCTGGCCAAAAAAGTTAATGTGCATTTCATGTAGATGGAGAACAGGTTTTAGACAAATTTGAACTGGATTTAGTCTGATTTGAACAGGTTTTAGTCAGATTTGAACAGGTTTAAGTCAGATTTGAACCGGTTTTAGTTGGATTTTAACCAGATTTAGTCTGATTTAAAAATTATTTTAGTCAGATCTGAACAGGTTTTAGTCAGATCTGAACAGGTTTTAGTCAGATTTGAAAAGGTTTTAGTTGGATTTGAACCGGTTTTAGGCAGACTTGAAGACGTTTTAGTCAGTTTTTTAACAGGTTTTAGTCAGATTTGATATGAACAGGTTTTAGTCAAATTTGAACAGGTTTTTGTTGGATTTGAAGAGGTTTTATTTCGATTTGAACAGGTTTTCAGTTGGATTTAAACCGGTTTTAGTCTGATTTGATATGGTTGTATTTGGATTTGAACAGGTTTTAGTTTGATTTGAACAGGTTTTAGTCAGATTTGAAAAGGTTTTAGTTCAATTTAAACAGGTTTTTTTTTGGATTTGAAAAGATTTTAGTCAGATTTGAGCAGGTTTCAGTCAGATTTGAACAGGTTTTAGTTTGATTTGAACAGGTTTTAGTCTGATTTGAACAGGTTTTAGTTAGATCTGAACAGGTTTTAGTCAGATTTGAACATGTTTTAGTCGGATTTTAACAAGTTTTATTTGGATTTGAACAAGTTTTAGTTGGGTTTGAACAGGTTTTAGTCAAATTTAAACGGGTTTTAGTCAGATTTGAAAAGGTTTTAGTTGGATTTGAACCGGTTTTAGTTGGATTTTAACCAGTTTTAGTCTGATTTAAAAATAATTTTAATCAGATCTGAACAGGTTTTAGTCAGATCTGAACAGGTTTTAGTCAGATCTGAACAGGTTTTAGTCAGATCTGAAAAGGTTTTAGTCAGATCTGAACAAGTTTTAGTCAGATTTGAACAGGTTTTAGTCAGATCTGAAAAGGTTTTAGTCAGATCTGAACAAGTTTTAGTGAGATTTGAACAGGTTTTAGTTGGATTTGAACAGGTTTTAGTCAAATTTAAACGGGTTTTAGTCAGATTTGAAAAGGTTTTAGTTGGATTTGAACCTGTTTTAGGCAGACTTGAAGAAGTTTAAGTCAGTTTTTTAACAGGTTTTAGTCAGATTTGATATGAACAGGTTTTAGTCAAATTTGAACAGGTTTTTGTTGGATTTGAAGAGGTTTTATTTCGATTTGAACAGGTTTTCAGGTGGATTTAAACCGGTTTTAGTCTGATTTGATATGGTTGTATTTGGATTTGAACAGGTTTTAGTTTGATTTGAACAGGTTTTAGTCAGATTTGAACAGATTTTAGTCAGATTTGAACATGTTTTAGTTGGATTTGAACAGGTTTTAGTCAAATTTAAACGGGTTTTAGTCAGATTTGAAAAGGTTTTATTTGGATTTGAACCGGTTTTAGTCAGACTTGAAGAGATTTTAGTTGTTTTTTTAACAGGTTTTAGTCAGATTTGAACAGGTTTTTGTTGTATTTAGATTAAACCGGTTTTAGTCTGATTTGAAATGTTTGTATTTGGATTTGAACAGGTTTTAGTTTGATTTGAACTGATTTTAGTCTGATTTGAAATTTTTGTATTTGGATTTGAACAGGTTTTAGTTTGAATTTGAACAAGTTTTAGCTGGCTTTAAAATGAGTATTAGTCTGATTTGAACAGGTTTTAGATGGATTTGAACAGGTTTATGTCTGATTTGAACAGGTTTTAGATGAATATCTAGAACACAAAACAACCAAAATGACTCTAAAACAAACCAAAGAGAATTGGGTCACGGATCATTTGGTCTTTTGAAATATGTGTCCACTGAACAGTGTTGTGACTGATCACATTCATTGAACAATAGTTCATGAACTCAGTCATATTTTGGGTGAACGTGAACTGAACGTGCTGTATTACTGCCTGGTGAACGTTATTGTCAACTCGTTCATTCTGATGTCTGTGAACGGCACACTCGCTCAGGTTAACTTCGTTTAATAGGGTGCCAGATTTCTATAGAGCCTCCCAGGCGAAAACCCGGTCTTAATATGTAGCGGAAAAACACCAAATCTGGCAACACCAGCCACCAGTGTCGCACCGCCGTCTGCCGCATGCGTGACGTATTAAAAAAAAAAAAAAAAGGTGACAGCAGCGTGTAGCAAGGCGTATGATCATTTAAAAGAATTTTATAATCTTTAGGACAAGGTCGGTGAGAATGGGAGAAATCTCACTTTTCTGTGCAAACTTTGAAAGGTTACTTAATAATGTTTAAATGTTTTGCACTTTGAATATTGCACTTTCGAGTTCAACCTTAATTTCCTACCTCAGCCCGGTTCCTACCTCAGTTTGTGTTAGTAGAATGGTCTTGGAGGTTTTACTATTCATGTAACTTGTTTGTTGAACCTGCCTGGTATATTTTTCCAGGATTCCAATATTGTGTTTTAGCATGTGGACATGGAAAATTATTAAAATTTAAAAACGTTTGCACATTAATGATTACTGTCCTGTTTTTCTTTTAATAATTCCTCATTAAAAAAGACCATTCAAGCAGCACAGTTTTCCTCATGTTTTTTAGAATGTATTGTAGGGTTGAAAGCTGCAGCTGCAGCTAAAATAATTGCTGTCTGTGATTCTACTGTATATGGGCTGTGGCAATAATTTTGAAAATGAATAGCTTGCAGCAACATATGGAAAAAAAGAACTATGAACTGGTTTATTTTTGGAACTGTGAACTTAGTTAAAAATTTTGAAGTTTGAACTATGAACTGAACTAGTTCATTTTAAAATTTGTGAATTGAACTTTGAACTAGTTCTTGTAGAAACATTCCCAACACTGCCACCGAAAGAAGTTTGGAAAACACTGATCTAAAGTGTCATTTTTGAAAATTCCTTTTATGTGTTTTGTTTTGACAAATTGGTTCAACCAAACTCTGTATTTGTAATTTGAGTATTTATCCTTTTATTCTAAAATATTGCTACTTACTCCAAGGCACACATTTAGTTTAAGTTTAAATCTGTTGCTGCTTGAAATACTTACAAACCAAATAACGACAAAGCCAACGCATCTGGGGATAGTGTTCATTGTTTTATGCTTACTTGCAGACCCTTTAAATAACGTCTTTATCTGACATTTGAACGAATGCTTCGCCGGTGACTCAAAGAACCTGATAATAAACAAGTGGTGCTAAATTAAGCCATGTTTGGAGTGTGAGACGGGGGAAAGAGAAAAAGTGTTGCACAGTATACAGATGCATGAGGTAATGAATACCTGACTGAGTGGCCACTGAAACAGTCTTGGTCTCCTTTTTGGGGACCGGCAGCGTGATGGAGGCGCTGGAGGAGCGGGTCGGGCTCACACTGCTGGAGCGGCCCTTCAGCAGCTTCTTCACGTCATCCAGCTCTGTCCCTGAAACAACACAGTCACTCTGACTCCGAGCCATGGAACGACTGTGAACAACTGTGTGTGTAGGTAACAAATAGTTCATACCAGAATCATTTCAAGCTATTCCACTTTACTCAGATCAGTAAAGTCAACACATGTTAACCTTTTACTTCCTCTGTTAAAATGAGGTGGCAAGGCCTCTAAAAACATTTATTTGGTATTAAATTTTAAATGATATTGCAGTTTATTGTATACAATGGCAATAACAACACAAAAAGAGTTAAAGCATATAAAGATTGTTAGTTTGAAGAACTCTGGGACAAGCCATACATCAAAGTAAGCCACATACTATGGTGTACACTTAAGTTATATTTTTAAGACATAAATAACATCACAGAAATATGAGCCCTCTATGTGTAACTGGGGGTGGTTCAAGGGGTTGGCATTTAACCTAAACCTGACCTTTCTATATTTATGTCTTACTCTGTCTCTGGAGACAACACAGCTGAGATAAAGTAGCTTATTATTGTCAGGTATCTTAACCGTGTAACTGTGACTGATTGAATCTGCTGTCATTAAAAAGCCTCAAATAAAAAAGGTGAGGCTTGCAAATTGGGGTTAACTGTTAAAATAATTGCACTTATAAACCAGCAGGGGGAGTGTCTAATGTCTGCCAGGTTCTGACCTAAATTAAGGAGGTGGCGCAAACTCTGACTCATGTGTGCCATTGTGGCCAACACACTGTTGGTTTTCTACCTATTTTTTCCTCCTTTTCAAATGAAAACAATGAAAGAAATCCCAGTAGACTCTAGTTTCAAGCTCCACATTTTCTTTCTTATCTATTAGGCTTAAATCTACAGTGTGCACATGTGTTACTGATTGAGGTTTAACAGTCCCAAACGTGTCTGTGAGTACAGGAGTAGAAAGAATGCTCTGTGGGTGATTTACTGAACTTCTCTGACAGGGACATAACTCTAACAACACACTGTTCTAATGTCCCAGAGTCTGTGTGAATAGACCCAATATATAAAGATGCTTTTGTTGCTTTACGAGGAGTTGCGTAACTATCGCCGTGCAAATCCTTGTCTCAAATGCTCTTACATCTGCTGGCTGTGGGAGACGCGCTCTGCAGCCTGGCTCGGATCTCACTCTCTGGAAGAAACACACAGTGGACAAAAGAATTCCGATTTAATAAAAGCAAAGCCTGGACGATTCACAGTCAGATGGTCAGATATAACGAGGAGAAGTGTTGAGTACCTCTGCTTTCACTCCTTCCTCTTGAGCTGCTGGAACCTAAGAGAAAAACACACACATAAACAGATGAAGCTGGAGGAAGATTAAACAACTGCAGTCTATATAAACGCATATGGTTGTCATTCGCACTCACAATAGTTTCCATAATCTTTGCGTGTAAATTCAGGAGAGGAATTTGCACTGGAACTTCCTAGATGAAAACACAATAAGTAGGAAGAACTAAAAACCTCACCCTTGTGCCCGTCTGCTTCCTTGACTCCCTCTGCTTCTAAACCCACACCATGACAACGCCAACCCAAACAGCTCACCGTCATAACCTCCCGAGCGGCTTGACACGACCTTCCTCTCTCTGAATGCTGGTGAGAGTCCGCCGGAAGAGCTGACGGCCTGTGTCCTCCTGCCACCACCAGACGAGCTGCTGGACTTCACCTTTGTGACCGAGCTCACGAGGTAACTGCTCCCGTTGCCGTACCCCTCAACGTCCAAGAATCCCCCGCCTCCGTCGGCCCCCCCGGAGGAGTCCCCACTCAGGTAGACCCCTGAGGAGGAGGCGTAGCTGCTGCCAACGCCTACAGACGCTGCAGGGACAGTAGAGCATGTTATTTTGGCTGTTGAGGAAGTGGCCCAGAAACTATTAACAAAGCAACTAAAGCAAAAGTGTTTTATGTTTTTGCTGAGCTTTTCCAAATAATTCAGGGGATAGCAAAAGTTTTGACATGTCATGGCCATACAGTTCAAAGCCATTGAGTTAAATGCAGATGCTTTATATGTGTACAAAGTAAATATTGATAGGTAAACACAAAGGGAGGCACAAAGCTGTGTACATACTTTTTGCCTATTTTGGTTTGCACTTTTACAGCACTAAATGTACACAAAACTACAATCTTTCATGTGCAGATTAAATAATAAAACACTCCAATCAGGCTCCAGCCATTTTCTTTTGTGGTCCAGAGTCTAAAGATTGTGTTTATAAGGAATGATGAGAGCATTTTTTACAACTTCTTTTACCAGCAACTAAGCCCTTCAAAATCCTCAGTAAAAGCCAGATTCAGTAACTAAAACCTCCCCATTTCTGTAGCGCGTGGGGAAAGTTGCTCTCACATGAAGAGAAATAAGTTCCACTGCTGTTCTGGGTTAAGACATTCTTCTCCAAACCCAGCCCTCCAGCACCACTGGACATATTCCTGTGATTTGATCCGCCGGTTCCCTCTAGCAACCAAAAGACACACAGCAAAACAAAAAGAGCTTGTTACTCATCGGGAAACTTCCTGCAAAAAAAAAAAAAAACCACGTGGCTATAATTATTATATTATGTTTGGGGTTTCTCTGTTGATATTGAGAGAGGGAGAAAAAGGGAGGCTTACTCGGTGGGAGAGAAGTCAGTCGAGTCGTGGATGTGACGGTTTCTGTTAAAACTGCTTAGACACATGGGAGAAAATGATCAGCCACTGCACAATACTGTCCACTAATCATTTTCTATGATAAAAGATATTTACAAAACAGATTTCATGCTATTCCGTTGTTAGAGTTGGCAGGTGTTGAGTGGTGCATGTGAGGACTGCTGGCATAGTGATGAGTTCAGGGCTAATTTAATGATAGCGTTAAGTGCCTGTTTAAGCCGTCTTGCCACACTGTCACAATGTGAAGGGCCTCGACGGCGTGGACGGGTGATAAGCACAGCAGTCAAGTGGAGCTGTCACTCAATCGCTTGTGTTCAATGACAAGTATGTGCAGGTTGTAAACTGGAGTCTGAAGCCACGTTAACACAGAGCTGGAAGTGTACGGCTCGCGGGTTGGTACGGAGGCGTAAGCCGAATGAGCAGTGAGGTCATACGTGCTACACGAGTCGTGTTTCTGGGTGGGAAAGATATCATATTTATGAAGCAAACTTCAAGTTGCCTACAGGTTATCTCACGCTTAATGGTTTTCAGTAAGAGTTGAAAGACACTGACTAAACGGACCACATCTAAAGCTGTAATCGCTGGAATAGTTTTGTTTGAGTTTATTAAAAAAAAATACTAATTTTACCTTCTTTTCTCCTTGGAATTTGATTATCACAAGAACAAGAAAATGCTGCCAAAGGCGTATATTATGTTATGCTTCAGTGCTTTGTAACCCTCTATGATAATGGAAATTATTCTAACAGTGTGCCGTACCACCCTGACGCGTACCGTATTGCTCCAGTGAAAACATCGTATCCAGGATTAACCAATACACCTAAATACTTAGAACAGGGCTTTTTAATAGTCTTTATTTGTATTTATCATTATTTGACTATTAAGAAAACATATGCAATAGCTCATGCCATTTTTGAATGTTCCTTTGGGGGAAGTAATATGGTTTAAAATTGAATAAAAAAATGTATCCAGTTGTTATGACACTTTTTTTAAGCAAAGATTTATATAAAATTTATTCCATTTTAATTTCTATTACTTCTTGCACCATCAGTGTCAAGGTTTCATTTGTTTATATGACCTATGTCTGACACAAAGCCGCACCATCATGTCTGTTTTTCTTTCCTTGTGTCCTTAACTCGAAAACAACAAACTGTTTTGGAAAGTACAACATGAACAAACTCAGAGTTCAGGACTGACGAATAAAAATCCAAGAGTGACTAATGACATGTTTTAGTCGGTCAGTGTCAAACATGTAATCAGGCGTTCTTTGACCTCTTCAAGCTTCCCCCAAAGTCAATGCATTGGTGCCAAGATTTGATTTAGACTGAATTCCACCCTGGATGCAAGTCTTTAAGGCGACTTTCATTCTCATCCGCGAGCAAGAGTGGAAACTATGAGCAGCTGAAGTGACAGTAAGCTCCCCCAAAGAAAAAAGAGAAACACCCAAGTACAGGCAAGAGTTTGTGCTTTGTGCTTGTATCGAGGTAAAGACTAAAATCACACAGCCACAAGTTTTCAAAGATCATTTCTGTAGCCACAATAAAAACTATGAATACCTGGCAATTTCTAACAGTGTTTTTGTAGAAATATGTGTGTCGTGGGAGACAAGACATATCTCAGTGTGTCTGCAAAGTAAAACGAATGAATGGCTTTTTATAAACCCCCAGGGGGGCAAAAAGGGGTATAACCCCCCCCATCCTTCCTGAGAGGGGTATCACCCGTGATCTTTTAATCTGTACCCCAAGTAAATGTCAACACTATATTATTACAATATTAATGTCAAAATGATTAGTTTATTACATCTTCGGTTCATGTTTTTAACAATAGAACAGTCCAATACCCCTAGAACTGCCATGGAGCTCATTTTTACCCCTCAGAGGTTTGCGGGGGTTGTATTTGTTATAATGTTCTGAAATAACAGGATGACCAATAAAAGGATTTAAGAAAAAAGGCATAAATTATGAGATGTTAGGATCGAATATGAAAGATGATGCTTTGAATTCAAAATACAAAAGGGGTAAAAATGACCCATCAGCAGTTTTAGTTTTAAAAGCATTAGGGCAGGTTTTTGATAGAAGTTACAATAAGGTCAATGGCCATTTAGGTACAAGTATAATTTAATTTTAAAAATATTTTAGTCAATTTTATTTGTTTAGGAATCAGACTACATTATACTATATCATTGAAAAGCTTTTAAGGACTTTCTTCCCCTTCATTTTTAGTTTCATTAAAAGACAAACCTGCCCCAGTGTTGGGTCTGAATCAAATGTGAACAAATGAGAACTCTCACCCCTCTCCTCTGACATTCCTGTGGAGAAGTCCATCCCTCTCGTTAAATCCTCCATCCCATCTTATCAGCTGAAACAACGATGAACTTGGTCTTAAAATCTGTTATGTCCTCAAACCTTAATGTGGTTAGATGTTGTATTAATAAGGATCGAATATCAAAGAGCAAAAGTCACATGTCAGGAAAAATGTGAGTTTAAATGGGCTTCAAACGACACACAACAGACAAATAACTATGTCCTAACCGGGCCTCAGCCTTCTTCTGAATAATCCATGACTAAACTTTCCCTTCTTTCTATTTCTAATGCATGATTTAAAGGAGAAACAAAACATTACATTGTGATCGTTCTGGACGCCACAAAGGCATAAATCGTGAGAGCGAGCGCTAGTCTATGCATTTGGAAACACTGGGGATTTATTTTATCTCTTTGAAAAGTATACCAACAAAGGGACAAAAGGGGTGTTGGATGAGTGCTCTTCGTGAATAGACCATCCTCCCACCACACCCTTGCAACCACAGACATTTAAACACACGTGTTTAAGACACTGCACACGGTCCAAGAAATACGGTCCAACTCTGAGCAAACTACAGGACGCTTTTAAATTACTGAGGTGATTAAACTGTGGATGTAACAACTGATAAAATGCATGTGATATAATCCAAGGCCTTAGGAAAAATGTTTATTGGGAGACTTACAGTCCTCATATGACATACTTAGAAAAGCCACGACTAAAGCCAGCTATAAAAACTGAACTATAACCTTGTATAAACTTGGCATTAAACAGACTCAACAGGTCTTAAACAGGACTAAACAGAGAAGGTTCAGGACTAGTCAAAGATCAAAAACCTGGACTTTACCTGGACCTATACTGAAACTAAATAAAAACACATGTGTGAACCTGGTCTAAAATCAGGGCAGGAGTCATAAGTCATGACTATGGAGAATATAACCAGGACAAAATGGATGACTAACTAAAACCAAAACCTGGACTAGCCATGGACTACAACAGCAATAAACCAAGACTAAAAACAGAAGAAAAGTCCAGGTCAAAACCTATTTTGAACCCAGGACTAAACCATCTTTAAACCCAGCAGTAAACAGGGACAGAACATTGAATACAACAGGACAAAAAATTAAATTAAATCAGGACTAAATATGGACTAAAACAAGACAAACACTAGAACAAAACGCAAGATGAATCTTGGTCTGAACCAGTTTTGAAACCCAGGACTGAACAAGATTAAACCAAAGCTGGACTGTCCTCACAGAAAAAAAAACATTTTTAAACCCAGCAAAAGAACAAAACCAAGACAAAAACCGGACTAAACTTGCAACTAATCCAAGACTTAACTAGGGCTCAGCCCAGCACTAAACTAGAGCTAAATATGGACTGCAACACGTCTAAAGAAAAACTACACCTAAACCAGACAAAAACAGGACTAAACCAGCTGAACCCACATGGATTACAACTGGACTAATTCAGAACCAACTCACAACTAGACCAGCTCTAGTCTAAAACAGTTACCCTTCCCTAAACCAGGACATCTAAATGCAACACTAAACCAGTACTTGTGCAAGACCAACCCAAACATAAAACATTAAGCCCCTAGATTAAACCATCACCCAAACCAAGCCCTGATCCTGTGGACCTACACAAGAATAGAGCAGGACTAAAGCCTGCACTGAAAGCTGGACTAAATCCAGTGCTAAACCTACAAGATTTAGAAACATTTAAAGGTTCCAGCTCATGACCAATGACCCTAATAACCATAAAGTCAGCTGGGTCAAGGTTGGCATCATGTGAATCCCTGGATGACTTTAGCCTCCACAAGGAGCACCATTATCCTGTTAGTTGATGCTGCCCCTGTGGTGGTCCTGTGGGGTATATTTAGTCGGATGTAAATAGCTTCCCAAAAGCTCCCTACATGTAAAACTACCCCGCTATCACTGTGACAGACAGCTTTTTAGATGGCACCGGAAGAAAAGTGATCCCCTCCTGACTAAAGAAACATGTCTGTAAAGTTTACATTGTTACATTTTGCTGCAATAAAACTTAGCGCAAATCCAGCAATAAAGAATAAAAAAATGACAGCCATCACCAACAAAAGTTCCCAAGTGAGGTTATTAGCGCATAGCAGGCAGACAGGTGAGAAGAAACATCCACGTTTAAGCTCCACTCTTCACAATACACCGTTAAATCCATACCTTCAGTGACAAAAAGCAATCAAAACACAATTCCTCTCAAGATGGAGCAAGCGCACAGTCCAAAACAGAGCTAATGTGTTGTTATAAAGTTCCGAGATGCGCACAAGTGGGATGTTCTTAAAGTCCTCGCTCGTTTCCTTTGTGTGTGTTTTTTTTTCTTTCCCTTTTCTTCTCTTAACTTTCCCAGACAAGCCAAAACAGAGATTTGGGCTTGGGTCCCAGCCGCGCCCATCAGCGTTGGAGCTTGGCAGGCAGGTGTAGCAGAAGGCACGAAAAGCAAGAGACGAAGAAGAAGAAGAAGAAGAGAGAAAACAGAGCCGCAGGGAACTAATTTACTTGTCAATCTCTGCCCCTGCGTAGACACACCGTCGACCCAGCCCTGTAAAGAAAAAGCGTGATGCGTTAAACTGGACCCCTCCCGCTGTTGTGCTGCTGCTTTAGTCACCACTTTTGAAAAACAGCAAAAGTTGGACTGAGTGGAAGGGTGCGTTTAGGGAGGCTGTTCTTTTCTTCCTCCTTCTCTCTCGCGCTCTTTCACACACTTTTGTGGCGCGTAGGAGTGAAGGCTGCCCACCGTGAAACCAGGCCAGTTCAGGATGTACTCATCTATTGTGCTGCTGCACATCTGGCAAGCACATTGGAAAAGTATGGTTTTGGTCGTAATAAAGTTATTTAAAGACCATTTCCCCACATATTTATTTCAATTTTGTCTTGTTTTTTTGTTTATTTTATTTTACAGTTATGGTGCATTATCATTAAACATTTACACCTGTATGATAATCTCATCTGTACAGCTTTTTGCACTCTGGGTTACTGTGATCTTTCATGTTTAAGCACAGTTTAGATAGAAATGCAGGCAGTTTCAGAAGTAAACTATGCATGTATGCATGTTACTGCATCATAAATGTGTATCTGACCAACACACTTTTGCTGTAAAGTTGGCACCAGCTCCAGTGTACTACAGAATCACTGTTTGTTATTGTAAAAGCCAAATAACATAGATTTTGAAGAATACAGTTGAACAATATGGAACAAACTATGTTTTCACCTCTCTCACACTTTGTGTATTTGGAAAAATAGACATTTAGACATTTGAGGGTAAACACACTGGTGGAAGAGAAAGTGGTTAGCACTGTTGCATCACAGCAAGAAGGTCCTGAGCTCCACTCCCGAAACAGGAATCTCCAAGTATTCCTGTTTCCCCCAACAATCCTCAAAAAACATACACTGTAGTCTCCTGTTTGTAACATGATGAATTACTGATGTAAGATCTGAAGAGGGTCCACAGGTGCCCCCTGAGCGGCTGGACACTGCTCCACAGCATGGATAAATGCAGAAAAAAAATTCACACACATGGTTAATAAAGGGTAACTTATCATAATATATATAAACTGGGTCCATTCATAGAATATCCCTTCAGGGCTACCATAACTGTTCATGTGGTCTAGAAATGGCTTGGGGTTACTTAGCCCTAGTTTTCTTTGGTACAACAGAAATTGAAAAAGGATTTGGCACAGGACCCATGTCTGGTTGTCATCAGTGTTTTAAAAGACAGGTATCACAAAAAAACACGTCATTCAGAGTTCTGCAGCATACATTGTTGAGCGTATAATATTACCATTGTTTTTATCATAAATTAATGTAATTGTGCATTCTTCTTTGTACAATATCATGTTTGTACACGTCTTTATCTGTTAAAATATCAGCTTCCAAATTTGGAATAATGATAGTTTTTATGTGACACCACTGAGAGAGGCCTTCCACTGCATTTTTCGGGAACTGCTTCTAATTATACCATCATAATAACTGCTCAAATCTATTCATTTGCATTTTTGCATTTAGAGACAAATTAGATGCTGCGCTCCGATGGCAGCCGCAAGTGCCACGAGGATCCTTCATCCACCCAACCAGCGTGAGTCACAGCCCAGTGGGTACGGCTCTAATCTGCTAAAATGATGGGAACAAATGGCCCCAAAGAGGGAATCTGGAGGAGGAGCTGCTGTTACATCTATGTGTAAACTCCATTCACGCCAGATCTAACAGGAAAAGGGCTGGTGAAACAAAGAGGAGGGTCTGTGCAAGATTTGTGAGGTCAGGACATACCATTGTTAGTGATAACACATTTCCAGTCAATGTAGCATCAGTGAAAAAGTTTGGGAGTATCTTGGTGTTTTGTGTCCAAAGTTCATTCTAGATTTGGAAACAGCAGCTGTCCAAACAAGCAGGTCTGCTGAGTAGTTCTTCAAGAGTCTTCACTCATGTCCTGCAACATGATCCTTATTAACAGACTGGGAACGGAGGAACGGGAAGTCCCAATTCTGAATATAAATACAAACATACGACAACTGAGCACATGTCATTGCTAATATAAGACTGCTGCTTTTGAGCTACAGGATGCATTTGTGATCCCATTTTGTGCTACATTACATTATTTGCAGATGATGCTCAAGAGGCACAAGAAATGTATCATTCAAGTCAATATTAATGTCTATGGTCCATAAATAATATAATATCTGTACCTGCTATTTCCCATGTATACAACATAAAGAACTCATTCTGAGAAAAAGTGGTATCAGGACATCCATAACATTAAAAGAAACCAGTGTCTCATCTCTATTATCACTTCGTGAGAAGCTGTTGTAAACAGTTGTCATCACATTAATATCAATTTATTGTCAATAAGCGGTATATCACAAGGCAACTGTAATCAGATAATGTTTGTCAAGATAATGAGACATGCACACAAGTGGAATCTGGCACAAGGTGCTGGGAGAAAACCGACATCTTGCCCCCAGGTAAAGCAAAAAGAAAAAAAAGTTACATTGTGTGACTATTGAAGATTGGATGTTGTTTAGCGTCTCATTGCAAACCGCAGAAAGATTTATAGATATTGTTTTGCGATGTATGCTTAGATGTTCAGAGTCATGGCTTTTGACGGATGGCTTTTTGTTTTATAATAAACAGTTATAAACTTGTGATGATTCATTGTGAGCAGACTTATTGAAGTAGGTTTGAAAATGAGCTCACCGAAAACTAAAATACAAGCTTCTCCTCCTTTGTCTTCTCATTTGTCATTTGTTGGAACAAGAATGAACGGGTTCTGTGGAGCCATTACAGAACTCCTATTTCTCTTTTTTATTTTGCCAATATTCTTCTATTACAGTTCCTCAGTCTTCTAAAGAAAATAGAGCAAGCTCTGCCTCTTCCTGTGGATCTGTAAATATGGCCTTGTGCAGCTTGTTGTCCAGATGCACTCTAAAGTATAGTGGACTCGGTTTTCATCTCAATTTTAGCACCATTTTAGAAACAACGAATCAAAGAAAAAGTGGAGAGGTTAGAAAACTGCTATTTAAAGGCCACTAAAGATGACAGGCAGTTATTTAAGCAGAGGCAGTGGCACAAATCAGTCAGCTAAACACTGTTGGATTTGATACTAATAGTTGTCAAAGCTCAAGGTTAGTCATTTTAAGAAGTAAAATGTAAAATCCTTCAGAGGAATTAATAGCACAGACATGACAGTGAGACCTTCTTATGACTAGGCTGTATTATATGCCAGCCTAAGTGTTGGCTGCCTCTGTGTCTCACATACAGCCTCTAGATTCTGTAACCTCATACTATCACTGCACTTCCTACACTTATCATAGAAAAGCAAAGCACTAGTCACCTCATGTCACCTTTGTAAAAGTAAACGATAGCGCTGACTCAGCCAGAGTTATTATCGTTAATCCTCATCTCTGCACATTCATAGGTTTAAAATGATACAAATTTCCATACCCCGAGGTGTGTAATTTTGCCCAGGTAGCACTAGTCAGGCCTAGGCAGGTACTTTTAATTTACACCTCTCCTTAAGGCTAAAGAAAGGGAAAAGGACATCAGGGCTGATGCACTGTAAATCATACAAAGGTGTTTGCAGTACACAGATGTTTAAAATAAATCTTTTAATAGGGGTGAATCAGCGGCTGAGCCAATGTGAATCACAGAATGAGTCGACCCCACCAGACGTGGTAACCAAGTAACAATAACACAAGCAGACAAGAAGTGCTGTGTTACTTGGACACATGGAAAGTTATTTTAAATTTAAACCAGAACAAGAAGTGACAAATAATGAAGTGAAAGTGATGTGTTAGCAGTTTGTAGGCTATGTACCAAGGAATAAATAATACAGTGGCAACCAGTCACTCTAATTACAACCTGCATGGTATGCTGTCTGCATCCTATTTAGGGAACAAGTAGGGCTGATAATCTGTTGCTGCTTTCTTGTGGTGAAAGCTGAGAAAAGTTAGGGGGTGTCCTAGGAAAGGCCAAATTGACTTAGAAAGAAAATACATTACTGTAAAATAAATGCTTGATCTGGGTAGAGAATTTTATGCCAATCATGTTAATGTTATTAAATATGTTATTTACATGAAACCAAAGTCTGCTTAGTTTTTTTTCCCCCAATATTTACAAAATACAGTCTGGACTGGGATATTTTTACTATAAATGCCAATTTTTTAATGCTGATTATAAATATTAATTATTAAGAAAATGGACAGTACAATCAATCACAACGTTAAAAAGATCTTACCATATAAAAGTTAATTTGATAGGCCTGTTGTAAATCACACAACAAAGTAAGCATAGTTCCCATAATTCTCTGCGGTACAACGTCATCACAATTTGGCCAATCACTGGCTTTGGAGGGTTTTCTTGAGCTCCAAAACACGGAAACAAGAAAGTATGTTTCACGGAGAAGCATTTAACACCCCTACAAGTGTTAAGACAAAGTTTATTTTTTGCATTATGCTAGCGACAATTCCTTAGAAAGAAGCAGCCTTTTCTTTTACACCAATGGTGTTACCGTAGCACAACCTGCAGCGATGGAAAGCACTCCTAAAGCAGTCAAAAGCAAATTTGTTTATTCCACACCCGAGAACATAAGCCCCTGTGAATCCAGTGCAGGAAAGGTAACACTTAGTCTGGTGTGTTTAATGCTTTGTAGTGATTATTGCAGCGTGGGGTGCGAACTTTGTTATTGAGTCAGTGACTGTTATCTTCACAGTCTCATCAAAAGCTGAATGCTTCCCTGAAAGAGAGGCTGAAAAGAACAAGGCGTTCCTTCACCTCACCTTTCTCTGTGGCCAAACGCCTGTGTGTGGATGAAGAGGATGATGGCCAACAAGTTGCAGCAGATACCAAGGAGACAGTTAAGAACCCTCCATTTAACACCAATAATGTCAACGTAAACAAAAACGTTCTCAGATCGAGGAGTGAAAAGTTTACTGGTACTGTTTCCGAGCAAAGTCTTGACTTGACACAAAGACGAGACCAGCTCAAGAGGGAGGTTAAAGACCAGACAGAGACTTTAAGAAGGCTGAAGATGGTTAAAATGTATAGAAGCAAGGTACAAACTGCATTTAAATATGTAGCTATGCTGACAAAGACATAACTTTTATATTGACTGAATATTGTCATGTCTCTTCCTAGAATGATCTCGCACAACTTCAGACCTTGATTGACAAGTGGCGGAACTGTGCCCAAGGTGCACTGTATGAGCTGCAGTCAGAGGTCACTAAGGATGGAAAGAAAGCCAATCTGTCTGAGCTGATTGACCTCTTTGGTCTGGATGACCGTATTCTGCACTTTGACCGCTCAGAGGAGGACTTTACGGCCTAATGATGTTAAACTTGCATAAATACACAAAATGTTTTATAAATAACTGAAATGACAAGGCAGTGTGACTCAAACATGTTCTGTTTTACACATTTTATATATTGTTTACTTTTTGCTGCTAAACAGTTAAGTTGTAAAAGTTGCATTGTTTATTAAGAAAAATGTTAATAAACCTCAAAAACACAATATTTAGCTTTTCTTCTTAGGGGTGTTTGAGCTGATTAAGTGAAGGAAAGTTCTTCATCCTCAGATGTTCAACTTCAGCCCAAAGGAAAGCCAGCTCCTCAGCCTGTGCCTGGGCCAAGTCCTTGATGTTCTTCCTCAGAACAATTTCCTGGTAGCGTTCTTCTGTTTTCACTGATGGATCATCTGTAGCTACATACCAATAAAAAAAATGCACATTGTTTTGTAAGTCAGGCAATACTGAAAATGAAATTTAACTTTCCTCATGTTATCAAAAGAAACCAGTCTTTCTTCGTAAGTATCTACTATTCACCTATTGTGTTATAAATGTGTCTCTCCTCTGCAGCAGTCACTTCCATAGCAGAAAGCTGCACTTCTAAAGCTGAAGTTTTGTCAGCTTTCAGTGCTGCCTGTTGCTTAAGCTGTTCAATCTTCTTTTTGCGATGCTCCACACTCTTGAGATGACTCTGAAAATAAAATGTTACATCTTAACAGGTTAGAATCTCCAAGAACTCAGCACACTGCACAACATCATATTTTATACATATTTATAGCACAATGTACCTTTTTTTGAAAAGCTATAGTGTTCTCCAGAATAGAAACTTGTTTGAACACTCGATTGTCTCTGTCTGTCTTCTGGAGATACTGTAAAGGAGGACGTACGTATGTTAAACCTATGTTAGCACATGTTGCATGCATTTTGGGGTGATTTTTCAAGTTTGAATATTTTCCTGAATCATACTCTAAACAAAGACAGGAAAGTGTGCCACACCTCAGGGATTACCTGAATCTAATGCCAGAAACAGACATTCGTGCCTGGAAAAATATGTGTGCCTTGTTTAAGGGCTTGTTCAAAATGGAATGATGGGTGACTCATTTAATATTAATGTTTTTTTAAGGTTTAAGGTTTGACCTTACCACTGTCAATTACTAAATGTTAGGCTTTAAAATACTGAAGCATCTTCTATAATGTAATCTATAAAGCTTTTTTTTTATACAGTGTTAAATATGTGTACCCACCATTTACTTACTACTCATTATAGTCTTCTAATGAAACCACAATTATGAAGAATGCAAAAAAGATAATGAATTCACTTTTGAAACAAGCTATCACTGACACAGCAGCTGTGTGTTAGTGATACATCTGATAACAATTTTCTGCCTGCAAAACATCTGATGCTGCCAAAAACCTGGTACAAGAGTGCTGAAACTGTTCCTGGTTCATATGCATGCATTGTTTAACTCTTCTTTTAACATTTTGTAAATCTTAATGTAAATTATAACATAGATGTTAGAGCCACCAATCCTCTATCAGAGATACTGTATCTTAATATCAATATGGCCAAGATTTTAGTCAAAAACAATGTTACCTCCTGTTGTTCCTCAGAGATCTGAAATGTTTGTATGTCCCTAGCCATGTTTTCTAGGTCCTCAATTTGCATCCTGTTCTTTTTGTGTTCCCACTCCTGCTGGATGATGCCTTTGCGGAAGTCTTTGCACTCTTCCATGATGGCAATCTTCTGCTCTCCAAGTATCTGGTCAAATTAATCATTTGAACATTAAAAAATATTATAGTAGTATAGCAGTATTTTAGTTAATAGAAAGTGTAACTAGTGCCTGACCCTGATTGTTTTGTTGAGGTCTTCCACCACACTCCTGTGGAGGAGCACAGAGTCGGAGTAGTCTGCTGTGAGCGCTGTATTTGACACCTCCACTTGCCCCTGCTTTAGGAGGACCTGGACCATAACGTCTACTATGAAGCGATTCTTTACTTTATGCAGTCTAGAAAGATAAAGAAGTCCATCAAAGAAGAACCTCTCGCTCTATAAAACTCCATGCACATTGGCTGTTTTTAATGCCTATAATCAGTTTCAATTATAACCCATACCTTTCAAGTTCTTCAGAGATCATTGTAATTTCCTCTTGAGCAGCCTTTTCTTCTTCTTTCCTTTTCTGTAGGAACGCTTGCATCTCAGCGAGAGTCAACGCATTCACCTTTACCTGAAAAAGATTTCAAATTTCAAAATAAAATACAAAACTAATCTACAAAACAAATTTACATATAGTTTACATATGTAGTTACTTTAGTGCACATTGCACAACATGCAGTGGTATGATTACTCCACTGAATATTTGAGACATGTTGTTGCTACATTTGATTAGACAAGCTTTATGCTGTAAAAATGACAAGTACGTTTGTATTATGAGATGTCCCAGGCAAGTAATTTAGTAGTTCACTTAAGATAATAATGCTGCTCTGGAGTCTGTATCACACAGGTTAAGCTTTCAATGGCATTGCTTCATGTTGCATATCTCATATGCTCAAGGTCTGTAAATCCAGACCATTTTTTCAAGTTTGTAGTTTATTTCTCAATAACAAGGCTATTATTTATTTTTAAATTTAAAAAATTTTAATATACCTTATGCTCTTTTTCTATTTTGGTTCTGCGGAAAATGCAAAACCTTTCCCAGACAAATGGATTCAAGCCCTCTGGCATATTCTGTGGCGCATCCATCTCCTCCACAGCTTTCAACAGTTTTCCAAGACTATCTGGAGCTAAAGAACCACACAAAGTCAGGTCTTTAAAAGGGTTGGGGTTTTGGGTGGTCTGCGCCCTCATCTTTTGGATCCTGAGGCAAAAAACACAGCAATTTAGTATAGTCAATATATACAGTAGCTTTAAGAGTGTACATATAAATAAATAACAAACCTGGCCCTGCGCTTAAATAACTTGTAGAGTTCATCAACAAAGTGGCTTGGTACATCACTAAACTCTTTCTTGAATTCTTTGTCTAGATTCTTTGAGAAAAATATAATACATATTATCCACACAAGTAGGGTTGTGTAAATTTATTTTGTTTCGAAAGAGGCTTACTTTGTCTTCAGCTACTAAAGTATCATAGCTTATGTGAAATTGTTCAACTTCTTCTTCACATTTTATCACCTCTTCTTCAATTTTCCCCTTCCAGAGAAATATATAAGTGCAGGTTTATATTGAAGGATATAAAACTACAAGAACTAGAAATTATGAGCATGCCACACAAGTTCACTCTTGCTAAGCACGCAGGAGCAGTGGGGAGATGCTTCAGTAAAGTGCAGAAAAATTCAATCTAATCACGCTAGAAAAATTATATTCTGGAGTGTGCAGTAATAAATTCTGTGAGCATTACTGAGTAAGAGTTGGATTTTCTGACCTTATATGCCAATACTTGTTCAAGTTTTAGCTTGAGTTCCACCTCTCGATTCCTCATCTCTTCTTCAATGAGCAGTAAATTAACTAGATAGGTAATTTTTAATTCTTCCTGTAGAGAGAATGATATAGAAAATAGACATTAATATTTGTTAAAATGTCATATACTTGTGGGACTGATAAAATTCTTTGGCATTAGTGATTCCACAATATAAGCTGTGCAATGTATAGTATAACAAGTTGTCTCTTACCCAGACATGACCTATACAAATGCCTAGTTGTAATATATATATATATATATATATATATATATATATATAACTCTTTTCCTATTGAAGATTGCTTGGTATAAAAATATCTGAAATATAAAATCATTGCATGTGTTTGCCTCACCTGATTTACAGCCACTTCATATTTCACTTTCTGCTTAAACAGCTTTGTCAGAATTTCATCAAACTTTTCAGTGGCTTCCTTGGTGGCCAATTTTAGTTTTTTCATCTCAGTTTCCAACAACTGAAAATACAATGTTATAAGATGTAAATATTGGAATAAAAATATGTACAAAATGTAGCTGTATGTCACTTATACTTTTTTGTATTTCTCCTTTTGCTCATTCAGCTCTTTGGATTTCTTCTTGTATTTTTTGTGCATCCTTTTCTCCTCCTCAGTCCACTGGGAGTCAGGTTTGTCGAACACAAACTCAGGCGGAGGTATTTCCTGTGGAGTCAATTTAAAAGAAACTATGTGCCCTTCATGCTGAATTGTCTAATTCAACTGACACCAACTAAGAGACTGTTCAAGCAAATTACCACTTGTAACAGTTCTTACTTTTACAATGTTAATGAATAATGCTACTATACATTAGTAGCATTAACATAAACATAGTTGACCTACAGATCATTTTCTTATTAAGAAAGTGTTACCCACTAATTTTAGGATGTCTTCTTTTTTAGCATCAAGCACTCCATCTATCATATAGTCCAGCACCCTGTACTTGATATTGTCATTCTGGAAACAAAAAGAACAAAATAATGCACTTAACTTACAAGTAATCTGAGATCTCAAGATAAAACTATTTGAAGAATGAAAATGTGCAATAAACAAGGGCTGAAAAACAAAAACAGATTCATTTTAATGGCTGCATACCTCGGCAGCCAAGTGCTGTTGCTCTTCCAACTTCTTCTTCTCCTCTTCTTTTTGCTCTGGGGTGAGGTATCTCTCGGCTTTAATCTAGAAAAATATTCATAGATTTATATGTATGAGGATATTGAGACAGGAAATCAGTGGACGTGATGTAATTCGGAAAAAGTCAGGAGGTTGAATATTGGATCTTGGTATATTTCTCAAAGTAACCTCTGAGTCGTCCACTATCAGCAGCTTCTCCGGACACTCAGCAATAGTCAGAGAGGGCTCCCAGATCTTCTCCTTTAGATCCAGCTCCGTCATAATCTCCTTCATGCGTAGGTTCTTTTCTTCAATATTGGTGAGCTCATAAACCTTCTGTCTATGCACTGCATCAAATTCCTTGTTAAAAGCTGTTTTAACTTGATAAATAACATCCTGAAGGAAAGGGTAATCAAGGTGAGTAGTCTGCCATTTTATATAGAATATTTTTACATTTTACATCTAAACTGTTGGATTATGTTCTAACCTGCAGCAGGATTATCTGGTTGATTTTCTGCTCTCTGCTCTGTACTGTGAACTGATTGTAGATGAAGGGACTTGAACATCCAAATTCATCAGAGAAGCTGCTTCTCACAGCAGCATTCTGTTCATCTTCCGCTCCGTTCTGAAAGGGTAGGAAAAAGAACCCTTTAAATGCAAGGCTTGAGGATGTTTCTGTGGCTTCAAGATTATAAACCAACTCCTGACATTACTGTTGTGCAGATAACGTTACTACTACTTTTTTGTTGGCCACACAGCTATAAATCCCAAAACATTTGTGGACTGGCATCTTTTCAAGTGTTAAAAAACTAAAATGAAATGTTCATACTTCGGGCTGTGATTCAAAGCATCAAATTATTTTCAGGCAGTAAACTTGTTTTGACTTGCGGGAAGTCACCACCCATCGTCACTGTGACACAGAAGCACACGACCTGCTTTCTGTCGCAGATTGAAAACAGCAAGCATATGATGAAGCGATTTCTAACGCATAGCATGTGCCTCTCTTTGCAGCGTAAACCAAAACATAAACCTCAAACTTTAGGTCTGTCTACTTTTGCTTACTGTACAGAGAGCCTTTTCAATCTTCCTCATCTGCTGAACTCGGTAAAGGTCCTCCATCTCTTTTTTAGTTCGTTCTTTCAGAGGGTAGTTTTTTACTTCATGGTCCAAGTGAAAGGCCTGTAGAAGAATTTCTGATCATGACACATCCTCTACTGTCTAATGCTATAAAAATGTATTAATAAAATCACCTTAATGGATCTGCCTTTAACTTTCATAGCATCCCAGAACTCTCCCTTTAGGACATCACATTGATAACCCTTGGCAAGAATATCCCACTCAATTTCATTCCTCACCTAAAAAGAGACGGCGTGAAGCACCTTTGCAAATATAATGCTATTGGGAGATTTCATATTTTAGAGTGCACATTACCTTTAAGACCTCCTCTTCTAGTAAAGTCTCCAGTCTTTTCTGATAGTCCACATCCAGACTGAACTCCTTCTGTTCCAGACGCTCAGTCTCAGGATTGCTCTCATTTTCACGCATCATGTCTTGAATCTGTACAAAACAACGAAACACCAATGATTAAAATAAAGACTGATGGAACTGATCAGCATTTTGTAAAGATACTTAGGTACTTGTTGAAAGTTAATTCATTCCCTACAGTGGATAGTTGTCAGCATATTACCAGTTTAGAGAAGCTGACAGAAAGAAATGCCACAATTGGGCCACTTAAATAAAAAACATAAAAAGCAGCAGTCATGTAAATACAAGAATAATAAATAATGACAACACAAGAAATTACAATAATGTTTAATTATTATAATGTGTTTAATTTATTTTTATATTATATATTACTAAAATATACATTACATTAGATTGGAGTTAAACTTACAGTATCACGTAACTCTTTCAGGCTCCTCTTCAGGTTTTTCTTTTTATTGGAATATTGTTCAATATCTTTTTTCACAATCTGTTAAACACAAAGTTGAATCCATTTTGATGACTTTGCTAAACATATTATTTATTTATTACAATTACAATTACAGAAACCTTAACAATACTATTAGAAACAATGTATGTGCAGAAAAACTATGCTAAAAGTGGCATTTGTTCAGTCTCTGTGACTGTCAGTAAGGAGTTAACTGATATAAAATGTGCCACGCCTTAAGAATTTGTTTATTGTCAGTCTCTTTACAAATACTTATCTACCCTATAAAACGTTTGTTTGTTTTCTCACACTATAGTATGTAATTATAAGTCAAGAAATGGCTTTGTGAAAACGTTTGCCAAAAGCAACACAGCTGCTTCTTGAACAAAATTTTACACATTGGTGCAAAGGGCACTTTCACAGTTTTCCACCTGTGACACTGTCGACTATAACCACAGAGTATACCAGCACCAGTATGATTATATTAGTGCATTAGACACTGACCGCCTCTTGTCGCCTTTCCAGCCAGGTCTTGTGTGAAGAGGAAGCAGACTGGAGGCTTTTGTAACTCTCATCGTGCTCTGTCACATCTATAGTCTGCACACTTCCACTGCCCTGAAAAGAGAAGAATAACACTTTTAATTAAAAAAATGCTTTGGTGTATTTATCCTCCGATACACCACAACATAAAAGTAAGTGCCAAGAACTGTGTCTTTAGCACTAAAGTGTTTCTCACCTTGCTCTCTTCAGCATTTCCCACGGGAGGCCCTTCGCTCCAGTTTGGCAAGGCAATCAGGACTGAGTTTTCTTTTTTAAATATACTCTTCAAAATGAAATCCATGGACTTGCTGTATTCAGTGGCCGGACTATTTGCCACTTCACTTATTCTGTTCAGAGAGATATATTTCAAAGATAAAAGACCCATACTTCTGCCAGAAACAAATAACAAAATAACATTTCAGTTAAAGCTTCATGTCTTCGGAAATTAAAAAAATGTATGTTACTCTCATTTTGTGTTGCTTGCTATGTAAAACATATGCCAAAACATATTTAAGCTATTACAAAAATGTATTCTGTTTATGTTTTTCCCCTCATAGTTTCCATTGATATGGTTTGTACTGAAAATATTCAAATGTGATGTAAATAGCTATTAAAGCTGGAATATCTTTAATCTAATGAAAGAGTAAAGATGTTTTTTTAAAACCATAACTAACAGCTCTAACATGAAATTGTATTTTGCTGATAAAATACTAAGTTTAAAAGAAAATTTAATGGGGGAAACATTTGTAGTATTCAGATTTTCCCTCTGTCTGGCAAGGGGTTTGGGGGTAGTTTTGTACCTCTCAAAGAACAAATATGTATATGAAAAAGAAAAAGGAAAAAAAAGTGTGAATGTGCTTCCTAGTTTGTTATATACATTACAAATGGTCCCATTGTTACTTTGTTTCTTTTGGTCTCTTGAACTGTTGTGCTGTATTTGTTTGTTCACTTGTTTTTTTATATTCTGTTCATGTATTGTTTTGTCTTTCCTTATAAAAAGGTACGGTAAGAAGTTTATAAAAAATGTAATGAAAATTATTTTTAAGAATGGTAAAAAAAACAGAGAATATGCATTGAGAGCATAACAGAAGGCAGATGTGGAATGTGAGTCGGATAGGTTTCATATACAGCACACACAGGGCTTTGCTTTGCTTAGCTTTGCTTTTCTGCAGCTAATGGTCATGTTTCCTCTGGACCTATCACAGCGGTAATTATTTAGTATTGCGCTTCCCACTTAGCCCTTTGAGAGAAAAACTTGTATTTAATGTTCAAGCTACAGTATTGGAAGAGTATTACTTTTGAGGCCAACGGTTCCCTCTAGTGTTCACAGCTGTGTAGTGTATATTCATATGTTGGGTGAAGCTTTACCTCAGATTAGTACACACAAGGGATCCATCTTTGGAAGAAGAAGTCAGAATGGTCTGGCTGTCAGCAGAGAAAGACACAATCTGAACTCCAGCAAGGCAGGTTGAATGACACTGCAGTTCAGTGTACTTCTCCTACATGAGTAATCAAGAAAGGGTTGTTACATAACAGACTGAGAACCTTCACAGACATTACACTTAATGAAAATAATTCTCTAAAATAATAAGATATTTTACCATTGACGCAGTTTCTCTGACTTGCAGCACACCATCTCGGCCCAAAGAAGCCAGCCATAACTTGTGAGGAGACAGTGCGAGTGAAGCAGGTCCCAAAGCATGGCCATTTACTTCTTGTATGGGGTTGAGCTGGATGACCCGATGACTGCTGTCAGTGTCTGAGACCTGGAACAGAGAACAGGACAATATCTTTATATAGATAATGCCAATAAAAAGGTTCCTAAAATTGTGGTACAAATCCACTTGATTATCTCTAGTGGTACCAAGGACATTTAAAAAAAATATATAAATGAACCATTAAAAATATCTTAAAATATATATCAAAATACTAACACAAAAAATGGTACTTAAAATCCGAATATTTCCTGAGTCGTTAATTGGCATGAAAAGTTTAAGAACCATTAATTTAAATATTACCAAAGAAATTAACATTTTCAGTTGCAAACCTGGGGAACTTGAAAACATTGCAGACTTTTCTTTTTTTGGCAGTAAGCAAAGATCTTATTCCCTCCCAAGACACAGGAAGTAAGAGGATGAGGAACGTGATATTTTGACACATTTAGGACATTAGAAGAGAGACAACCGTGCTGGTCCACACAATTGGGATTTTCTGCAGAGTAAAAGAAGAACAACTGTGCAAACAGCAAAAACATAATGGAAATTCTAAAATTATATTTTTTTAGTTCTTCAGTTTTTTGTTATAGCTGTGAATAAAACAGTAGTACCAGTCAAATCTATCACAGGCAAAAAATGTAGTACGAGCAGTCTGCCACAATTCTTCTCTGTCTCAGCGCACAGTGCAAGAACTTTCACCTGCTCACTTTCCTTAATGTATTCAGTGGAAAGAGTCAAAGGAGCACCTGGGAGAACTGCAAAAAACAGATATTAAATGACAGCAGGATGCAAAAATGTACACTCTCTGTCTGAATGGTTATAAAAAAAAGATATTTCCCAATAAAAAAGATTGTAATGACAGTATATACCAGTGTATCCTTTGACTGAAAATTGTGTTGATGGTTTTGGGTCAACAATGTACAAATATGAGTCTGATGCCCCTGTAAAAAGATAGTGGCCATGTTCATCAAACCTGTAAAAGCACACACACAAACAAAAATATAATTTGTTAACAGAAGTACATACACAATCATTTATGGTATGTCGGTACCAGTACATGCCTGCCTTTTCCAAATGTTAAATGCAAATATAAAGAATACTTGCACAAGATGGTCCACAGATGTATGATAGAGCTGAATCTGGTGTACCAAGCGAGGTTGGCGTGGACTGTTGAGGTCAATGAAGAGAACCTTTCCTGAAGCCGTTCCCACAGCCACATAGTTTGCAATAGGACAGCAGGCCAGACTTGTTACCTTTGTAGGTTGATACAGAAACACATTAACACATTTCCGTGCTGTAATTTGCATTATATCACTATATGAAATGTATTCTGTTTCATCTAAGCACATTTTAACTCTTACTTTTGTCTGCAGAGATAAGGACCCCAGGATAATCCCATCTATTGACCACACCTGCAGTTGTCCTCGATCCCTTACAGACTGAAAAGCACACAGATCTCATCTCTTGAAAGCAACCAACACTTTACATGGAAAAAGGTAAATGGGAAAGCTGTATACCAGCAGAGGCACCAGTGTAATGTAACAACAAAACAAATTAATTCTTATAAGATCCGTCACATGACTTGTCAGGTAACCGTCAGAAATAATTTAAAGCCAGGTGTGTTCAAATGTTTGTCTGATAAAGGGCACAAGCACGAAAAGCCACATGTGGTGATAAAAATAATAAAAAGATCTGGGAGAATTATTTGTTGAGCAGAGCCTACTTCAGTTTTTTTTTTTCATGAGTTTTTCAGGTTCTGGCAAACAGGCCCACTGGCTTTGGATGTGTGTGTTGTTTTTTGTGTGTTTAAAGATGTATACCAAACATATATTCTTGTCAGTGTGTAACAAAGCTGCAGCCACAAAGTTTCCACTGGAAACATCAAGAACATTTGTCACACTCTCTGCTGGGCTTCTGTTTAGTGTATAAATCTGACCCTGAAAAAAATAGAAGGGTTCCTTAAAGGCAATTCTGAAAGTTAATAAACATAATTATCATCATCAAAGCCATTAGTGTGCTGCGCTTACCATATGAGAGGAGCAGAGTAAAGTTTCATAGTTAGGAGAGTATAGGGCAGTTGTTACAGGGCTTGCTAATTCCCACGCCTTTGTAATTTTGAGCTGAGTACCCTTGATTTGCAGGCTATAGACATTATTATTCTGAAAGACATATGTAAATGTTAGGTTAAGGAGTGGATAACAATTATGGTTTAATTATTAGTTACCTTTCCAACTGTAATCAAAATGTCTTTGTTCAGGGCAAGAGCTTGAAAGCTAAATTTGAGTTCAGGAACGGCGTCAGGAGCTGAAAGGAGCAAAACAAATATTTGTCAAAGATGTTGGAAAATCAAGTGTACCAGTGTATGTAGGTGTAATTTTTTTACATTTCGGATTGAAGAGAATGGAGACAGAGAGATACTCTGGATCAACAAGCAACAAAAAGCCTTCTTCACATCCTACATACAGCTGTGATGTGGTTGTCCAGCAGATAGCAATAGGCGTCACTTTGGCTTTTCTGAAAAGCTTGTTCTGTTAAAATATGCACATTTGTTATACAAATGAAACACGCTTTGCAGTTTTTAAAATCAGTTAGTCGGTATACCTGCAGTTTGCATTTTGTTATGAAATTAGATATTTGTTTATTTATAAGTGAAAAAGAAAAAAGCAACCCCAACACTACCACAATGATTTCTGTCTTGTCTCCTTTGACTCCAGCCATTGCTGATGTGGGCATTTCGGGGCCAAAGTAGCTAAGTTCCTCACTGACACTATGTGAGGTGAGCACAAATCTCTTTACAATGGCACCATCAACATCTGGAAGTTCTATCAAACTAGAAATATATAAAAATATATACAAATGATAAGGCAAATCTACAAGATGGATTTATTCTACAAAATCTCAATTTTACTTTGGTTTGAGGACATGGAGATTAGCATTTTTCTCAATATTCCAAACAGTGAGGGACGATGCCCCAATCGCACAAATTTGGAGCCAGTTTAAAGGGTTAAACACCAAAGAAATTGTATCTTTGCCACCATGTGGCTGTTGACAAAGTAGTGTAGCATTTTCCCAGTTCCTGTTAATACACAAAACAAAAAAATAAAGCTTAGACAAACAAGATATTTTCTGGAATTAAACACGAGGTAGTGCTTTTTGTGGCTTACCACACTGATATGGTGTGGTCTGGAAGAGAGGAGCAACACACCAAATATGGGCCTCCATCACTTAATCCCAGAGAATTAAAGTCCAGTTGTGCTGACCCTAAAATGCCTTTTTTGTTAATGTTTTTTTTTTGTTTTGTTTTGTTTTTTTAGATTATAGAGCAAATTTTAAATACTGACTTACCTTTAAGTTCATTCTTTAATTCAAAATTAGGGTGACTGTACACAAATATAGATGGGTTTAGCTTTTGCTCAGAGAATGCAAAAATCCCTCTGTTGCCGTTTGTCGTAAAGACATGAATGCCTCTGCCAGGGCCCTGACGTACAGTTTGCGTTCTAGTATTCAGGTCAATGAAACAAATGTGATTCCCGCATGGATACGCTACGGTGTTCTTGTCAACAAAGCCAAGGTTCTTGTCTGTAAATCCTTGTATCCACCTGTAAACCGAACACATGTCAAAATATTAGCTAACCTAACTTACATAACACGCACACCGGGCTAAAAGTGTAGGCCTAGCCTACTTTAAATTATAAAAAAATGTAAAATAACTATACTAACGACAAATGCAAATTACCTGACTTTTAAACATGCTGTAAAGTCCATTTCTCCACTAAGCCATTAATATACAGGTAAGTTAGAGTATGAACTTTTTGTTTCAACCGCAGAATGAAATTTGTGTTAGTGCGTTACCCTGGCAACTAAAAAAAGACTGTGTGGCCGCCCCACGCCATTGGCCACGGCCATGACGTAACTAATGAGGAAGTAAGAGGCACTTGTGTATAACTCGAGCGTCTATGGTCCTCTCTTTTCACTTTCGTCTGTCGGTTCTAAACTATAGTCCCGCCTTTTGTGTTTGTGTAATATTATAATCCATACAATTTAAACTGCAACAATGGCCACGGAGAAGTGTTTTGCCAAAGGTAACGCAATTTTTGTATTAAAGATTTTAGCCAATTAACAGTGCCTTAGATCCTTATTGTTCTAAGGGACTACTTTTCTTTTTCAATAAGTTTGTTTACAGCTTAAATATAATGTGATTGGTAGGCAATGCATTGAAAATGTATTTTATAGTTGCATAAACTAAGATAGTAGTAAGTAGCCTAATTGCATAGTACTAAGATCGTTTTTTATACTTGTTTCTTACATTTTAAACTATTGCGCAATACCAGTTTTTGCAAAGTCATTGTTACAATGCACTTCGTTAATAGAGACCGCTTCTAACGCTGCAAACCAATGATGGGAGCATAGATTGTAAATAAAAATGGATGGGAGTCGTAAAGTAAGGTTAAATAACCGCGGTGACGTTTGACGTTGGTCGTTTTATATTTACCGCAAGGTCTGTGTCATAACTCACTCTGGAGGCTCCGCTCTGCTCGTAACACTGAGCGTTTACACTTTTGTGTATTAGTGTATAAATCTGATTCTGGAAAAAATGGAAGGGTTCCTTACAGGCTATTTTTAAAGTTATGAATATAATCATTAGAGCTATTGTGCTGAGCTAGTGTGCTGCGCTTGCCATATGACAGGAGCAGAGGAAAGTTTCATTGTTAAGGGAGTATAGGGCAGTTGTAACAGGGCTTTTGAGCTGAGTACCCTTGATATGCAGGTTATGAACAGTATTATTCTGAAAAACATGTAAATGTTAGGTTAGTGGATAACAATCATGGTTTAATTATTAGTTTTATACATTTCCAACTGTATGCCCCTAATCAAAATTTCTTTAAGGGCACGAACTTGAAAGCTAAGTTTGAGTTCAGGAATCGCACCAGTAACTGAAAGGAGTAAAAACAAATATCACGGAAGCGCCCCTCGTCCCACGAAACGTTTATACTTGGGGACCAACAATGAATGACTATCACGGGGAATGGCATAGGCCTATGTTTGAAATATATATATATATATATATATAAAAAATAAATAAAAAAAATTACTCCAAACTACTTAAAACAAATAGAACTATCCAATTAGTATCAGACACATGTTTTTTCCCCAGTTTCTTTGGATTTGATCTGATTTCTTTTCTAAGCTAAAAATGAATTTAGCAGCGGGGAGCTTGCTTTCAGAGACATGCAGAGTAGCTGCCAGCTCACAGACAGAGCACACAGAGCTGGCACAGAACAGAGCCAGATAAAATTAAGGTAGAGAATACAGTGGGGCAAAAAAGTATTTGGTCAGCCACCAATTGTATAAGTTCTCCCACTTAAAACAATGAGAGAGGCCTGAAATTTCCATCATAGGTACCTATGATGGAAATTTCAACTATGAGAGACATCCAATTGTCTGATTTTTAAACAATTTATTTGCAAAATATGACGGAAATAAGTATTTGGACAATAACAAAAGTTCATCTCAATACTTTGTCATATACTCATTATTGGCAATGACAGAGGACAAACGTTTTCTGTAAGTCTCCACAAGGATTTTACACTGTTGCTGGTAGTTTGGCCCATTCCTTTGCAGAAAAACAGCAACAGAAAAACTCAGCATTCTTACCAAAAAGTTCTACTTTGATTTTCGTCTAACATTCTCCCAATCCTTTTCTGGATCATCCAAATGCTCTCTAGCCAACTTCAGACAGGCCCGGGCCTGTACTGGCTTAAGCAGAGGGACACGCCTGGCTCTGCAGGATTTGTGTCCCTGGCGCCGTAGTGTGTTACTGATGGTAGCCTGTGTTACTTTGGTCCCAGCTCTCTGCAGGTCATTCAATTGGTCCCCCCATGTGTTTCTGGGATTTTTGCTCAACGTTCTTGTGATTATTTTGACCCCACAGGGTGAGAGCTTGCGTGGAGCCCCATTTCGAGGTCGATTATCAATGGTCCTGTATGTCTTCCATTTTCTAATGATTGCACACAGTTGATGTCTTCACACCAAGCTGATAACGTATTGCAGATTCAGTCTTCCCATCCATAATTTGCAAATAAATTCTTTAAAAATCAGACAATGTGATTTTCTGGATTTTTTTTTAATTTCTCATACTGTCTCTCATAGTTGAAGTGTACCTATGAATAAAATTACAGGTCTCTCCAATCGTTTTAAGTAGGAGAACTTTCACAATTGTTGGCTGACTAAATACTTTTTTCGCCCCACTGTATATTCAGCTGTTTGCCCAATTTGAAGTTGTTTGAAAACTCACCTTTATCTATAAGATTACCACTATATCAGGTGAGCTTTGATAATAAAGCTCAAACTATATTTTGTGAAGAAGCCCTGGGCAAGCACTGCACACACACCACATTATATTTACATTTAGTCATTTAGCAGACGCTTTTATCCAAAGCAACTTACAAGTGAGGAAAACAATGGAAGCAATTTCAACAACACAAGGCAACAAAAAGCAAAAGTGCACAAAAAAAACTAGTCAGTTAAAAACCTAGAACAGTAATCAAAGCTAAGGATAAGATTTTTTTTTTTTTTTAAGAAAAGGAATCGATAGAAAGTAAGTAGAATTCAGTGTTTGTCAGTCAGGTGTTGACGTTGACATTAGAGACATAAGTTTACAAAAAAAAAATGTGAATATTTTAATGTTTTGTATTATATTATTGTCATTAAATTTTAATGGCTATAAAGTTACTCTCAGCTACCTTTTTAGTTGCAGTTTGACTGGCTTTGGTTTAGTCATAAGTGTGTTCTTGTGTAGTCTAGTTCTAGCCTGGCACATGCCAAACAAGAGCTCTCTGTATATATTCTACAGCGAGGAGTCTAGCTTGTCAGGCTAGTCCAGTTCTGAAACTGGTTTAGTTTTTATTGTGTCCTTATTTGCTTCATAATGCTTGTTGTAGTCCAGGAAATAGAAGAAAAACATTTTTTTTTTGTTTTGAGGTTGTATTTGGTGAAAAGACCCATTGCTGTTGAGTAAAGCATTTTGCACAACTGTTAGATTTGGTCAGATTAGTTTTTCAGGGTCATGTTATTATTTATCATTTTTAAATCTCTGCAAAGACTTTATTAATTAACTACTTTCTTCATCAACACCTGACTTACAAACACTGACTTCTACTTACTTTCTATTGATTCCTTCTCTATTTAAATAATAATAATAATAATAATAATAATAATACTATATTATTATTATTATTATTATTATTATTATTATTTTGGTCTATTATTATTATTATTTTGGTCTATTATTTTGGGCTTTTTGGTGCCCTTATGCTTTTTGTTACCTTGTGTTGTAAAATTGCTTTCATTGTTTTCCTCACTTGTAAGTTGCTTTGGATAAAAGTGTCTGCTAAATGACTAAATGTAAAATGTATTTATTCTTAATAGAAGCTGCACATTTATTATTAATAACTTGCGATTAATACTAAATAAATACTGATGTTCTGTGTGACCTAATAATAAATTTAAAAAATCTGTGATTACTCCAGTGAATAACTACAAATTACTACTACTACTACTAAATCACTTTGAACCAAAACAAAATTTCTGTAGGAATATACTGTAACTCATTCATTCATTCATTTTCTACTGTTTAGTCTCGTTAGGGGTCACAGCTGACTGGAGCCTATCCCAGCAGCTTTGGGCCTGAGGCGGGGTACACCCTGGACAGTGGCCAGTTAGTCGCAGGGCTGACATTTAGAGACAGACAGTGACAGACAACCATTCACTCTCACTTTCATGCACTAGGGATACTTTAGAGTTGCCAGTTAACTTATACTTGCATGTCTTTGGGCAGTGGGAGCAAGTCGGAGTACCAGGAGAGAACCCTGACAGAAAGGCCTGAGTTCACCATGGATGTTTTTCATCAGCTGAGATTTGAACTCACAACCTTCTTGCTAACCACCCGGTTTATAACTCTACTTTTAGCAATATGCAGAAGTGCCCTTTTTGTTTGATAAAGCGCCAGCCCCTCAAAATATCTGTCACTGTATACTTGTTAAAACCAAGCATGGATCCCAGCATAGAGTGTGAGTTTTTATTTGTGATTAAATAGAGGTCTGCAGCAACACCCTATGGATTTTGTGTGTAGCACAGCTCTTTGCATAGTTGTTTGTGTAACTGTTAGACGTATCTGTAGGCTATATTGTAAATACAACAAGTAAGTCAATACTTTAGCTATCATTATTTCAATTAAATGTTGATTAAATCTGGGAAATTTATATTATGTTCTTGTAGGAAGTGCTGCACCTGGGCCTGTGCCAAAAGGCCACATTAGACTTTACAGCATGAGATTCTGCCCATTTGCCCAAAGGACTCGAATTGTGCTCAATGCCAAAGGGGTTAAGTGAGCATGCTTTAGATAAAATATATTTTTTATATTTTTCCAGTTGACTGTTTTCTAACTTTGGAAATTTGTTTTATTCTTGAGGCATGACATAATCAACATACACCTAAATGAGAAACCTGAGTGGTTTCTTCAAAAGAATCCATCTGGGCTTGTTCCAACCTTGGAAACGGAAGCTGGTGAGGTGGTGTACGACTCCCCCATCACTTGTGAGTATCTGGATGAGATTTATCCTGGGAGGAAGCTGCTTCCCTCCACTCCTTTTGAACGAGCGCAGCAGAAAATGATGCTGGAACATTTTTCCAAGGTACATTTTAATACTTTTGCTAATCTAAATCTTACTTTTAAGTTATATTTTCTTTACTGCTGTTCAAACTACTGCATACTTGAATTATCTACAGATACCACCATACTTCTATAAAATCCCACTGGGAAAAAAGAATGGTGATGATGTTTCTGGGCTGAAAGCTGAAGTGAAAGAGAAGTTTGTCAATCTGAATGGGGTGAAGCACAGTATGTTTATTGTAATTATCATAATTTAACTGAATAGAGAATGTAAATGCGGCCATGTGTACATTTTGTTCAGGTTCTGGCTAAAAAGAAGACCAAATTCTTTGGTGGTGATTCCATCACATTGATTGATTACATGATGTGGCCATGGTTTGAAAGACTTGAGACCTTTGAACTCAAAGAGTAAGTGGTCATTATTTTATTTAGAAATGTTCTAAACACGTCAAGCCACAGTGTACAGTACAAAAATGCAACAGTAGAAAATTTGTGAATGCCATATTCAATGCAAAGTAAGCCTCCTTTTTAACCATTTTATGTTAACAAGTGCTTTGTGTCATTGGTTTTGAGTAACTTGAACTCTGTCTTTCAGCTGCCTGGACAGCACACCTGAACTGAAAACATGGTTTGAACTAATGTCTAAGGATCCTGCTGTCAAAGCTTCTGCACACAGCTCAGACACTTACAAAGCCTTCTACCAGTCTTTTATAGTAGGCAAACCTGACTATGACTACGGTCTGTAAACGCAATGACATTTAAAATCATTTATTTGGTTTTGAGGGTTCATCAACTTTTTTACATGTTAAGTGGCCAATATTCTCTTGGGTGCAATTTAATCATACCAAACAATTAAACCAATTATCAAATAAAGCAAATTTAAACAAATTTAATACTGACTGACTTGGTATCCTTCTACTCTGACATTTTACAGAAAAGTATCTCACTCTCTGGTCTACACAGGGTGGAGAATTTTAGTGCTCCTCTTTAGAGTTGACATCATCACTAAAGAAATGCAAGACAGTTTTGTTTTAGTAAGTAAAGCATAATGGAAAAAGTAACTAGCTGCCATCATCATGTGCAATACAATTGTAGAAAAAAAATATATATATATAGCATGATAGAGGTAATACAGTGTATACTATATGAATATGTTTTGAATCATGGAGGTCTGCTGGACATGGTACTCATTTCAATGTCATGTCATATTTATTTATCTCACATAAAATATCCTTACAATATTTCATTTAGTCTTTGGTGCATTCCTCCATTTGTTATTATAGGTGTATATTCTTGCAGAAGAGCAGGGGCATTTCTCAACATCTCCTGAAAATGTGTGCTTGTGCCTGCATAAAGCTCTTTGTCTAAAACAAGGGAACGAAACAGGTTAATGGGTTCTGCTTTAGAAAGCACATGTGGAATCTCAACCTCTTTGGGTATCTTCCAGTTCCCAATAAGTACATGATTGAGTCTTTTCTCCTGCAGGCTTCTCAGCAAGAAATCAAGCAAATCCCGAACTCTTTGATCAATATTCTCCCTGCCCCACATACAAGGCTTTTTATTTAGCAACAGGTGCAAAAGAGCAGTTTTAAAATGGTAGCCAGTCAGGGCACTTTTCCCTGTGAGCCCCATCTGCTTCCTGTGTAGAAATGTAACAACATGAAGGCAGTGTAAATGACAAGAGTTTTGAGGTAAGAGTTTAGTATAATACTTTAACAGATTTCTTTCATAGACAGCAAAGGAAACAGGCCAATAAGGGTCCTGAACGCTGTCACAGTCAGATGGAAAGTGAGAAACAAAATAAGCATTGGTGTCCTCAAATTGAACTACAGGTATGAGGTTCATAACAATGATTTTTCCTGAACGAAATCGGATCTTGAGAGCGCCAGCAGCATCCAGGTTGCGAAAAGTGAGCTCAAAGTCATACTTATGAGAAATGCTGCCCCAGGCTTTGGTTAGAGAGATCTGAAACCACCTCATGACTTGATTTTTGGATAAAAAATTCGAGTTTTTAGAGCACAGTAGTTTATCAGGGCTACTTTCTGCTTTAAAAGTATTATGGGTATGTAAAAGACAAAGTATTTCTTCTCCAAGATTAGCAGAGCCACAAAGGCAGCCTTCTCCAACGTCCCCAAACTTTGTAACTTTGATCAAACCACATCCCTGCATATCTGGAGGAATATTGGGGAATGGACCACACCAAAGACCAAACTGAAAGGAATATGGATCAGGAGGTGAGAAAGGTACAATGAGATCACATGTCAATGGCTTGCTCACTTTCCAGGATTCAAACATGCTCCCAACACCCACAAAATCTCCCACTTGCATGTCTGTCTCCTTGGCACAAATGCCCCTCAGTGATTTGAGTAGATCATCTGAAAAGCCCTCGACAAACTCCCTCAGTCTCCCGTTTTCCTGGGCAGAAGTGCAAGAACATTTGTCACAGAACTTTCTCAGGATATCCTTCTTTATTGCCATTGTTCTGGGACTGATAGCTCCACTGTCAGGCACATCTTCATCTTCTATAGGACGAATGTCTGTGTCAGACAAATTAACTCTGCACAGTTCAATAGTGAGAAAAATTATAAATGATACTGTACTCCAGCTGTACCAGCTATAGTCCTGTTCTGTATGGGTTTCTTCTTGTGGGCTGCCAGGCTTGGAAAACTCTTTTTCCAGCTCTGCTTGCTTTTTTGCTAATCTCTCCTCATGCTCCCGCATTCGAGATAAGAGTTCTTTATCCTGGTCTGGCAAAGTGGTTTTCTCATGAGGAAAGAGTATAGGGTTAAATATGGCAGCAGCCACCACCATACACACTCGGGCAATGGCTCCCTGCATCTTTAGCTGCTTTTCTGATCTGCACATTTAGGTTCCTTGTAGATGTCCACAGAGCTGCAGCCCACAACCTGAAACACAGTATTGAGAAGCATTTTTAATTTCCTTAAACAATAAAACAACATTCAGTAACTGCTGTCATGTTAGCACCTACTGTAAATTAATCAGCAGAAATTATTAACCTCATCTTTCGATCTGATGTTACATGCTCACAGTAGTGAGTTACAGACTAGTCACATGTTTTCAAAAAATGTTAATTAAAATATTAAACCATTCGCACAGCTTAGTGCCAAACTGAAACATTTCTTTCATATAATACAGCATGTATGAAAACTATAGCATTTTAAATTGTCCTCCACTCTTTAGAGCCAAGCACCTCTAAATTTAGAGGTAGTGGGTTGAATAACGCACTTAAACAGTATCAGACATGGAAGGAAGGAAGATTGAGCCTCGCAGTGTACATTGCCATTTTTGGCTCACTTTTTGTTCCTGTTAGAGTTAACATCCTGTTAACATGTGATCTACAAATGTATCAAATAACACAACTATTCAGCATACAATTGATTTATTTACTCTAAATGATGTGGCATTATGTATTGCTGCCCAAGTAACATAATAAACTGGAAAAAGTACAGATGTCTATGTTCTTTCTTGGATGTCATCAGATAACATGTAATGCAATAAACTGTACCAAAGAGGAAATTACATAAGATTGCTGCTTCTGTTCCAAGTTACCAGTGAAAAGAGTCAACAGACATTTGTATGTGTTAAAGGGGACTTTCTTGAACAAAAATAGAAAGAGCATGTAAAAATGATCAACATCCAACAGTACATAAATTGAGGTTATGACGGTTCCCACATGGTCTTTGGCTTTAAATTATAGCATTAGGAGTTCTGCCGACCATGGAAAGCTTCCCACAACTTATTTACTTCCAAAACATACATGGCTTTGTTCTTCTAGCAAAACAAAACACAGACAGAAGCTTCAGTCATGGTTGAACATGGGCTTGTCCAAACCCAAATAGTTGTCACTAAATTGTCATAAGCTGCTCACTTTTTCCAGAAGGCTACAATTTTCTTATAGTGAGTAACCTTGTATAAATCAGAAATGGCATGCAGTGTTATATACCCTAATCTAACAAAAAACAAAAACAAACAAACCTTTAAATGCATTATTTTGACTGGAGTTTCAATATGTAGCTACAGTTTACGTGTCAGACCAAAACCCTTCAATGCAGAAAAAAAAACAAAAAAACACACACACATCATTGTAAATGTTTTGACTTGCCTTATGTCACAGATATAGGCTATGCTCAAAAAGGAAAGGAATAGATTTGGAGGGTTTACACATAAAATTATAGTATATATGCCTTCTATGTGGCAATATATATATAGAGAGAGAGAAACTGCTACATAGCCTACTGCTAAAATAAAAGCTGCAATGTGTTGCTTTCTGACAGTTAGCTACATGATGGTATTACTAATCTACGGGTTAGCTCCTCCGTTGCCCTAGCAACAAAAGTCTTTAGGGAAACAGCGGCAAACAAATATTGTTCCTGACGCATAAGTCACACTGTCAACAAAAATACATGTGAGTAGTCTAGTTTGGGTAGCGTTGCAAGTCCGTCACACAAACTTGCAAAAATATGGGACACATTTTGATAATAAAAGCCACGGGATACCCGCTAGCACGAGGGAAGCGACATAATAGCTACATGTTACAAGCATAGTGTATGTTACAAGTAGAAGCAAGCGAAGTAAGTTAGCTAGCTACAACGTTGGAAAGAAACGACGCATATTTTTGAGCTGACCTACCTTTATACGCGTCTTTTGTGATCTTCATGATGATGTATCTAGTAGCTGTTGCTATGTCCAACTTGTAAAAGGGGAAAGAAGAAAGTTTCAGAGTTTCCCTTACACATTTCCTGTATGTGCGCTCCACCCATGAGAAAAGCCCGCCTATTTCATCTGTCAACGCATCACTGCCTGGTATACTAGTATAGTTTTACTCATTGCTTTTTCTGATCAGTGACTGTAAATGTGACTGTGAATGTGCCTGATATAAAACCTTAGCACGTTCTGACTGAAGGAACACGTCTAAAGATGTGACAAAACCTTTTCCCAGTTGGGCTTAATATAGGCCTACTTTATGTCCTCCATTTGGCAAAGTAACATGAGCATGGGTCTCAAGAAGCATCTCTTTACAATAAAAACAAAAAATACATACAAGTTAATTATAGTATTATTGCTACATTTTTGCATTTGCTGTTTATTTATCAAAAATGTATATTGAGTCTGCTAGTTTAGGACCTAGCAGTCAGGTGAGTGTCATGGCAAAAGGCTTGAAGCTGTCTGTGCAGGAATACATCACCACATCTGTGTCATTTCCTCATGTCTCCTGTGCACTGGGCAGGCCTGTGTTTTGGTTTGGACTGTTTAACACATGGTTCATTTTCCATAAACCGTCTATTAATGCAATAACCACTGTAACTAAATATTTCCAGGACACATAAAACAAAACAGATAAGTGTCATTATCTAAGTTTAATGAACGTCTTATTCCTTTTGAGATAGGGTAAAACCTACAAAATTAAAACTTTGCAGAAGACCACTATGCATTTTGCTTATTTCAGTGGTGTGTTGTTGTAAGCAAACCATTGAAAAAAAAAAAAACAGTAGCTTGACACAACATTTTTACACAATATAACTCAAGTAACATAGCAGCAGCACTACCTGTGTTTCAACATAAACAGTCTTTAATTTCACAGAAAAAAAGCACAATTTGTTATAAAAATGGCATCTATAGAAGTAGCTTGTGTGAACTGTCACCATAACTTCCAAGATTCTATCTTCTAACATCGTGTCCATCCATATCCAGACCATAACAACACCATTGGTCCAGTCAGTTGCAAAAATAAAGCAAAGCATTTAAACATCTTTGAAAGCATGAATAAAAGTGTATTCCCTCATCCAAATAAAAATATATCCATTAGGACAACATTATAATATTTAGTTTGGTAATAATAAAAAGACAGTGTCTTGTTTAAAAAAGATAAAAGCTAAAAGTTTGACATTTCAAACTCCAAACATATTTAACCCTCTTGGATCCCTGGACATTTTCTTTTTGTTTTTATTTATTTGAATGTTATTTTAGCATAACTTTGTCCATGTTGGGTATTAACATTTTATCTAACTCATAGTTAAGAGCCACCATCCGAACACGATTACTGGACATAAACATAATTTACTTGTAGCTCATGGCAGGGTGTAGTGGTCTGTTATTTTAATACATACAAAGAATAGATGAATGTGTCAGTACTTTTGTCTTTTCTTCCTACTCACTGCTCATGTTTCTTTGTTTTCAGTTGTTAGTTAGTTTAGTAAATTTAAGTTATTTACTTTAAATTGCAGCTTGCAGCATTATGTCTGCTAAGCTTTTTAAAAATAATAGGATAGGCTAATTTCCATTCGTTGTCCCACATTCTCCAACACATTCATACAGCAGCACCTTTTGTTATAGCAGGGGTTCCAACTTTTTATGTCTTGTGGACACCCTGGGCTATTTTGTCAGACCATGAATACCCCATCATATGTGTCAATGATTTTTCAGAAAGTGGTCATATAAAATTAAAAAACTTCAGTTGAATTATTGGACAGAAACAATAATAACAATAATGTGTCTGAGAATAAGTAATCCTTGTTTTTGATTGTTGAATTACTTTATTAATTTTCTTCAAAAACATAAACATTTTACAGTTTGTAAATTACTTTCAGACACATTACTGATAATAAAATCTAACCGGTCAATAAAAGTATCTCAAAACTATTCAAAACAAAAACTAAAGAAAAAACTGTTATGGGCCAAATTGACTGAAACTAAAGTCTACAGTACTACAATTTTTCTCTTGTAGTACTGAAGTAATTAGAGAATAAACCAAAAAAATAAAATAAAAATAAATCAAATTTTAACAAGACACTTACAATAATTTATATTAAAGCCTTTAAGTAGAAACTGGGTGACAGGCAGTGAGAGTGTTTGTGCAGAGACAGATACAGGTACACTAAAGGCTTGCTTAAGGCTACATCAAAGACAGATAACGGACTGTAAACACGACTTTACTCTACAAGCCTCTAATTTTAAACTTTGAACAACGTAAGTGTCTAATAAAGACATAACCGAATGTCCTACTTACATTTCCCGAGGCACGCTGACAACAGAAGTTACTCCACTCCATCAGATGCAGACAACATCAGTAGGCCTAACAGCAATGATGTCTTCAAGTGTAAAAAAGTGGGAAATCTGAGATAAGAGTAAACTCTGATAAGGGGGAAGCTTATGTTTTCTTTAAACCTCTCGACGGCTAAAAATCAGTTGGCCTGTGAGTCATTAGCGAAATAGGTCTAACATGGGCACTCAAAAATAGCAGTTCATGTGAAAGCATCTTCACTAATAAAAATCTAAGCAGAAGCATGTGCACTAATTCAGTTCATATAGTAATTTCTCCACAAGCTCGGCTTTTTGTTGTCGTTTCTTCTGTCGTAGATAGAGGAGCAGTTTATTTGAAGCATCCCTGCCCTCCCTCTCCGCCCAGATCCTCAGTAGGTGTATGGTCTGCTCCAAAGTGTCTTGAGGGTTATCCAACTTGCAAGACTCAATAATGCCATCAAGGATCCCGCTTTTCATTGCTAAATTCCTCATTTCCTTCCATCCAATCACTTCTGCAATGGCCGGAATGTGAGGCGTGAGTTCCACTGCTGATGTAAAATTTACAAAAAAATATTCATAGTTGTAGCCCATTGAAATAAACTGATTGCTTAAATTACTGACATTTTACTAGAAATGGCCCAAATCTTACCTGGCAAAGGTTCCAGTATCACATTCTCCTAAAGAAAGAATAGAAATTGACTGTCCATAATTATATATAAAAAAAAACAATACAGACTACAACAATAAAAAAAAAACAGGTAGACACTGACAGATTTACCACAATACAAACAACATTCACCATGCACTAACTAATTACCAACAGTGACACAAAAACTAACCTGAACCTCCTAGATAACGGATAGCTATGTTAGTGTTAGAAGAGAATGCACACAAATATAAGTGTCTGAGTTCCCTTAAAACACACCCAAGAAACAAGCAGTGGACTGGACCAATGCTTACCTTTTCAGGATCCCACTCTGACTTTTTATAACCTTAAAGAAAAAAAAAAGAAAAAAATCAATTTAAATACAAATGTAAAAATCAAACATGACCATACAGTTTTAACTATTTAGTGCCCTGCAATGATGGGATGTTATAGGAATATTTTATATCCTTATATTTAACCAGAGAGACACGGAGACCGATTATAATTTAACAAGCAATGGTCAGGTTTTAATCCTTGCAAGGAGGAGCAAAGCAGACACAGTAACAATGGTACAGCGACAGGTTTGCTTAAAGATGTAAACATAACATGAGATTATATACAACACAGTGACGTCCTTGGTGAGAGGCGTTCACAATGGTCCAGGTGCAAGAGTCCCGTGACAAGCCATGTTTCAGTCCTGTCATGTCTACTTAATGCTTGGATTAGCAGGAAGGACATGACATGAATTTGACTTGACCTGAAGAGAACTATAAGCCCCCAGTACTCTAAACATTAGAATTAAAATTCTTATAACATGGGCAGAAACACTTACCTGCTTTCTTTTTTTTCCAACAATAAAAACCTACACCAGCACCTTAATTATTCAAAACAAAAACATAAAAAACAATATTTAGTAAAGTAAATATTAAAATAAATAGTATATAGAGAGTAATGGTTTCAATTATATATCTTACCTGCCAATAATAATAATAATAAAGGTACTAATATGGCAGTAGGCTTAATTGCAGTGTTATCTAAAAGAAAAACAGTTAAGTATTATTATAAATATGAAATTAATGAATTATGAATTAATGAATATATATTATTACATGGGTAGGTATGCAAATCTTTACCTATAATTTCGCATATGGTGTTACTGTCAGCAGAACAGGCCACTTCGACAACCTCACATCTAAATCCACAACAAAACAAATAGCTTGTGATTGTAATTCCGTGGTAGAAATAATAAACACATGCATCTTGTGGTTTACATAAATATATGACGAGGAGGTGGACTTACTTTTGACATGGTGCACAGATTTTACAGGGTGTTGAGCCACTGGTGCAATAGTGATCCGGCTTACATTTACACACAGTGTCATTTAAAGGGGTGCACTGCGTTTCAACCTCAAGATTGGCTGAAAATGACAGTATGTATGTTTAATTTCTTCAAAAACTTTAAGAAAAAATACAAAATCTTTGAACCTACCATGTGGCTGTGAGCAAGATGTGCATAGTTCACACTTTTTGAAGTTATTCGGCTTACTACTGTACCTCCCAGACTCACATGCTTCACACTGAGTATCTGGGGACTGGCTAGTGCAGAAACTAGTAAGCTTCTGGCCTACAGGATGCAGGGCAAAGTGAGTTATTTTATTTTTATGTAGACATCACAAGTTACCATTGTATACAATCATGGCCTCAGCACTAAATTAACCAATATTTAATGAAAGGATAAATGACTTTTCCATCAAGGCTATTGACGATGACAACAAAAGAAAATTATTGATATATTAACATGACTGTTTTTGTATCTTACACTTACCAGCAGCACATAGGCAACAAGTCCTGCCTTCATAGTTGAAATCCCCATGAGCACATGCTTGCCTTCTGATGCGTTTACTTTGCATGACTCTCCCCTCAGTTTGAGCCCTGAAAGTTATACAAAAGAGAGTTTTATTAACTGAAGAATCAAATCCAAAACAACAGATAACATCTATATATTGAACAGATTGCATGGCATTGGTACACAGGTAACTGTTTGAGGATTATTTCGGAAATTACATCCTTTCAGGACTCTGAGAGTGCTCTGCTGTAAAAGAACATGGGCCTGTTAAGTCTTAATATACATACAGTATATAAACATATTGATCATTTGTAGATTTTGGTGAGACTCTAGAGGTGGTAGTATGGCAAAATCTAGTCAACAGGTCACATACCTTGATGACTATGTCAATTTTGTAATGTAAACTTATTTTTCTATTTTGGCTAACTCTATTTGAAACACATTTGAGGCATTTCCAACTTCTCAATTGTAGAGGTAAAGTGTACAATCTTCTTTACTTTGATATAAATTCATTCCATTTACTGAACATTACAAGTCCTACTTAATTTCCAAACCTGTGGTGGAATTGGTCACAATATCAAACAAATATTTTAAGTGAGAAAATAAAGTGCTCCATTCAAGTAAGTAGGCCTACATGAAATAAATTCTCATTCAGTTGTCTGTGAAGGTTCTCAGTCATCGAGGTCATCTTGAAGAAAAGGTTAAAGCAAAAGCATCTGGACTCAGTTTTCAAGGTGAAGACATTTCGTCTTTAATTCCAAGAGACTTTATCCGTTCTGAGATCTTCTGATACGAGAGCTGAGCTTTATCTCTAAAGGGAGGGGTTTGACCTGAAACCAACTCTGATTGATCCAAATTGATCTGGTCTCATAGTCATTAGCCATGAAGGGACAGTGTGACTCCTGATGTGAGAGTTGTTACGGCTCAGGTGAGTCGTTAGTGTCACTGTTACATTCAGCTGTTGTTGTTGTTCTAGAGTGAAACTGGTTTAATTTAGGTTTCAAAACCTAATCAAAAGTCCCTCTGTTCAGAGAAGCCATTTTAGTAAAAAATGTTGTCAAAATGGAAGTGCCCTCTCTGAAAAGAGGAGGTGGCATCAGAATCATGTTGCCTTTTATTTACAACACTGTTTTGGAACGTAAACCAAAACAGTTTCACCCTAGAACACCTGAATGGAACAGTGACACTAACGACTCACACTGTCCTTTCACAGCTAATGACTATGAGACCAGATTAGTCAGGTGTAGTTTCAGGACAAACCCCTCCCTCTAGAGATAAAGCACAGCTCTCCTACCAGTTGATCTCAGAACTGATAAAGTCTCTTGGAATTAGAGACAAAATGTCTGCAACTTGAAAACTAAGTCCAGATGCTTTTGCTTTAACTTTTTCTTCTCTTTTAGTTCAATGTGCAGGGTGCTTTTCAATGCCCCGTGGTATGCACTTTTACACCAAACACATCACTACATAGTCACGTACCGGTAGGACGTGTCTAGAACGTGTCTGACAGGTTGTACATTTTGTACAACATTACATACATTTACATTTAGTCATTTAGCAGACGCATAAGTGCACAAAAAACTAGTCAGTTAAAACCTAGCACAGTATATAAAGCTAAGGATAAGAAAATGAATCAATAGAAAGGAAGTAGAATTCAGTGTTTGTCAGTCAGGTGTTGACCGAAGAGATGTGTTTTCAGGCATTCTTGTATCTGTTTACAGAATCTGCTGATCTTGTAGCAGCAGGTAGATGATTCCACTAATGTGAAACATCCAGAGAAAGAACGTGAGAGTGATTTTTACCTGCGCACGCATGTTGACTTTTGCCTTCTGAATCCTTATCTGTTCTAACTTGATTTTAACTTGTTTTGCATCAATATAGAAATACTATCTGTAAATACTATGTAGCGAACATGTTTGTTCCAAATAAAGATAAAAGGATAGATATTGAGGAACTGAAAGTTGTAATGACTTGGCTGTGACCGGACCAGTAAACTTTAATAAACTCGTTAAGCTTGGTTTGAAGATCGGTAGAAACCAAGCGTAAATGTTTAAATGTGGCGATCACGTCTAGGATTCATACAGTTTACTTTAGTTAATAAAGTAGGCCTACATTATAAACAAGTTAATTTAACATCAGACTGCCTGTAGCATCGCTAGCTCAGTAGCCTAGTCCTACTGTTCTACCTGGATGTCCTGCTTGAACCTGCACAAACACAACTGTAAAACGTAGTAACCTGTTAAAATGGATAAATCAGAAAGTCTACTTACAGCGTTACAAAGAGGTAGGTCAACAAAAAGACAGCTTTATATCTGTCCGGTGCCATTATGCTGTGTACAGCGTTGTCTCAGTTCTACTTTGACTTGTGTTTTTTTCCGCTGAAGCCAACAGGGCGTTTTACTTTCGGTTTCGGCAGCACATGGAAAGTCCAGTGTACTTCATCTCTACCAGGCCTGTCTCCAGGACTCTGGGGCAGGTCAATAACCCACAAATAATATTTTGTGTAATTTTTGTGAATTCTTAGTATATCCTATTATAGCTTATAGTATTATCTTAGTTGCTTTTTAAAATATATTTAGTAACTTTACTCTGTGTTTTTGCACCAACAACATGCTACAACAAATTCTTTGTATTGTAAAATCCTTTTCACTTTACATGGCAATAAACCTGACTCTGATTAGCAAGAATATAGAGAAGTGTAAAAGAGCTGTTGTATGTAGGCCTACGGCAGTTTAAAAGGGCAATTTTTAGTTTTAGTTTTATTCTTAACCCCTTGTGTTGTTTTCCAGTACAATTTGACAAATTTAAAAGTTTTATGGCTGTAAAATGTAGTTAATACTAAATAAAACTGACCTAAGATTGCATGACTTTGTCCACAAAATAAATTGTATTGTTTTGCATACGGTTCTGCTACTAACTGGCCACTGTCCAGGGTGTACCCCCTAAGGCCCAAAGCTGCTGGGATAGGCTCCAGTCACCTGCAACCCCTAATGGGACTGATTGATAGATGCATAAAGTTTTGAGGGATTTATTCAACTTTTGTGCACCCTTGGTCAAAAATGACCGGCCATTAGAAATTAATGGGGGTGACAGCAAAAGTGTAAAAAACTGAGCTCAGATACATTCAAGCCACTCTCATTGAGTCCCTTATATGGGCCTCGCGTACAGGCGCTACCACCAGAGGGCAGGCTCCCAAAGCAGAAATATAAGCAGAAATCCATTGGCGAAGTGTAAAAATCATGTTTACAACCTGGTATAACTGGGGGCGGAGGAGGGTTTGATTAATATGCTGTTTATGCTATCTGAAAAGTATAGTTTTATGCATAAGCTGTACCTGAAAAGCCCAGATTGTCATTTTATAGCCCTGTTGTGAGACCAATATCGGTGATTGGGGAAGCTATGGGACTGAGACATCTATTTAAATAAAATCTATGAAATTTGTCAGGTGGACACACGTGCACACATGCACCACCACAGGAACCTTTGCCCTTTTCGTGTCTCTCTTCCAAGGGAACAACTCCTGTGTTGGCAGTTCTCACAGACCGTGAGGAAAGTAGCTATTGGCTGTCCTAAAAGTCACTAAACATTACTGCCTAATTTGCATAATTTGCCATTTAATTGTAATGGACTAAAGAAGAGAGGAATAGCTGTTTTGTTTTTTTTGTTTGTTTGTTTTACCATAAATGGCAGCTTGTTTTGGGGTCCTCCTGAGTATGATTTTGAGTTTTTTTTAATCACTAAGTTTGACATAGAAATCAGCTTTGCAATTCAGACAGTACCTGTGTATCATCTCCAATAAATGTTCTTAACAAGCCTTTTCAGGGTTTGATTCCCGCACCTTTCTGTACTGTTTAGACTGAACGTAGAGCCATGATGAGCCAGCTGTTTAGCTTCTATCAGGAAAATGTACAGTCAGTGGACGTGGCGAGTAAGAGACTAAGACTGTGAGTCTCATAATACAGTACATCCATGCTCTGGACGCATAAAGGGGAACCTCTCCTGCTCACGGACTGTAGCACACAGATCAGGCTGTTTGTGAGTGCTTTGAAAAGTGTAAAAACAAATCTACTGACGTTTCCCAGAAAAAGAAGAACACCAGAAAAAGTCAATAGATTTGTTGCAAGTCATTTTTTTTTTCAAATGTCTTCGGTAATTTCTTTGACCCAAAGTATTCATGTTATGTTTCATCTGATTATTTCGTATAGTAGAAATAATCCCGAAACAATGTTTTTAGAAGATGTATAAGCTCAGATCAGTGAGTCATAAAGGCTATAGATAACAAACGGAAGTCCAAAACTTGTAATGTTCACAAAAACTTAAGTTGATAAAAAAAATTATCTTACACAACAAGTTGTGATAATATATGTATTATTACACTTTTTATGATGAGTCTTGGACGGTGACCGTAAACACAAAATTGTTTAACAGAAAATTAACACAACATATGGGTTAAGTAGCCTATTTATTATTCACTTTTAATTGAATTTTAGTGGTTTATAACTAAACTAAGCATGTGTGTGAAACGCTTTCTATTTTAAACAGTTTGACGTTTCACACAAGCTCCGTCAAATGCGCGTAGCAGCCAACGAGTTCTATTTTTGAAACGTGTACGCGTCAATCATAGGCATCAATCTACGGAGCTATAACGAGGAAACGCAGGAAAAAGACATGACGTGTCAGAATAAACTTCCGCTACACCATCAAAATAAAAGCTCACTAGGGACAACGAAAAGGTATTCTTGAGGTTCAGTCATTCAATTTACTTTAGGCTACGACACCAAACACCACTTTTACAAGGACAATGTAAAGAAGCAGAAGGCATATGGCCTCAACAGCCACAACTTTGGGTTTAGACGGTGAGTAGCCTAATTACCAACAGTAGCTACAGATGTCTCAGTAACAACAAACATAATCTGGGATAAAGAACTTAATAATTTTATAGCTAACACGTTTGCTGAAGCGAGAATATACACAAAACTAATGATGAAGTCAGTAAAACCGAGAGGGGAGAGCAAGAAGTTTTATATACGCGCATAAAACAACTACGCCTACGCGACGTCCCGCGTACGCTCTCGGTGTTGGCCAAAGGTGAAGGATAAAGACTTTAGTGTTGGACAATTGCCCATGTTTACCACTAGGGGGTGCCCTTTAACAGGAATAGCTACTGACATTTACACTACATTTATCAGAATAAATAGTAACACTGTACTTACACACTCAAAAAACAGTGCTCAGACATTTTAGCCTTGAGCAGCAGAGATTATAACAATGTATTTAGTGGCTATATGGTTTCCTAGTAATGTGCTAGTAAGTATTAGTATGTAGCTATGTATTGTATTAGTAGTAAGAAAAAATTATTACATTTGTAAATGGATAATTTGTTGTAACCATAAAAAGAAAGGGAATATCTCTACAGTAGCCTATTCATAGAAAGTGCAAATCGAAAAAGGGTTGCTCTAATGTTGAATAAGACAAACTCAATGTGGTTGTGGAAAACAGATTAGATTAAAATTTATTGTCATTACACATGTACAAGTACAATGCAACAAAATGCAATAGGGAAAAGAGCCTACATGTATAGGACAGTCTTTTAAATGACTCTTGCCTTAATGAAAAGCCAGGGAGAAGATGTATACATTTGAAACACCAACAGTGATTGGTGTGGGTTAACAGCTAATGTAATAAAGCCCATTGAGTAGGCCACAATCAGAGCAATACCCAAAGAGCCACAAAACCACTATAAGAGAAGTGCAACCGGGTGATTTGATCTCTGTAGATATTATCAGCTATGACCGAATGCTTTGCCCCAGGTCACGTTCAGAATAAGGCACGTTAGATGGTAAGATGGAGGGAAACAGAAAATAAAATCATGTTTAGATGATGATGCTGCAAAAGGGCTTTCTTGTGATAACTCCCCAAGGACAACATGAGCCACAGGTAGCAGCTTTGACTAGACAAGAAAGAGAGGGAGTTCAGTGATAGTTTCTATGTACATACATTCATTGAGACTAAATTATGTGTTTTCTGGATTTAGTTTACTGTAGCTTTGATGCACTTTAGTCTTTTTCGGGGAATTAGGTCACAGCAATGTAAAGTGTGTGAGGAAAGTAAAGATTATGAAAAGCATCTCTAAAGGCAAAAAGGCTTGGGGAACTTTAGTATAAGTGTACCTGAAACGTTTTCTCTTTAGTTCACGCTGCTTTTGTAAATGAACCACTGCATGCATGTTGTTGCAGGGTATACTTTATATTACATTTTGATTGCTTGGAGCTTAAGCTCTCCCTTAGCTTTAGTTGTTTTATTCAGAGGCAGAGCTTTTAGGCCTGTAAGTGCAGGCACCATAAACCACAAATACGCTGAGAGTGAACGACTCAATGGGAATGGCAAGAGCAGCCTTTGTATGTTTTTCTTTGGCATTTAACTAGAACCCCTAACATAGTTTCATTAGTATAACACTATCTTAAGGGAAGGAATGTGACTTTCCAGTTAACATTATATGTTTCACAAAGCAGTAATGGCAAGCAGTTGGCCATTCATCTTTACATGTAGCCTGCAATAAACTCAAACACTCCTAATGATTGAAGTAAAGCCAAGGGACTGGGACAACTTTAAAATCTCTTTAACCCCTTAACCTACTTCTCTATTAATGTGCTAAGACACAGAGGACAACAACAATTATTTGACATAGCTACTTGCAACTGGTTGGATGGACAGTTGTAAATGTAGCCATTTAGCTTCTTAGCTTTTAAATGGAGGTAAATAACTGTCTTTGTCTAAAAGTCACAAGTCTTTGCTGCTCTCTTTAACCTCTTTCATTACATTAGATCCCTTTGTTTTTATTTACACTAAAGCAAAAGCATACAGAGTATCATAACATAAGCCTATCTGTACTTCATGGTTTCAGGCCTATTCCTCAAGAGTTGCTAGGCAACCAGTCAGGACTCTAGAGAGTCATCTCGCACAGCCTACAAATAGTTCAGCACATAACTTACTCTGAAAATGGCATAGTGTTATTACCTCTGCCGAGTAAGTTGTATGATCACAGTCTCTGTCTGTTTCTATCCATGTAGCAGCGACTCTGCACTGCAAGGGTTATCCAAAAAAGATATACATTACAAAGACTATAAAGGCCTCTTGATTAAGTTTCTTTGAATAATATGGAGGTCCGAATATCGCAGCTAGACATAATTTAGATGTTTTATAAGGACTTCAATACATTGGTATATACAGTAGGCTATAAACTTCATCTTGGTAAACCTATAAAATCTGTTTAATAAGCCACAGGTGGTGAACTTTGCCCTAGTATGTATATATATATATATATATATATATATATATATATATATATATATATATATATATATATATATATATATATATATATATATATATATATATATATATATATATATATATATATATATATATATATATTAATAGCAGATTGATACAGACACTGGATATGTTTATGAAAAAAAAACTGCGCACAAGTACAATTTTCACATTTCCCCCACATTTGGAAATGCCTAGTTTTCTATATGCTGACAGCTATACTTTAAACCAAGTTTGCAAACATTGAACTACTATTCATTGAACTGACTGTGGGGTATTTGTAATCTAATGCTACCTGCTTTGAAATCTCTGCCCAGTACAAAAGAAACTGGGACTGGTGGGGCAGACCTGATATGATATGCCTCACACACAGAACAGGAAGAGTCTTGCTGCTTTTCAACCACAGGAAATAACCTCAGTGCTGATGACGCAGGTCTCAGGGGAAAACTCAGCAAGTTGTGTCAAACTAAAGCATGCTGTAACGGCATGAGAGCTGTGCAAGGACCTGCAACATGTTGCCACATGGACAGTCAAAAATTTGTTTGCTGCTGTGTGCCATACATCTACAGTATAGATTATGCATAAAAAATACAATGTCAGCCTATTTGTCCCTCTCTCAGCAGCAGCTTTAAAACATGCCAACAAACTCAATGAAAAGGGGTAAATCACTTAATGCTGCCACAATGCATCTGTGTTGGGAGATTTCCTTCACAAAATGTCCAATGGTTTGCCTAATTAAAGCTAAGCGTATCTGTGGACTAGGGAGTCTGCATCTGCACATGAAGGAGGATTTGGCCAGGGAAATTCATGTACTCAGCGGTCTGGTATGGAAGACAATGGAGAAAAGTGCTGGAGTGGAAGTGCTTGTTCTAAACTGTGCTGAGTGCTTTCCCCAGAAGAAGAAAATGGCACAGAAGTATAATGCCAGCTGAGTAATCTACAGAGATGGATTTATTGTCACTATTTGTATTGGAAAAATCCAGTTAGGGACTTCATCAAACCAGAGCGGTAACAGGGAGAGGCTAAGCCCAGCCTATAGAGTACTAGGCCAAACAGATTTCAGCACTGGCTGTCCTGTCATTTACCTGTCTCCTTTTTCATCAAAGTGCCTCAACTGCATTGTATGAAGGGGCTGTTTTTATTCTGTTCTTCCGAATAAATCCTGTCCTTGTCCTCACTGTGGCTGGTTCAGACAATGTAATGTGGCTGTATACAGTTGTGCTCATAAGTTTACAGATTTTGTTTGGCAGAATTTGTGATTGTGATTTTTCAGAGAATAAGAATGATAACATAAAAACGTTTCTTTCACTCAAACTACCCAAATAACCTTGATCAAAAGATTTTGGCCTGATAACATGCACAGTGAGGTGACACAAACAGGTTTGAATGGCTTCTAAAGGTAACCATACTCACCTGTGATCTGTTTGCTTGTAATCAGTGTGTGTATAAAAGGTCAGTGAGTTTTGGGCTCCTGACAGACCCTTGCATCTTTCATCCAGTGCTGCACTAATGTTTCTGATTTTCTGAGTCATGGGAAAAGCAAAATAATTATCAAACGATCTGCGGCAAAAGGTAATTGAACTGTATAAAACAGGAAAGGGATATAATAAGATATCCAAAGAATTGAGAATGGCAATCAAACTCTAATAAAGAAGTGAAAATTAGGGATTCTGTTGAAATCAAACCCAAGGTCACAAAGGTCATGTGGACCAACAAAATGTTAGCTACAACCGCCAGGCAAATTATTCAGGATTCAAAGAAAATCCCACAAATAACTTCAGCTAAAATACAGGACTCTCTGAAATAAAGTGGTGTGGTTGTTTCAGAAGATTCACAATAGGAGGCACTTGAATAAAAATGGGCTGCATGGTTGAGAAAGCCATTACTACGTAAATGCCACAAAGATTCCTGCTTACAATTCGACAAATCCTCAGACAATCCTCAAAACTTCTGGAACAAAGTCATAAGAGTGATGAGACCAAAATTTAACTTTCTTCATATTCTTTGAAAACTGACCAAACAATCACAAATTCTGCCAGGGTATGAGCACAACTGTATGTTTGCACCTCACAGACTCCTTTAGAGGTTTTCTGCTTTAATCTGAAAAGACAGTTTCCACAACTTTTCCACACACTTTCTTAGGAGAGGTTGCACTAGCTGCACTTGCAAGTTGACCTTTTTGTTTTAATATTTTTTCTCTTTCTAAAATGTCATGACAACCATGGAATTGATGGCCATTACAGATACCCATAATGAACTCTAATGACTTCACTACATCTCTGACTTTTCCTGTAGTGGAAGATAAGTTTCCACCTGGGATCTAACATATCATAGAATTTATCAGCAAGTTGTGGTTTACTTTTGTGTTTTGCAAATGTAAAAAGAATATATATATTTTAGTTTTTTCTTTTCAAAAGTACATTTTTTTACTTTAGTATATTTGAATCTAACAGAATATTAATACATCCAAGACTCAGAAAGTTGGCCTGTTAGTCACTTTGCACCACTAGAGTCATGAGCTACTAAAACTTCCCATTTTGGTTTGGCTCAAACTTGAGGTTCTTTTGTCATTAAACCTTTTAGAAAATGATGTTATTATGTACTGCAAAAATAAAGCAATTTTTAAGCAGAATTTAGAAATGTTGCAAAAACGGCAACATTTTTTAAAACTTATTTTTATTTGATGAAAAATCAGTTTTGCAATTGATTTCAGTAGTGTTCTCTATAAAAAGTATTCCTTCCTAAACTTTTTTTTATAAGTATCAAAATTAGAATGATGCTAAATTTGATCTGTAACAGATGGTGAAGCAAAAAAAACGTTACTTTTTTGACTGAAGATTCACAAATAGTGATTCTTTTTTCTTCACATTCAAACATTACATTAGTCCTACTGTTAATTTACTGCAGAACAGTAACCTTTAACCCACACTGCACAACTAACAATAGATTATGTGTGTGTTTGAGTCCGCAACACTATCACACCCACAAGCTTGGAAAATATTAACCTTTTCATCTCATTTAACCTTTTTGTCTTTATTCATGATGCCTGCAGACCCTGCAGACACACGCACACATTTGCATGGGTTGGAAACACTATTGCAACTTGAACATGATGTTCATTTTACATTTACACAGTAATATCAGTAAACTTGGGGAGTGGCAAGTCATTTGGTTAAATAGGCCCAAAGTGCAGGAAATGCGAATCATTGACCCTCCCTTGTGACCGAATTTAAAATGGGTCCCTGAGATCAGTTGGAGGAAGAAAGTGAATTGAGAAAGTTTGTTGGAGAAGGAAACGTTTGAGGGTCTAAAAATAGTTTGTTTGAAATGATTGTAGAAGACGTGCTGTGGTTTATTATTCAAGCTCTATTGTTCTGATTATTCCATAGTATGAGATACAGTCAAGTAAAAAACAATTACTATAGACAGGTAAGGGTTGTTTCTGGCAGCAAGCCTCCTTTGTTGATGCTAAATTACATTTATCAAAGTAACTCAGTGTCTTTTAGGAAATGGACGGTGATAAGTAATTTTTGAGAGCTGTCAGTGTAATGATGATTTGGTTCAAATAACACATTACATAAAATACTTTCCAAAATGTTAGCGCCATGGTAAATGTACACAGATTATTAATGTACATTGATGTCTTTTTTCTGCATCTGTTCTGTATAAGAGGCCTGTAGATCTGCTTTGTGCATAGTTGCCTTCCACAGATAAAGAACATCTAAATAAATCTTTAAGCAACAATGTTCTGCTCTCACATTAGAAACAATGTTTTTTTGACTCTGTAACATTAACAAAACAAACATTAAATTCTGAGTAGAAGCAGCCTTTTGCATTGAAGAGGTGCACAGGGCCTCATTCATAATTCAGAGCAATCGCAGTGATATGAGAGGAGGGCGCATCTGTCTGCATTACGCCAGTGTTGCCTGTGCGTTGCATCACCCTCCCGGGTGGTTCGTTTTCGAGAGTTTAATACGCTCCCTATCAGTTGCGCTCTGGCTGTGGTCTAATTTCAGTCTCAGATAAGAACCTTTATTTGTCACCCAACTCCTTTGCCGTCTAAGTCTCTCTTCAAATGTTTGAAGGAGTGCTGGGTGAATGAGCAGCTCTGTTCGCCTATATGTTCAGTGTGCAGCATCACAAGTAGACATGAAGGATATTATGAAGCTCAGCGCTAACTCCAGACCCATCCCCCACAGACACACATGTATAGCTGTTTCCCTACACAAAGAGCGGCGCATGTGCCTTATTACACATACACACACACAGCTGGCTGCTGGTCTGTCTGACCTAGTTTATTTCTGTAGGCTGCTCTAATGGAGGTACCGAGTGTGGTGTATTATCAGACTGCATCTGATTTGCATTTCTGCCCTGTCACTGGCAGATGGCACCAGAGGTCGAGTGCGCAGCTTTTAAAAGAGGCCCCATACACAAGCACAAACACTTCAAAACCTTACTAAATTCAGGCTTAATTATTATCTCTCAAATGTTAATTAACAACACGCTCCACTTGCGTGTTATCTCATGTGCTTGTGCTGATTTTGTGTGTGACATCGGACAAGCAGTGTACACTTGTGCTAGATTACACACGGTGCAGTTGTCCTTTGTGTGCATACATCCAGCGGGTGGAGAACCTGGTGTTCCTAACTGTAGTGTTTGGTTTACACCCTCTTGCACCAGCACTATTCATGCTTAATAGGAAGGAAGTGATGAATCACACTCACTCATTTGTGGTAGTGGTGAGTGTTCAAGTAAAGATAGGGTCTCTGTTTCACTCCCTCTGTGTCTGTATCTCCCACATTCACATGTGCACCCCCCCTCTCTCTGTAGAAAATCACAGAGGAAGTGAACGGCATTAAACCGCAGAGCTTTTTCAATATTTATCTGATGGAAACTGCTATGTGACAGTGGACAGTGTTATGAAATATAAGGGTAAGCCTTACAAACCTGTCATCCTGTGCAGATGCTATATCATGTTTAAGTATGAGAGTCATGAGCTGCTGCAGTAGTGCATAAACTGAATAAATTCCAAAGGAACTGCTCCTACAGTTTGCATTTTAGCTAACATTCACCTTATAACAACATGGCAGCCATCTTGTTTTGACCAGCTAAATGTCACTAGTAGGGCTAGCAGCATTAGCACCATGAGCAAAACAGCTCATCGGATAGCAAGGCAGCAGAACTTATCTTCTGAGTAGTACAGTAGGAGTTTGGTTGGTAAGACACAGTTTGGTACTGGTAAATTCTGAAAAGGGTTGTTTCCATTGCAGGCTACTGCGTGCAGAAAAGACGCATGCGATGTCAACCATTATGTAATACAACACTAGTTGTGTTTATATTGTATGAAATATACAATAATATTACAGTATTAAGTGCATTTCGGGTTATCTCCATCCGGGGATCGGCCCAGCAAAGTTTGCATTATCTGCTTGGCAATGTTTTTATGCTGGATGCCCTTTCTGATGAAACCCTCTCCATTTACCCGGGCTTGGGACTGGCACAAGGACTGTGACTAGAGTTGCACCCCCGGTTGATTTAAACCCCCAATCTCCTTATCGCCACAGATAAGTAATAATGATACAATAATAAACAAAAAATAGTTGACGTGAACTTACAAAACTTTAAATACAATACAATTAATACAAATATATCTTCCAGCTCACAAGGGTGTGTATACCACTGAAATAAAGAGAAGAAATGGATTTTTTAAGTTTTATTCCCAGCTTTCTTAACTTTAAATTGCTGAGCTACTACCAAACTACTAGTACTCAGTACTTTTTAACACTTTCGACACATGAAACACCTTTATAATATAGTGTACTCACTTAATCTATACAGTTACAGTTGAAAAACTGTACATGCTCCAGTGGAAAGAAGGCTAATACTTTATGTTAAAAAATTACAACTTTGCATATAATGCCATTTCTATTTCGGTAATGCCATCATGGTTATGTTTATTTGAATAAGTCAGCAGTTTACCTTTCCAACGCAGAAACCAGCTTACTTTGTTATGTGACCACTTTGCAAAAAAGTGTGCACCATAGGTTTCCAAGTGCACTCTAAGCATCAGTCTTTTTGTTAGTTTATGTGGCGACAGGAAATATCAGAGTGTGCTCAGTCTTCTCTTTACCTCTTGCATTGTCATACACACACATACACTCAGCCGTTATTGAAGGGTGTGGGGACGTTTTTCATACGGTTTCAGTGGTTACATTATGCAATTGGGAAGTGTGATAGAAAGTCTGCCAAATTTAACATACGCAATGTTAATATGCCTAATGTGTACAGGGCTAGAGAGAAATTAGTCGAAGTGTTAAAGCCCAGCCTTGTCACCCCATGAGATGAAAAAAAAAAACAGTCAGCTATGAGAGCACTGCCTTAATATCTTTCTTTGCTTTCAAAAACCAAGGTTCAATCCGAATTCTGCTTGTGCTTTAAAAAGCTCTTTCAGTTTCTCTCCATCTCTGGCTTTCACAATTTTCTTTTTTTGACATGGCCATCTCCACTCTGAGTCATCCTTCAGGTCTCAAGTGTATTGTGGCAAACCACTGCCAAATTCACTCTTCTTTTATATCCGATTTCTCTCATTACTTTCCATTTCCGCTATCTCTTTGCAAAGGTTAAGTTCTAGTTCAATGTAGATAGCTTTCACTAATTCATGATTGCAATAAAACATACATGAGTTAGCGTTTATTTTATTTTTTTAAGAAAATACCATGAGTTATATACTATGATAATCTTGTGAAGTGAAATACATGGATATTTGGAGGAAACAGCAGACTGTAAATGAGAACTGAGCGTACTCTGCATTTAATTTAGCCTTTGGAGGTTTATGTACAAAGACAAACACAAGTCATTAGCTGGCAATGAGCTAACTTTGTGGCTCATGCGCTGTAGGTAATAAAATCTGTTTGACCTTTGGGCGAATCCACTTTTTAATTTAAGTAATGTGGGTTCAAAAGGTCACTGGCTGAGGAACTTGGCATATACCAGCTTTCACTTGTTTCCAGAGTGCTTTTTATTTCCCTGTACGTTTTGACAGGGGAACAGTGGTGTCATCCTCACTCTCGACCCGATCTGTGACAGTCTGGAGATGGCCACATTGTGCACTGTCTCCTCAACCTGGCAAATGTGTCAGTTTCACCTAAAAAACCTGTTAGCTACGCAACAGTTTGGGCTCCTGGTGTCTTGCTTTACAGCCTGAATAAATGGATGTGAGTGGAACTGACATAAGCCTGTGTGTTTATCTGTTATTGTTGCAGTGCCCCGTGCGCACACATGTCGTATGTTGGTGTGTTTTGGACATTGCGGTGTGTTCAGCCCATGCCATGGATGTGGATAATGTTCTGGGGTATGTGTGTGTCTGTGACATCCTGCTGTGTGTTCTGATTTGACGGCGGCTTGCAGTCAGTGTTTGTTTGGGGTTAAAAGCCCCTGTCTCTGAGGGTGTTAGCAAGGGTCATCTAAACCGGATCTGCAGCCGAGTCGCTTGAGAGACAGAAGTGTAATCTGTGGCTGGCTTTGTGCTCCCCAGATTAAAGTGATGATGTTTTAAACCTTTCTCACGGCCACAATATGCCTTTGCGTCTCTCGCTGCCTCACAGTGCGAGTGTGACAGCAGATCCACACAGGCGGGTTCAAGAAAAGGACACCTTCCTCGATATTTATAAAAGTGGGAGCTTTAGCTCATTATCTTAGACGACACACGCATGTTCTATTCATCTATTAATTTGCCATCAGCTTGGTGTAGCCATGTCGTATCTTCTCCAGTGTTTGAGGGGAAACAGCTGCTAATCCTAATCCTCTGTCTCCCCCCACGGGATTCTGTCAAATCACAGGCCCTTTAAAAAGCTCTGGCTGGCTGGTTTCAGGGCTGGTTGAGTGGCTGGCTGACTGGCAGCCTCCAAATGAGAGGATGGACACTTACCCACTCCTGTGACTGACACACAGCAGGCCTCCACAGAGTGTGCCACATGTTGAACACAGATACTATAGAGACACTCACTGTGCATCCCCTCCCTGGAAGAACGTCAATATTGTATTTTATTATATGTAATTTTAACCATGATGTTAAATATATTGTAGTAGTATATATTGAAGTATGTCAGAAAAAACCCACAAAATTACACAAATAGTCAATAAAAATTCAAACAGATAGACACAAATAAACAGTAATAAAATCGAGTTTTTGACCATGTCCAGAAAAAAGTATTTTTATTTGTATATAAAATGTTGGATGTTTTCATCCAATCACAAGAATTATGTAGATGAATATACCATTTGTGCTCTTGGCTGGCCTTGACGTCTGAGACCAAAAATGAAAAATTACCAAGACAAGACTGACTTAAAATAAGCTTACTTTACAAAATGGTCTTCTAGTACTACATCACTCCTTTATTCATTGTTATTGACAGGAACAATCCATTGTGCTCTACATAAAAGAAACTCATTTTCAAACATTCTGGTTAGTGAAAGGTTTGCGTTTGTCGTCAGACACCAGACTGCTTCCTAACACCTTTAACACCTTTAATTGAGCTCACAAAGTTCTTATGTCAAACCATTCAATCATTAAACTGAGTAAGGCAGCCAGCAGTAAAGCTACTGTACAAGTCAGTCCAAAACATCTAACACTGCTGATGTCTGTTTATTTAAGGTATAATTACACGGCACTGAAAACAGCTGCATAAAATAAACTTTAAAAGTCAAAAGGAACAAAACTTTAGGAAACTTCAAGTTTTTTTGCGAGTTTGCTGCTTCCCAACTTCTCACTTTTACAGTTGTGACACTTGCTGTAGACTAGCCCCTACAAAGTGCATACATCATGGGGTAAGGCCAGCGCTACAATCCATCACGTATTCAAACAGAGTCTTCCACAAGGTCTGAAGAGGAACTTCACTTTTGGATGCATCTTGTGTCAAACCCCGGAGCGATGTTTCTTCTTTGGTGAATTTTCCAGTACCTTCTCCTCAGTTTCACTCACCAGCTGCAACACTAATATCTCTTTTGTCCATCAGCTGCTCTCACATCCATCATATCAAATAATGACTCTCAGCTGGAGGAGACAGAGCTGGGTGTCTGCAGCGACACTTTTTGTCCTCACTTATTCTTGGTGTAAGAGCAGCTGATATGAAGACAAGGAGTGTGCGGGTAACTATCAGTTATCTGCATGCGGATTAGGGACTGTCATCAGCAGCCATATGCCTCATATTACCCTCTTGATGACACTAGATGGAGAGCAAGACGAGGAGGAGGAGGAGGAGGAGGAGGCTCGGGGGAAGGATTACGCTCGCTCTAAGATTTCAGGGTAAAAGTCAGGTAGAAAACAGAGCTTGTCAAAGTAAAGCTGATAAATGCACAGGCTCCTCCGCCCTACCTACGTATGGGCTCAAAAAAAATTATTTGTGCACATTTTTCTATAAAAACAAAGTCTGAAGATGCAGATGGATTTTTGTTTGTTAAAAGGTGAGTTTTACTGAGTGATATGATTGGACAGTGGCAGTCTAGATAGAAGATGGCAGCTAGAGTTACAGAGAAAATTGCAATTCCAGAAAATCAAAGCAAAACACAGATATATATTGGTAATACACTTACACACAATGTTTAACAAGTCAAAGATAATTCCGTCATAACATGGTCCAACACTGAAATAAGGCAAGCTCTAAACTTTTTGATTGTATTTTGTGCTGGCACATTAAATCTGTCCGCAGCTTCAACCGTCAAGAATGTTCAGTCAGTAATAGCAAGTTTCAGCCAGTCCCATGTTCACATACAGTGATGTCTGCGCTCATTTGAATAAAGAGGGCTTCCATGACTCTTTGACATTGAATCAATGGCGGCAGAAAGATTCTACTGGGAAAGTAGACATTCAAGCCCTGACTACATCTCAGTGAAACAACTCAAAAAACAAAAGTGTAAATGGATGACAAATGAATGACACATTTTAAAGTTGGCTCTTGACTTTAGTTTGATGTAATGTGTAAGTGTTTTACAAGAGCAAGCTTGCTATGTTGTTTCTCAGCTCCTGCATCTTGAATTTTCATAAGGAATGCAAAGAAGGAGATCAAATGGATTTACATGAATGGATGATGTGTCTAGTGCAGTAAAATGTGTGGTCAAAGATCTCTGTGTCAGACTGAATGCTGGTTCAAATCTGTTGTTCATTTTACAGTCATCTATCCATCTTTTACAATTCTACAGACCATCTTTGATGCTTCTGAATTTCACATAATCTCTTTGGCTCACATGCGTCCAGTGACTATACTGTCAGTCTGTCAAGTTGCCTCGATTACAGTTTGATGCCCATATATAGGGACTCAAAGGACCACTTATACACACAAATACAAACACACATAAGCCTATGGAAAGCCCTACCACAGTTACAGCTCAAGTCGGACAAATAATGTGAGTGTGTTTGTATACTGAGTACACATACACACAAATGTATGTACAGCTGTATGCTAACAGTAATACGCGTCTTTCTAAGTATTTTAGCCTCGGGCCAGACATGCTATTATTTTATACAATGGGCACATATGTCCTCTCCATTGATCCCATAAAGGCACAAGTGTGTGTTGGAGAAGGGAAGGGGTCAGCGGCGACAGGAATACAGTAAGTGTTTCCATGTGCTTCTCTTATTCATGAAGACACTCATAAACACATGCAGAGACTGACGAGCAGGCTGGCATATCCATGTCAACAAAACCTCTCGCGCGCACACACACACACACACACACACACACACAAGCAGGGCTCATGTGACTCATGTGTGACTCAGGTCTTAACAGTACACAAACATCTGAAACCTTTTACCGTATATTCATTAAGGGGTTGATCCAACACATGACGAGAAATGTTTTAATGGAAATTTATTATGTGCACTAGAGACAGCCCTGTAGACTACTTTTTAAAGGTCTTGTTCTGTCCCGTCTCAGGCCAAGACATCTTTCATATTTACTTTTATTGAGGCAGGACTTGTAGCTTTTGAGTTTAATGTTTCCTGAAATCTCTTCACATCGTTTATGCACTGGTCCTGGTCTTGACCAAAATGCTAACAAGCACATTGTCCACTTGACCCAGCATCACCTCTACGTCATATAGGTCGAAAGATTCCTCTTTCCAGTTCCACTTCCTCATTTAGCACAGTTCTCACATGCTTACCACAAGGCCATTTAGTGCCTTCTAACAAAAAAGAGAAACCAAAACATTCTCACAGCCAAAATGACTCTTGATAATGTAGCGCCTGTAGTTTTTATGTAATGCAGTTAATGCAATATATGCACAAAAGAAGACTATACAAGACTGCTTATTTGTGTAGTCAATGCAAAATAGCCATGTGCGTTTCAGTTTAGAACCTTTAATACTCTTGCCTTATACAGTAGGTCACACTAGGCCTTCTGGCCATCAGGAAGTAGCAAACAACAGTGACTCACCTTTTTGCTGTGTCTCTGGTTGAACATACAATGGGGCATGTGGTTGACCATTATAGGAATGTGATGGGGAAATTTTCACACAAAAAGTTTAGGAGGGTCTTAGATAACAAACTTTGATCTAAACTAATAATTGTCTACTCTTTGTTTTCTGCCACAAGGTCTGGGCATACAACGTAAATATAAGTACGATTCTTCCCATTCATTTTTTCTAATAATTAAAATTCCCTATATTAACAGAGTAAAGAGTGGAGACTGAGCATGTTTTCCTAAGCTGCCACAGAAGACCACCGTGAAGAGTGGAAGAAGAGAGGCGCTAAGCATGTTAAAGTACCATATGTGTTTGAGAGCATGAGTGTGGGCACTCTGAAATGATATGGCTGCCTGTGGTCCTGACTGGGGTTATACTGTATATGAGTCTGTGGGAGGCAGGCTACAACTCAACTACATTCATACTGTAACATGCCAGCTTGTGTATTTGTGAGCGTGACGGTCTACATGTGTAGGCGTGCACACTTTTTCCACAGCCTGTCACTGCCATTGCTCAGTCTTTGGTAACTTACAGTGTGTCTCTCTCGCTCGCACTCTCTCTGTGAGTGTGTGTTTAAGCTTTTGTTTAATTTCTACTTCCTGTTTTATTCTTGGCCTAATCCAAACGCAACACAGCTGTGCAGTGAGCCAGAGAAAGAGGGCTTGGGGGATGGGTTGCCAGGTCCTGGTGAGTGCAGCCATGCTCTACAACTGCTACCAACAGATGGAAGGGAAATGGGGTTACCAGCTTGGGCTTATCTTCTCTTTGTAGGCCAGACTGACCCCCCTTTATCCCCTCATTTGGTCATAATACTTAGCTTAAATCTCTCTATTTGGTGTTAGCTTTTTTCTTTCATGCATGTAAGGGGTAAACCAGGCATACAGCTGAGTTCAGAGCTGGACCAGCAGACTGTATAGCTAACATCCATATGATTACATTCTTATTCTTCTTATTGTGTAACTATACCATACCATCGGTCTACATGCCAGGATGAAATTGGATGCTAAACTATTTATTTTATTTATTTATTTATTTAAAGTAGGGACAGAACATATTAATGAACATACACAAGATATGTAAATATGACAGATTATAGCCGTGGGCTACTTTCTATCCGTAGTCCCTAGACAGGTTGTAACATCAAAACATTTAACTTAAACAGGATCTCACACAGACGTTTGACAGAATCACAAACCCACATTTAACAAGATCACATACAGATGATTACTAAAGCTACTGACACAAGACAGGGTCAGAGCAGGCAGAGTATATTACGGACTGCAATTAAAGTTCAATCCAACAAGGGCACAGAAATGATTTAAGAGAATGGCTCAGTGTCATATAAATCAATTTACAAAACACCATTACAACAAAAGCTATAAAAATATATATGAATACTATAATAAATAGTGTAAGTTCTGAAGTATATAACACGTAGCCCTAAAGTGTCTAAAGTGTTGCACATAATCTAAGAAAGTTCTATATACATATACATGCACACACACAGAATATACTATACATATAAATGAGTTAAGAAATGCATGGTTTTTGTCTGAAAATATATTACCTTTTATAGTGTTATTTTACCTATCAGCACAGGTTTTATTAGATCTGAAGGTAGACTGTTCCACTGAATACTGTCCTTGTAGGACAGGACATTTTCACTAAAGGCGGTTTTTCTTGCAGTCACCCCTGGTAATGGCCCGAGTGGTCCGAGATGTCAGAGGATCTGTACTTGATGCGATTGTTAAGCTGAGGTGGACCCAACCCATGTAGACTTTTATAGATCACACAAGCATTTTAAAATTTATTAAAGATTTCAAAACTCAATAGATTAAACTTCTGAAGAATATTACAATGATGATACATCATTTTCCTCTAGAACAAGTGCAGCTCAGTGAGTTGATTTTGCATCCACCCAGAAACTCTTCACAGTAAGAAAATGGTGACTGTGTGAAGTTTTATGTCAGTTTGTTACATTTACATTTATTCATTTAGCTGACACCTTTATCCAAAGCGACTTACATTGTTCTACAGTAATTACCAGTGTTACAGTCACTAGAGGCAAGGTGACAACATGAGCACAGTGACAATGATGAATGGCTGAAAAGTATTGATAATTTAAAAGTTGTTGGTGTTGTGATATTAGATTTCATTACTGCTTTTGATGTTTTAGATCATTATATTTTATTAGAGAAACCTAAAATCTTTGTTTTTCTCCTACTGTTGTTGCACTGATGCAAAGTTAGCTTAGCTCAAAGTTTTTTTTTATAATGGATGTTTGTCAAATAATAAAAGTTTAGTATATGGTTTACCTCAAGGAAGCTGTTTGGGACCTATTGTATTTTCTGTTTTTATTAATGATCTACCCTTAACTGGGAAAGAAGCTGGAATGTATGCTGAGGACTGTGTATTATACAGCAAAGTCAACCAAGTTGTGTCTAGAGTAGGATATGGTTTATGATTGGATTAAGGGAAAACAAGTTTGTATTTCTAAAACATAAATAATCTTTGGGTCACGGCAAAAATGGAAGCTTAGACCGAAATTATGACTGACTATAGTTGACTAAAGCATACAAGTAAACAAGGCTAAACTGTAGGGCCTAGTCCTTGATGGCAATCTTTCTTAGAAAGAACAAGTAAGCACAAGTTGGGTTAGGGTTAGTTCAGAGAGATACATATGAACATGGAAGAAAATCACTGGTCCTTTGCACTGTGTGGTCTTCTGCATCAAAAAGACTTTGCTAAAATACAATTTAGGGAATTTAAGGAAGACTGGTCTTTGGGCTGTTCACTGAGAAAAAGAACAGAAAATATATATTCTAAGCCTAAAACTAGGCTAAGAAAAAACTAAGAATTGTAGTCACTCTAGGCACTTGTTGTTATAGGGTATAACACAGTGAATTTGAAAATGCCTGCCTTTCTTTTAAATCAAATTGTTTATTCTGATTCTATCCAAAGACATCAGCCCCAAGAGTCATAGTGAAGTGGTATAACATCCCCATTGACATTTGTTCATTGAAAAGAATGTCATTGTTCAAGAATAATTTGAAGACTCATGTTCTCAGTCAAACATATGCAAACATGCTTTGTCCTTGGTTGTTTTGTACTGAAATGTGCAAAGTTTAATAAAATGTATACAGTATGTTTAAAATGTGGAAATGATTGTACATGTATATAGTATCTAATTTTGTAAAGCCATGTTTTTAATCCAATTTTCTATTTTGTAATGAATTGTGTTTTTAGTATGGCCTCCAGGAAGGATTAGCATAGGCTATTTCAGTATATGACAAACAGCTTCAATTAGTATTCCTAAACTTAAATTAAATAAATAAAAACATAAAATGTATGTTGTATATACTGTATATGTGCATTTCATAAAACTTTTCAAAAGACGGTCAGCGTTTGTTTTGGTTCTGAAGATTTCTTACCTTTTGCTTTTACTTCCTTACACTGTGATTAATAAATGTATTTGTGTGCTTGTGATACTTTTTGGTTGGAAGAAGATAAACCTGTTTGCTTGTGATCCTTTTTAGCTGGAAGAAGATAAACCTGTTTGCTTGTGATCCTTTTTAGCTGGAAGAAGATAAACCTGTTTGCTTGTGATCCTTTTTAGCTGGAAGAATATAAAACTGTTTGCTTGTGATCCTTTTTAGCTGGAAGAATATAAAACTGTTTGCTTGTGATCCTTTTTAGCTGGAAGAAGATAAAACTGTTTGCTTGTGATCCTTTTTAGCTGGAAGAAGATAAACCTGTTTGCTTGTGATCCTTTTTAGCTGGAAGAAGATAAACCTGCTTTTCCTGTTTGAAGCGTTTTAGCAAGTTGGAGCTCTATTAGGTAGTGTAGCTACATAAACAAAATCATTTTCCTCCTCCCAAGTTAGATTTAAGATTTAAAAATCTTTTTTTGCTCTCTAAATTTAGTACACATTTATAGCTGGTAAATGCATTGGCATGTTTGTATATAGTATCCAAATGTCCATCTTACAAACAAATTGTGCTCATTGACATTAAAACTGTGCCACTCGAACACACTTGTTACTGTTCTGTCATGTTTATGAGTTTTTCGACACCCAGGTGTACGTTACGTGAAGAAATGCAATGTGTCTCTGAAAAGTGTTGAAGATAATCTGTGTCCTGTCAAATCATGCTTATTGACCATAACTTCAGCCAAGTCAATACGCTCCGTTACACTACAACAAAGCTGCTTGTAGCATACATCTAAAGACTTAGCCTACCATGTACTTGAAAACTCCTGTAATCTACTTTAAAAGTACATCTTGACCAAATCAAAAAGAGTAAGATGCTGAGCATCTTGCATGGACTGATGTCACTGTTGCTATTGCAGTTGAATACCCTAATATAATCTCGTTTCCGGAAGAAAGTGTCGCTCATTGGTCGACACTGATGTCAACAAGGAAGTATTGTCTACTAATGATACTGAGAAATTAGTTATTCCATTGCTCAAAACAAAAGTATTTATACAATGTTCAACAGGCTGAAATCAAAGCTAAAAGTTGAAGGTAAGCTCTAAACGTTGGTTGATTTACTTTTTTTTAAAAATATAAAATAAAAGTAGTAAAGATAGGGTAAGGATGCTGCTGTTGGGGGTGGGTGGTGATGTAAGTTATAAAGATAAAGTCAGGTAGAGAAAATTTTAATGTCATAGTTCAGTATCACATAACATATGCCATAACATAACTAGACTTGAAGAAAGATTGAGGTTGGAGTAGGTTGGAGTAGGCCTACAAGTTTATCGAATTACAAGTTGTAGAGGCTGAAAAATCAAACATCTATGCAGATACCAGCGCTGAAAACATACAAATGAAGTTGTATATTGATCAGATTAATATTTCAGAAGTTGCCCGGGCTGCTGTGTCTGTTTGTGAGTGTTGTGTGTGACGAGGGAGGGCAATCAAAGGCGAGCCATGGACTCTTGAAGCTCTTAGTGAAGTGAGGCAGTCTCTCAGTTCGCTCCAGTCTGGCCTGCCTGTGGAGAGCTGAGGCATCTCTGGGTCTCTCACAACCCCAGCACAGCACATCCATTATTCATCTGGCCCAGTCTCACTCCCTCCTCCTTCAGCTCAGCCAATTACAGCTGGGCCCTTGCGACTACTGCCTGTCTCATTCGTCGTTGCTCCGCTTGGCTTTGATGTCTCTATCAACGCCAAAGAGCCGCGGCCCGAGCCTTAATAGAGCAGAAGGGGATTATGTGACTGCCTGCCTCTGGGGGTGGAACATTTTTTTCTATAAAAATATATGTTTAATTCATACTTTATTTTATTATCAGGAGACTGTGGGCTACGCAGAGAGCAGCAGCTGGGGTCCTGCCACTCTCTGCCTCCTATCACAGTGACATGGTGCTTAATCCTGTTACTCTTTCATTTTTGGGAGGATGTCAGCGAGTAGGCCCGTCTACCCAGGGCCTAACACCGCTCCCTCCCTCCCTGGCTGCGAGCCTTTCCTTCCTCTGCTCATTTCATCTGGAGAACGCCTTGATTAAGCATCAGGCAAATGCGCACACACTTCATGCAACACTGATGGTTTGGTATGAAGGCAGCCCAATTAGGTCTATCTCAGGATCACTTCAGCAAATTTACTTTGCACAATACAGATAAAAGTGTTTGCAGTTGAGCTGCATGGTGTAAGCGGCAAAAAATGCTCCAATAAATTCTAATAAAAATCTTGTACCAGTGAAAACCCCCTCAAAAAAGCAGGAGCTTGCTCTTTCAGCTGTTCCATCATCTGCCTGTCCAGCTCTTCCATCAGTTTCAGGGCAGGCTCTTCTCCCCCTCTTCCTTTAACTGATCTCTGAGCTGACGGCAAGTGGCACACTTTTTCTCCATCTTGTCATTGACTTCTCTCAGATGGTCTTTGAACAGCGTCTCCCTGTTGCTGATGTCTCTCCACAGCAGCCTGATGTAGTCCTCCTTGTTTTTAAGCTTTGACTCTTGCTGAAGAGCTTTCTCAATGAGCTGCGTAGATTACTTACTTCCTTCTCTTTATTGCGTTTTGTAAGAAGCTCAGTTACACATTCCATGAGCTCTTCAATGGTCTGTTCCTGCACATCTACAGTGTCTTCAGTACAGGCCTCCTAAAAGAAGAATATTATAAATAAGTTCAATTGCTCTATACTGCAAAAGAAAAGTATAGTTAAAATGAGTTACTTACCTTAAGCTTCTGCTCACAAAGCTTTGTCTCCAGCATTAAACTTGTATTCTTTTCTTCACACAGTCTTTGGGTGAGATCTCTGACGCTTTCTTCCAGACAAGCCATTATCGCTTTGCTCTTCTTCTCTGCAGCTTCATACTCCTGGTTCTTGCAACTTTTTTTTGATAGCGTGTCATACCAAACAATTTAAATGAATACACAAACTGCTCCGAGATATCCCCTATAGCAGGTTTAGCAGCATAGCAAGTTGGGGCGGCAGTGGCGCAGTGGAAAGAGTGGCTGTCCTTCAACCGGCGTCCTTTCCCCGCTCGAAACATCCCAAAACATAACACCCCGCTCTCCCCCACATATTGTTGTGTCCTTGGGCAAGACACTTAACCCACCTTGCCTCCACTGGTGTTCCAGCTGTAACACTGGTAAATGGGAGCTTAATGTAAAAGTGAATGAGTGCCTACTACAGTCGGTGGAAAAGCGCTATAAAAATACCTAAAAGACCATCTTGGTTATTACAAGGCAACTCAAAATGGTAATGAAGTAGCTGCTTAGACAGTGTTGAGTCAATGTTGTTTGTTTGAAGTAGGCTACTTGCCCTTAGTTGAACTTCCACAATAATCCCTGCATCACTTCCTTACCCCAGGTCCCATTTGCTATTTTCAGCCCTGACCTTTAAATCTAAACTCAAGCAAAAGCCCCAGTTTTACATTGTGTTTTTTTTTCTACACTGTCGCACATTTGTCTGACTTGCTCCTTTAAATAAAGACTTGCATGTGCCGTGTGTAAATTATGAAAGCTAGGTAAACTCACTTTAATTGCAGCTCAAGACATCAGATGTTATAGAAACTATGTGAGTACTGGCTTTGCTGTTTGATGACTGTTTGATTCAAATTTTGTTTTAATTCAGCATCATTTTCATCAAGTGGGAGCTGCTCGGATTACATAAACCTCTGATGTAATGTTTAAGCATGACTCAAAGCACTGGGGAACCCCACGCAGAAGACACATCTCAGCAGCTTCTTTAAGAAAAGACAACATTGCATACATTTATTAGGGATGGACGCCAATTCCAATACATGCAAATCACCATTGTCCTTTAAATGTAGTGTTGACATTATTGCAAACACTTGTCTCCCTGCTGTTTTGTGTATTATATTTTTATTATCTTAGGATAAAAAAAAACATTAACAATTACATGGGATGCCTTGTTCTGCATAATTTAACGTATACACAGTGGGAACAGGAATGGCAATGCTTTAGACATCATCACAGCCTCTTCATAACCCCGCCCACCCCCAACCCACTGCCCGCATGCAGTTTGCACTGCACAAAGGCCAAAAGTCACATGAGACAGCCTGCAAAGAGCACAAGAAGCATTCACAGTAAAAGGAGGATAGGAAGGATGGGAGGGAGAGTAAAAGATGAGGAGAGGGGAAGGAGGAGAAGAAGAAAGGGAGTGAAACAAAGTGACTGCAGCACTGGCCTTGGTTTAGACAGGAGAAGGAGCAGCATAGTCCTAGTATATCATTCTAACTTCTCCCACACTTCAACTCCCATCTCCTGATTGTGGTACTCTTTCCATTGTCTTTGACACAAAAAGTTTGTTTATATATGCATGTATATATGTATATACATATGTGTATGTATATATATATAAACACATTTTATAGCTACAGCACCTTTTCCCATGGAGCAACAGTGTCAATACCTCGCACATGGTACATGGCCGTGCCAAAGAAAAAAAAAAAAAAAAAACAACAAAAAAATAAAATAAAATAATTGGTCAGGATATTTATCTTTTTTTTCCCTAAAGTTGGCATTTGACATGATGATATTCTATTGCCGTCTGGGGGAGGGAAGAGACAAAGGTTCTTCTTTTGAGTTTATATTCAAGTTTTCTCCTTTTTTCTTTTGTATAATTTCTTCTTTTCCTGTTCTTAAAAAGAGTTCACACTTTTGTGATTTGCGTGTGGTGCTCTTCATCAAAAGGTTCATTTTCCGGATCAGAGTCAGTGGTGTCAGAGTATCTATAATGGTCTGGCTCATTGTCGCTAACGTCCGGGGTGACAGATGTCGTGCTGCCCTCAGAATTCGAAGGCTCTTCCACCGTTTTTGTAAAGTACAACTTCACCTGAAAGTGAAATTGAACACAATGGACTTCAGTGTGTGCAGGCCAACCAGGACACAAATCACAAACCGGCTTTTACATCGATTCACACATGACCTCGAGCCAAACCTTACAGTAACAGATGGCTGTGTACATTGTAAATGAAACCTTTGAAACATTTGGTGCCGCCTATTGACATCACCCCGTGATTTGACAAAATTTACTCTGTATGTACAACCTGGAAAACTAGTCAGACTGGTTTGGATTTCCTAAAAATAAAAAAATAACTAGTCACATTGAGACAATTCACAAATGCACTGACTGCTTTACATATTATGTATACTGGGACACTAAAATAAACAAAGCTCAGTAACTGTCAGCATGTGTGAACAGGGCATTAACAAGCACGTCTGACTTTTCTCAAAGCTTACCTTGAAGTTTGGGGAGAAGTAGCGATTAGCTTTATCTTTGTTGGCCTTGTCCAGGTCATTCTTGGTGAGCGTCAGGATGAGGTAGTCCCGGTCCCGGTTCCGGTCCCTCTCCCTGTCGCTTTCCCTTTCCCCGGTGTTGTCTCTGGTGCTGTCTCTGGTGCTGTCTCTGCGCTCGGCACTGGGAGGCGGGCCATGTCCCACCGGCTGGCTCTGGAGGCAGTCCATGTCATTCCCCACTGTTCCGTTCTCTTCCCTCCTCTTTTCATCCTCTGGTCCGGGGATGAAGAACGTGTTTACCCAGAAGTGAAACATTTTGTCCTGCACAAGATGAAAGAAGTTTTTTTTACAGTTCATACAATACAATTGCATTTAATAGTTCACAAATGCATAGTAAAACTTTCTCTCCTGCCAATTGGTAAAATTTGTAACTGCATGCTCCAAATTTGTATAACCTTGGTGCCCATAGCTTTACCCAACCAAATATGCAGAAACAGATAGTAAAAATGAGTGTGTTAAATAACAAAGCTAAACTAAGCAAACATTCTGAAACAGAATGCAATTTATTTTCAAGATCAATAAAGTGTTTGAGTGACATGAAAAATAGAGACTAGCCACTGTTTCTGATTTAAAGTCTTTTTAACTGCACCGCCAGTCAAAATGTCTTTGAGAAGAACACAAGACACCTAAACTTTAAACAATGCCAAACCACAAATGGTATTATCGTTTTTTTTTTTTTAAAAGCAAAAACTTTTACCAACCTTCTTCATCATCTTATTCTGCTTATGGAAGAACTCCACCTTGATGTCTCCGCAGACAGGCAATGGCTGAGGGAATTCGAAATACATGTGCTTGTCCTCGCGCCGGGTGTGAGCAGGGTTCGACGTGTGAATCTTCACTTTCAGCTGGTACACCACAAACTGGGGATCTGCAAAGAGGATCAGCGTTCGCACATGGGGGCAAGTTTGAGAAGGAGGTAGAAACAAGGATGAGGAAAAGATGGGTGAGGTTTAAAAAAAATAAGAGAAAGAGCGAGAGAGGATAGTGTTATTACAGTTGTGGGTTTGACACACATCAACTAAACTCCTCTTTGTATTAATATTTAGGAGCAGAAAAGGGAAAAAAGTTATAGGCCACAAAATGTAAACACCCAAAGAGACCCAAAACCAGAGACACAGGACCCTATTCTGATAGACAGTCCTCGGTTAGCTCTTAAAGCGCCACCAAAATCATTTTAAAGCTTGTTCAGAGGAACAGGGGTGGTGTTGGAATTAAATCATCTGCCTGTAAGCTACATGTCTACCTCAGACGACTCCTGCCTGGTGGATCTCTGGGGCCATAGAAAAGCAAATAAGTGAAATATTAATGGAGGAAAGGCTCATTTACCCCAATGCCAATTCCCTTTCTTGAAGCCCTGAGGGGTCGGCTCGCTCCTGTTTTTAACGGTACTGTCCCCTTAGAGAAAGAAAAGGAGATTATCACAATAGCCTGGCTGGCTGGGGCTAGACAGCACAGCAGGAAAAACACACAAAATTACACATGTCTGCATCTACACAGCTTCTCAAGACAACATTTTTACAGTGGAGGTGTGCAACTTAGACAAAAAGGAAGGAAGAAAAGGGGGAACTTGACTCTGCTGAGCTTTTAGATTTCCCCTAAAACTGAAAGGCATGTTGTTTTGTTACACATGACAAATAATTAATTTTTTTTAAATGATGTGCTAAAACCTATGGCTGTTGTGCATGATGTGCGGAAAAAAGTCAAACTCAGAATAGGGCCTCTTTCTTAAAAAGAAGGGAAAGAGAGGGATAAATACAGCGAGGGCTACTGAGCACAGTCTAGTGTTAAAGATTGAAGAAGCCACAGAAATAATAGAGGAGCAGGCACTTTCTGACAGTTACAACAATTCAGATACAGGAAGAGTGCAGCAAACCGACTCAAAGTCAACTACAGTCAGTTGGAGCAGCTTTGATACATTCTTTAAAACTAAAGACTAATCCATTTACTCTTACACTTTCAATTATTGATTAATCTGCAAATTAAGAAATGCAAAACCCAATTTGAAGACAGGACTGTTGATTTGGAGACACCAATTTCCTATAGCTACATCATAAAGGCTCAGAGGAGCCATGTAGAATGTGAAAACAAATAAATAAAACAAAAAGGAGAAATAATTGTATTCCCTTATTAAAATATTGTCATCTATTCATGAGTAATTTGTGCAGGAAAGTGCAAGAAAGAAATATTATTGTATATGTGCAGGAAAAAAATACTGGATTCTTAGTTTTTACTAACGGAAAAAAATGATCTTTAGAACGTCTGGTGTCAAAGGTTTGTAGCGAAATTGTATCGAGTGCAGAACACCACACATCTGAACACAGCTTCCTCCAACTGAAACTTCTGCAAACATTTGAGTCAAAACAGTTTTAAATTAAATGTTGTATGTAATAGAAAATGTATTTTTAATACAAATTTGCCTTGACAGACAGTGTCCACTAACACTGCAGCGTGTTCAGTTTTAAGCCCTGAACGCTTCCACTGCTGACCTGCTCTGTAGAGCTACACTGCAGTGTGGGTGCACCGCACATCGAAGGCTCTCAATTGGTTTGAACAGCACTGTGCATGCCTACGCCCTAGTTTAGAGTTAAGGTTGAACATGAGTGACTCACTGCAGGTGCCCCCGCTGAACATCGGGAGAGTCTCAAACACCATTTTGTGGAAGAGCAGCGCCACCGGCTTGTACTCGAGCTGGTTCTTCAGTAGGTAGCTGTAGTAGTAGACGTAACGGCGTTGGCTTGGGATTGTTACTCCCTGCAACAAAACAATGTTTAGTCAAACCAAAACAAAAAACAACCACTGCTTCCACCATTTCCACATTTTACCTTCTTGTCCCTTGTCCTGACTTCTCCGTAAAAGTCAAGAGCTTCTTGGGCCTCAAGGAATTTGCGGCGATGGAGGAGATAGGCGCAGATCATCACTCCGGTGCGGCCTTTACCAGCCTTACAGTGGATGGCCGCCACGTGATAGTCATCCTCGCTGAGCCACTGGTCCAGGTCTTCACAAAACGGCTTTATTAGCTCCAGCTGAGGAGGGTTGTGGTCTTCGAAGGGGTACTGTGCAACTGAAGTGCGGGTTGCAGAAACAGAAAGAGCAACATGACAGAACAAAGCAGCAGACAGGTCAGAGGTGATACACAGGACATTGTGAGACTTTAAAATTACTGGTCAGCGTGTCATGAAGCTTTTGGGTTAAAACAGTTTTAAAATCTAAGTAAAGGCCTACCTCTGCAGTTAAATTTGGCAGCATCGTAGTGTCTTTCTGCACAGCTGAAATGGGAAGAACAAGACCCAGTTAGTGATCACACAGAGGAAGTCGATAAGTAAACAGACCAGTTTAGGTATGAGTGTTAAGCAGTGCACTTACAGGTTGTAGATTTTGTAATGGTTTTTATGCTTTGAATCAAGAAACCTGCGGAAAAAAGAAAAAGCAGAATAAAAACACTTTAGGGCATAGAATATAACCAAAAACACATGAGAAGTTTTAATTTCCGAATTTCAGGCAGCTACGCAGCTTACCTTACAACATCATCTATATTGTTTCTGTACACTCCTTCGAGTCTCTCGGCTGGAAATCCCATCGCAATGATGTTTGGGTAGATATCTGTTCAAGCAGGGGTCAAGGAAATGTACATTGTGGACGCCAATGAAAATGCAAGTGGTCAAATTACAAGAGCAACATTACTTTTATCTAGTGTACTTTTTTGTTGCGTACAAAAACAAAGTCCTATTGATAATCACAAACATAATATCCAATAATTCCCTAGAGCAGCAGAAAAAAAAAATGTAATTATTTTAGCCAATTTCAGTGACGACTTCAGTCTGGTAATGGATAGCTAGGAGCGGGGATTGGTATGCATATGTGTGTTGTTCCCATGTTGTGACAGATGGCCTTGACTGTGAGAGGCAGGCAGAGAGGACGAGAGTACAGTGCTCCTGCTTGAGCCGGGCCCACATGTGGGTGCACGAAGAGTCTCCGCTCCCTGACCTGCATGTATTTTTAGAGCTCAGAGTTATATTGGGAGGATGGCAAATGTTTGGCTTATCTCTTTTTGAGCTGAGCCTGACCGGTCCAGAATAAAGATGGAAAACAGGCAATCACCAAGATATAACACAAAGAAATAGTCATGTTAAAATTAAAAAGACCTTTCCAGGTTCAATTCTAGTTTTGCCATTTTGTTTTGACATATACTTACCTGTTCAACATACCTATATTTATCATGGCATTGGAAAGTGTCATGACTGGTTATATGGTGCTATATACATACAGCCTTTAAGTCTCACATCAGTGTCAAGTTTCAGGGAAAAAGAATAATTGAGTTGGCACACATTATGGAGGCTCAGCTGCAGAACGCCTACCTGTAACTGAAGCCTGCTCGTTGCCATAAGCTGTGGGATTTCACACTTTAACCACTGACTAAAAGGGCAAACCTTTTTCTTACACTTCCGGTGCCACGGTGTCAAAAATAGAACATGTGAATATTTAATTGGCTGAAATTGTCATTTTGAGCAAACCACACTTTAAGTCAACCGCTGTTAAGTAATAGCAAGGTGTGCAAAACTGTGTTTGCTTTAAAGAGATATTTGCAAATTAAAATTTCACTTACTGAAGAAGGTTGACAACCGTGACTTTTTTTTTTTTAATTTCTGGGGTGCATTATGTTTTTGAAATCAATAGTTTTTTGTTTCTATTAGCCTACTGACAAGCTACTTCCATATAGCTCAGGCGCAAAATCCTATCTGAACATTAATTCGTAAGCCTTTTCATTTGTGCCTCAAAGACCCATTTTTAAACCAAATATGGTTTTCTGTGATTTTTAATAAGCTATTCTAACCCTTAGACCTACTAAGTGATCCAAGTCAGCCTACTCCAAGTGTTCTTTTAAAAGCTCCAGCGCTCCCAGGAGAGCCTCAGCCCAGAGCATGAGGGGCTTGGTCTCTGCAGCTGGGAGGAAACGCACATGCGGGACCCCCGACGGAAGCTCCAAGTATAAGGATAGAAAAAAAAAAATTGCCGTTTCAGGCACGCCTTTTCTTTAAAGCCAACCTGCCTCAGCTCCGTGTGTACGCCAAATCCACAACTGAGCGCAAGAGAGAGGGGGAAAAGGGAGAGTGGGAGCCGGTGAGCACTGAAGGAGGGGGTTGGGAGGACAGGAAAGGAGGAGAGGAAAGGGGGCAAGTGGAAGGGAGGGAAGGAGAATTAGAGTATGAGTAGCGAAGAAAACGAGTGCATGAGAGCTGCTGGGTGAGAGGGTAGCCAGAGAGATACACAGAGCACTTAGACAGCAATGCTGATACAAGATCACTGGCAACTCTATTTTAAGGGCAATTCCCAGAACTGTGATACTGCATTACATAACTGCAACTCCATATTGTTTTTAGACACCACGCCAAAAATGATAAAAGGATAGTGCAAAAGGGCCCACATCTGAATGAGTGCAGCCTTTAAGCTATAGACAGATGACACTTTGAGTGTCATGCCCCTTCACACAGATTCAGAGCTGAAGAAGTAGACCACAGACCTGCTGCTGCCGACAGCATGACACACACTTTACCACATAATAAGCCCAGGTGAGAAAGCTCTTATCACATTCTGTGCAGAACAAAAAAACTGAACTGTTTTCAACATAGGTTTCCATCAACAACATTTGAGATGTCTGCATAAAACTCTGGCCATAAAGTAAAATGTAGTGTTGATATCAAGTTTAAATGTATCTAGTTGTTCAGACATAATTTATCAAAACACATTTCAGCATGAAACATGCTTACTATGGGCTACAACATTTTGTTAAAATGCCATTTTTTCTTTAAACACCCACTGCTTTCTTTGAGCTGCCCTGCATTGGATTTGCATTTAGTTCACCACCATCAAGCAAACGAGCTGTAAATCTGGTTTTATCTCCAACCAAATAAGCATAAGTCGCTACTTTAGTGCTAGTGATAATGCACCAGGGAACCAGGACAGCTATTATCAGTGTCAATAAATGCTAAACGAGTCCTACAGGGAACCAAAAATATCAATGTAGAGAGATAAGATTTTTTACCAAAATAAATAAAATGGAAAATAAGAAAATGTAAATAATGTAGCTTAATAAAATCACCTTTAAATTTGAAGAATTCCTTTCATCTCCGCAAGACAGTATATAAAAAGATACAATCTAGTTTTGGCATTATTGAGGATTAAATAAAAATATGCGTTAAAAGTATGTTAAACGACTGCAAAACATTCCAATTTATATTAAAATCGTAAATAACAGGCGAGATTTCTTATGCAATTCCACATATGAATGGAGCAATCCCATAGACGACCATTTTACTGTTACTAGAATGTTAAAATAAACCACATGTAATAAGAGTCAACACTGACAGGTTGAAAGAGATTATTAGCCAAAATATGACTGACATTTCTACGTGCTGGTTTGACAGATCCACCATCTTTCAAACATGCTACTGACAGCAGAGCTGCGCTGTTTGATCAAGTAGCCACGGAGCTAAGTAGCACCAAAGCTAACAACCTCGCGTTCTGCGTTCACAATTAACTAAACATTGAAATTAAATGACGATGCAAACCAATGTCCCAACTGCAACACAGTAAAGGATACATGTTAAGTCCAGGTCGAAGCCATCCTCCTGATATCTCCTTTTGTTCCGGCTGACCATTTCTTTTATAATCGCAGCCATTATTGCAGATTGCAAGAGTTTGTGGCTTTAATGATAAAACAGTTTTTTTTTACTAATAGATATTATCTGACCGAGTGTGTCGCAGTGTGTAATTTTGCTCGCTGCTTTTCGAATTTTGCAGGTCCTCGCAGTGAGCTAGCCAGCAGCGCTAGCAGTGGCAGTCGATAGGATTAGAAATATTTCCTCTGGATCATAAAGACGGGCCTTTCTCCGCTCCTCCGTGCAGGCCCGACTTTCCCAATCCTGTGATTAGTCTCGCACCCCCGTAGAAAACACATGCAGCAGTCCTCAGGAAAACTCATTTACATGCCAGACCAGGTCCAAATCAAAGCCTCGACGGCAATCGGACGGAGAACTCGCCGGTTCCCGAAACCCGTATCCAGTCAGAGCTAGCGGGCTAGCTAACCAGCTAGCTAGCAGCTAGCTAGCAACAATAGCTAATGCTACCTCCTTTTTCGATCCAAAAGCCTCCTAACGATTCAACATTGTCATCGACTGATTGCCAGGAACACATCCGAAAAAAGTGACAGGCTCCACCTTGAATGTATATAGACTATACAAAGACTACAAATGAGCAGGGATTGGTTTGACAGGTCCGTCCCGGGGAATCATCTTCTTTTTTTCTCGCTGCTCTCGTTGCAGCTGGGTTCAGGCTCCCATCATGGCCTCCACCGAAGGAAAAAAAGAAGGTAGCGCAGGCAGGGATTTTAGAACAAATATCACACCGCCGACAATAAATAGTCCCACCATTTCAGTAACTACTCCTCATTAATAAATTTACACCTGCCACCTGAACAATCAACGTAATGTTTCACACGAATAATATTCACTACACATGTATGTTTAAATGCTCAAGATCTTCACAACAGCGTAATTGCGTGACTTTGGCGGAAGGATAAACTGAATCTGAATGCGAGGCTCCCTGTCAAAGTGATCACGTGTGGATGTAATTAGGGAAGTTTCTAACGTAATGTCACTTTCCGCGGTTTAAACTGTCATTTCAGGTTGGAGAGCAATTAACTCTTAAACTAGGCTGTCAGTTGCCTTATTTATTACGACTGAGATTATGTTAGTAACAAGTGACAGCCTTCTTGCCCGTATTCTTCTTTATTCAAACCGAAATTTAATTAAAGTTGTTAATTGCATAAGTCTTTGACGTCAACGCTTAATTATTTGCTTTGACTGTGTAGTCTAGCACAGGAAAACAATGATCATCAGTTGTGCCGGGAATAGTAGTAATACATATAACATAGTCATTAGTTATCTAGCTAATAGCATATTAAACGTTTCAGTACGAAGCAAAATGTTTAGTTTATGTAAAACATTAGAGCTAAAAACAATTTGCCAATTTTGAGTAAAACATAGTAGAAAATATTGTGATATTCAGTAACTAAATAATTATGTGATAATGACAGTTATGGTAATTGCCAATACAGCTTTTGTTGAGAAGCATGCTATCTTTCAAATGTTATCGGGTATGCTTTGGATTAATTTGAGAAGATATGCAGCTTTTCTGTTGAGGTTCTTTCTTTGTATTCCCCATTGCATTAGAAGGAGCATGGTGTCAATATAACTTTTGTTTTTACATTTACTGTGAGCATTGTTGTGTAGGCTACGTGCATATCTGGAATGCTTAGTAGGCTATATAATGCTGTAGCTAAAACTCCTCTGAATAAATACTGATGACAAAAATGTTAATTCTGAGTAATTATATTACATTACACTGGCAGAAGAGGCTAAAATACACCTGAGTGCCTTAATGCAAATGTACACCAGTATATTCGTTGTGGATAACTATATATTAAACCCTATTAAAGGAAATATAATTAGTGTCTGCTGCAAACATACTTTTTCTTGAACTAAGGCTATCCTTGGAATTATATAACATTGCTGTTGTCACAATGGGAATTTAAGTTATTTTGCAGGTCTTTACTAGCTTGAACCAGCAGGTGGCACCAGTGCTCCTCCGAATGTGCAACTAAAAAGTTATGTTATATTTCTTATCAAATGATCAAAGTTCACACCAAGTTGTTGCACAACATTTCACATTAAAACTGAAGGCAAGTACATATTAAGTAAATAATGAGTAATTTATTATTGCATTTTCATTAGCACCTTCCTTTCAATGCCAAATGGATTGCATTTATATTGTGCTTTTTACCTAACTGGTACTTAAAGCACTTTACAAATCTTGCACATTCACACACATACACACAGTGACAAGAATGTACTTGAGCCACCATCATACCATACCTCTAATTTCATACACTTAAATATTACACTTATAATAAGTGACATTTGAGAAAAAAGGCACTTAAAGTATAGCCTGGTTCTACCAGACTCTCGTACATTTCATTTGTACAGTAAGTACTAAAGCGAAATGAAATTGAGCGGAAGTACGTAGGAGGGCGGAGCCAGGCTACTTAAAGTATACAAGTATATTGCAATTTGCTAAAACAGTGTAAAACATGATAAAATCATCACAAGCTGATTAACATTCATACACCTTAAACAAGCACAATAGGTAGTGATAGATGTAGCTTTCGAACAGGTGATGGACTATGACAAAGACTAGAACAAGTCTATAACATTGTAATTGTCATAAAGTGTCATACAATTACTGTAGTCACATTTCCTTCAGTTATCCCCACAAAACACTATAAGTAAAAATTTCAGAAAAAATAGAAAATTATATATATATATATATATATATATATATATATATATATATATATATATATATATATATATATATATATATATATATATATATATATATATAGGTGTGTGTTTGCGTGTGTTATAAGTTATTAAAATATTACATACTATAATTGGAATGTAATGCTGTAAAAGTTTTGATTTTGAGAAACTATGCTACTTTATACAAAAAACTTTTGTCACATTGAACATTTTTGGAATGTGAGCTATCATAATATTAGTAGAATATTATCCCTTCAAATTACTATTTGTGTGTATCACACATTTGTGATACATTTGAAATATGAGCTGAGTTACTGATCCTTTTGGAAAGAGTTGAAGTAGTCAACCAAGACCTTCCAAGCCTTTAATGCCATGAAACCATCGGGAGGATTCTCTCCACTGCGAGCTAAGTTCCTCATTTTGGTGCCGGAGATGAACTCAAACTCAGCATGTCTGTAAGAATGAGACAGGCATCAGATAAAGAAAAGCCAAGTCATGTGTAAAATGGCTGTGTCATGCAATATTTACATTTTTAGGTTTTCATTATTCTACCCAGTAAGTACATAATCTAGGATGGATACAATTTCATGTTGTGAGATGGATTAAAATATTTGTGCAGAGTCAATAGGGCATGACACAACAAATCCTTCAGATAATAACAAATACAACTATGCAAAGTGTGTGTATAAACTAAACATTTGTTCATTATGATGCAGCAGTTTTATAACAGTGTATCTGTATGTACAAAATGTTATGCTGTCATTAAAAAAAATTGCTAACAGCTGAAATGTTGACAGCTACATTTCTTTACCGTTCTTTCTCGTAAAAGTCCATAGCCTTCTTGGTCTTGTTGTATGCTGCCACTCTGAAGGGGATGATTTCAACAGAGGTGAGTCCTGGAGCCATGGTAAGGACTTTGCTTCCGTGAGATGGCTCATACAAGTCCTTTTTGGTTTGTGGGTGGGGCAGGCCAGCAGGATCTCGGCCAACAATGTAAAAGTTGGCTCCAGCAATCATCCTTGCCCTGCAGTGCCACTGTACCTAATACAAGATGGAATTACTTTTTTATGTTATAGCTAAGTTAATTTAGAGAATGATACTCATAAATATGGCTCATGTACCTCTGTAGGTCCAGCATACATCATGGGTGAAGGAAAAATGGCGACAATAGTGCTAGCTGGGTCCAGGACACCTTCCTCTAACACAGCAGCATGCTGCTTCATCCTCCAGTCCAGAGGAACATCATCGTCTTTGGTCCATCCTCCTAGTGGGTGCAGCAGCAGCACTGGATTCTTGTAGCCACGCTCCAAAAGATGCTGCTTAGTGTCATGTATCAGTAGTGTGTGTCCATTGTGGACTGGATTACGCAGCTGGAATGCAAATACGGCATCTAAAAAATAAAAACGTTGCAGGTAATAATAAATATAATACAAAATAACGTGTCTTCACAAAACCACAGTAATTCTATTATAGAATATGTGACACCTTAAAAATAATACAACATGAAAAAAATGTTAAATTAACAGTGTTGCAAAGAAATGCTATTTAGGAGGAAGGCACAAAAATAGGTTTTATTTTTTGTGTGCACTACTGGACTGACTACTGGTCTATATACAACATTTATGTTTACTTGAAATACCAAAGTGCTTATTTGCACTGCCAACTGTTCATTTACAGTACCGACTGTTCACATATGCATCTTGCACTACTGAACTTTACAAAAATATGCAATAATTTCAACTGTACTACTGCATTACTGCACTACTGTTACTCAGACAACTTCTGTTTGTAATTTATTTGCACTACTGTCTTACCTATCATTGTACATATCCATCCATACAATTCTGTTTATAGTAATTGCCATTTGCCATTTGTATTTTATGTTCACAGTACATATCCACCTAACAATTGCTTCTATAATATAATACAGTTCTTACGTTTATTCATAGCTCACCATGGCCTTGTCTATTATTGTATATACCCCTTTTTATCATCTGTTTTTAGTAATAAGCCATCTGTATATTATGTACATATCCATCTGCAAACTACTTCAATGCTAACTTATTTATTTATGCAAATACTGAATATCTTGCACTTGCTGCTATTGCACTTCTGGTTAGACCTAAAATGCATTTTGTTGCATTGTACTTGTAGATGTGTAATGACAATAAAGTTTGATCTAATCTATTATATGGCCATAAGCATAGCCACATATGTGCAGGCAAGCTTATGTATGCTGCTACAATTTACTTTAGATTAAGAAGAACATCCAAATTGATTAAGTCCATAGTTAAGTCCATATATGCATATAATATACAACTGATTTAGTCAAATGCTTTGTCCTCATCCTCACGAGAAGTTTTCTAACTACTGAACACACATTACAAACAATATTATGCAGCTGACTTTACCACTTTATTTTTCAATCTGACCCTTGTTATTTCTGAAAAACAAATTCCACATTACTTTGGATGTCTATATTAGATATTTACCAGCATTAAAATGTCACAAATGTTAAATCATTTTATTAGACAGCAGCCATTCATTGTTAAATGTAACAACAAATTCCAAACCTGCTTTCATGTCCTTGAATCTCTGCTTTAGTTCTCCCGGAGTAAGCCGGTACTGGTCAAGTCCATCATTCCATTTGATTCGCTCCAAAACCTCCAGGTCACCTCCTACCAGCCAATCCCCTCCCTCCATAACCATCTGCAGGAACAAAAAAATACAAGTCACCTTTTACTTAACTTTACTAATACAGGCCCTTCTATAATTTTATTTAAATTTTTCACTCCTTTACTTTGTAAGTAGCTTTTTGTTTTTGTTTAATTTAACCTTCATATTTGATATGCCATTTCAAATATTTTCTGTAGCTTCTGTACAAGTTAATTTTCCCTCTGTGGGATTAATAAAGTACTATCTTATCTTACAATCCAGTCCAGTGTGTTTGTTTGCAAAAGCCACAAACAAACACACATCTACTTTCAGTCGTCTTTTAAAAATAATTGCACTACCCATTTGTAAATCCTAAATGTCTGGTTCAACATAAGTATGACCATCCACTCCTCTACTCTAGATGTGACTAGGATCAGTTCACAATCAGTTTACTAAATGTGATACAATTTGTGATTTGGCATATGTTTGAGTTAGTTACATTTGAACAATTAAGTAGTGTGGCTGATTTCATTACAACATTTGAAAAATATCATTACCTTAATGTAAGGGTGCTGTGGGCAAGTGGTGCCCCACTGTCTGGCACAACGTTCCTCCTTTCGATGTTCATAGAACTCTGGGTTCCTTAAAATGGCCACAAGGGAGCCCTTGTACTCCAGAGCTACTGCTGCACAGCCATCCAGCTCTTGTTTGGTCTCAGTGCTCACAGAAAGTACTATGGGAATGGACTGGTTGATTGCACCATCTAACAACACAAGAGTGTTTCAATTTCAACAAAACAGAAAGATATATAGAGAGAGCAAAAGTTCAACCCAGCAACAATTATTATTATTATTATTATTATTATTATTATTATTATTATTATTATTATTATTACAAGTTATCTTTGTAGTCAATTACCATCCAGAAGGTTGCCAAAGTGCATAACCTGAAGAAACTCTCGTTCTCTCATAAAGCCCTTCAGCGGACTAGCCCATCCTTCTGCCAATACTTGCACCCACTGTAGATCCAACTGTGGAACAACACAAACAAAGTGATCTATGTCTTAGGTAAGTTATTACAAAGATTCTAAGACTATTTTCAAATATAAAAATGTCATGCTTAAATCACTTTTTTATCTATTAAAAATAAGAGTATATTCTACACACAAAAAATATCATCCCAATTGTTTTTGTATTTTCACTCCTCTTGCAATATTCAGTTTAGAGTTTTTATCTCTTTAATTTTGACCTTGACAGTGAAGATTTAAAAAGAATGAATGGACAAAGTGGAAGTTCTTGTCTATCAAGTTGGTGATTAAAAAAGCGTGTTACCTCAGTGATGCTGATTTTTGGAAGGGTTTTTGCATCAGCCAAAGCCAGATTCAGTTTGTTCTCAGGGACAAAGAGTTCATTGACTTCCTCCAGAGCTTCACTTGGTACAATATTCTACACACAAGCAGAAAAAACAGAACAATTTGTACAGGATAAGACAACAACACGTGTAACATTGTAGGCAGCAAAAGGACTGGTAAACACCTGCAACACATTCTGAGTAATATGTAGCGTTGAAAAGATAACATTTTTACCTATAATCTTTAATGATTCACAGTGCTTTTATAATTAAACGGTTCCTAAATGGTTTTATGGTTATGTTTTTGTAATATTTTTAAGTAGTATTTTGCGGATGTCACAAGAGGAGATAAAAACTGTAAGTGCCCTATTTTTAGTGTAACTACAGTAGAATCCTGCATTCTTAACTTTGAGCATTTCAGAGATGCTGTAACACAGGAAAGTTTGCTTTTAAAACATGTCAGATCTGATTTAGGGTTTAGTAGTTGTGAGAGCCAGACAAAACGTTATATTTACAATTTACATGTTGGTGAAAAGTTTATTATGATTACAACGTACGTGCTTCATTGATTGTCAAATATTTGTTGGTTATGCTCACCTGTTCCTTCAACATATCTAACAGCTGCTGAAGGCATTCGTTCACTGTCAATTCTCCAGTTTTCAGCACCAACTCTGGTGCTTCAGGGCGCTCATAGTTTGAGTCAATCCCAGTAAATCCTGTAAAATATTAATCAATTAACAAAATCCTGGGCAAACGTGGGAACGAGGGCTTAGTAGTAAGTAAGTCAAAGGGTGTAGGCCAGTGGAACAACAGTCAATGTTTACAAATGTAAGCACAAACCTTTAATCTCTCCAGCACGGGCCTTCTTGTACAGACCTTTCACATCCCGTTTCTCACACACTTCAAGAGAAGCATGAATAAACACCTCGAAAAATGGCAGCCCAGCACTCATGTGAATCTTTCTGGCCTCATCACGATCCTGGGAAATTAAAATAACTTTGTATTAATCAGACTGCTGATAGTTTGACAAACACAATCATACACAGTCCATCAGGCGCCAGAAAATGTTCTCCGACCTTAGTAAAAGGAGAGATGAAACTAGTGACGCAAACCAGCCCCGCATCAGCAAACAACTTGGCCACCTCTGCTACGCGACGGATGTTTTCTTCCCGATCTTCAGAAGAGAAACCTAGATTCTTATTCAAACCGTGACGAATGTTGTCTCCATCCAGTGAATAGCAAGGAATCGCATGAGACACGAGGTACTCTTCTAGGGCAAAACTGAGTGTGGTCTTTCCAGCACCAGACAATCCTGAGGAAATATACAGAAAAGAGTTTTAGCAAAAACAGTTTGTGTTTTTATCCTTTCCATCTGTTAAGGCTTCTTACCGGTCAACCAAATTGTACATCCTCTAAAGCCTCCCCTCGTGCCCACAACCTGCCCTCTCTTGTTTCGAGTGACATGGTGCGCCTGGTACACCACATTGGTTGACTTGTTTAGGTCCTAAAAATGAAACAACAAAAGGATGAAATAAGACACGTTAATGAGTATGTGGTTGTTTGTAAGTGTGTTCTTGTACAAAGTTGTTCTACAGGTCTCACAAGGCCAGCATTGTTAATGGATCATGTTAATGGTGGACAACTTTATTTTTGCTGCCAGCTGTTATACTGAATAATTTGGCAAACAATATACGGGGTGATTTACTAGAACCCTACATTAATATTGGCCTGTGGATGAATGAGGCAGTCTTGAAGCTAGAAGGGAGGAGCGCCAGAGGTCATGGAAGGAGGGAGAGGACAGAGGGGACAATGTGTCCAGTGTGCTGTCTGCAGCCCAGCGATGATGTGGCAATGCTCATTCCCACATGTTCACCCTCTGCACCCACACACTCTCCCCATACACCCATCCCTGAGGCCTGGCTGGTGCTTACAGTATCTTCTCTGTTGCCTACCTCCAGATTTAACCATCTCTGTAGCCTTATCTGTCGTTCAAACCAGACCAGTGTTAGCAGGCCTTTCTGTTTTGAAACTTGCCCCCTTTCTGGCAATTTTTGGCAGGGGCTAGAAGGATATGTACTTTTATGATGGCTTTAGAACAGAACAGGTTACCTGTGTACAGATATCATCACGTCCCAGTTACTCTGTAACCTGAGCTTTGGCTTTGTGTCTCTTCACAGCGTTCACTTAAATCTAACTAATCCATTGTAAAGCGATAAAAAAAAAGATGTTATAATGTGTAACCCTGTATTTCAGCATTGTTATAAGTGATCTTATATGTTACATAACTCTTGTCTTCCTTTTCCCATTGTACTCTACATTGTATGTAAAAAAAAAAACTATCTTAATAAACTTCTTTTTTTTTCTGAATAGTCTGCAACCCTGAAAAAAATACATTTTAGAATAAGGTAAACATGGAACATAGGCTACATGTCACACTGTATAGCCTGGGCACTAGGCTGTAATAATAGCCTATATGCAAGTCGACATCTAGGGTTACCAAAAATGAATGGGATAGTTTAGAAATGCAAAAATATATAACTAATTTGATACAACTAACAACTAAAAAATTACTAAAATAACTGTGCCTGTTACGGATGGTGTCGAAATTCTGACTGTCTGGAAATGTGTCAGCGTGACACTATCACTGTTGCTTACGCTGCACTTTCCGGGAGCCCTTAAAGTCATTTTCAAACTCAAAACGAGCGGAGCGCCAAAGTGTTTTCAAGAAGTCTCCAACCTAACAGTCCAACAGCGTCTCTGTCCGCCGCCTCACAGTGCCTCCTTTCTCCGTCCCAGCAGCACACCTCATGAATGGGACAAATTGACGGATACGTTACTCCAACAACCAGCCTATTCAGAGTCGAGACATGTCCTCAACCATTACACCTGGGCTCGTGGACTAACAGTCAAAGATCATCATTAGTTTAGTTAGAGAAGTATACTCACTACCTTTACAGATAAGACATAAGTGCTACAGTGTATAACTTCGCAATAACTTGTTGATAAGACACTGACAATGGTTATATGAAGTGGTAATAGAAGTAGGCTACTAGTTTAGCGGAATACTTCTCACCTCTCCTCGGCTCCGATACTAATCTAAAAAGATGTAACAATTTAGTTTGTGGCTGGAGTTGTCCTCTCATCTACATACCGTACGAAGCTTTTTCACTCCGGACATTTCTTTTCTTTCTGTAGAACACCGCCGGCGGACTGCTGCTCAACCTCGGGTAGGGCAAAGGCTACTTTATTCACGGGCCTGGACTCGTTCGGCTCGAGTTAGCCTCAAAACTTATGGCCACAGACGGTCAGCAAATGAAGAAGACGAGGGGCTTTAAAAAGGGACCTTCAAGACACGTAGCATTCCTCTTGTCCAGCCTCCAGACCAGACCTCCTCTGCATAATGTGCTGAATAGCAGCCAATACTCGAGCAAAACGACACACACGGGGCCGAACAGTAAAACCTGCAAGACTAGGTCTAAGACTGGGTCAAAGACTGGGTAAGATTTACGCCGACTTAGTTTTATCTTTAGCCTTTGTTACACTTCCGGCGTGAAACCAGGGTAGCACCATTACTATTAGTTTTGACACGAAGAGGCAATAGGAAAACCGGTCTAAAGTTTGTGCCTGTGTGCGTTCCGCACTCTCACTGAGTGTGGGAAATGTGCGTGTTCCTTGTCATTCACGCTATTTGTGGACTACAAATATCAAGTAAACAATGAAAAATACTTAATGTATGAAACTGGATTCATCTTCCGTTAGAAAAGCTGTCACGCCCGGAGTATTTTGGGAAGGACAGTGAAAAACACTCATGTAGGTTTAAATATGTGATGCATTTTCCCACAAAGATCCATGTGAGACACATTTATATCTAGGACAATATGCAGAGTATAAACTGTAGAATATAGTCAACCTAATACATTCTTATAATAAACTTTTATTCAGAACATTTTTTAGATGTTAAACTTAATTATTATCACTGGCCCCAGCCCATAAATGTAGCCCTTTTACCAAAAGAACTGTGTCTGTGTCTGCTTCCCCAAAACTGGGAGTGCACAACCTTTACCCTCTGTGTCATAATCAGAATCAGCTTTGTTGTCCGAGCATGTAGTGCATACAATGAGCTCGGTACCAGCAGATGTCACTCTAGTACTAGACAAATAAACATGAAACTAATCACACATCATTTCCTTTTGGACAGAAAACTGTTCACAGACCTTAAGGTAACATTTTGGATATTGTCTATAGCAACATATCTTTCTTTTTACAAACAAAACTATGTAAAGCTTTTGGGCTTATTTCGTTGCACTGCAAAAGGAGGAAATGTTTTCATGTACTGTTAACTGGCCAAGTGTCTAGAATGTATTTGTGAAAGAAATACATTAAACATGAACTAGAAATTAAAAGCTTTTATTTGTTGTACAGCAGCAATAGTCATTCAATGTGGCAGCCTGCAAGTAAAGTATATTTACTTTAATTTGATCAGATTCTCTAGTCATATAGTAAGATCTGATGTAATAAAATATCCCTTTTCTCAGTTCTTTCCGTGTTCTCAGCCTTCAGCAGGATGCTTGAACAGCTGACACTCAGTCTCAAAGTCACAGCCCTGGAGCAGTGCTTTGTAGCGCTCCTTGACATCTTCATAACGTGGCATTGAAGTCTGCTGATCAGCCAAGCCTGGAAAAGTGACCGTCTTTTCATTGAGCAGTGGCTGCAGTCTCAGGTCCCCTGCCCCACAGTCGTACAGAACCAGGACTAGGTTGGCGACATATGGTAACATGTGGCTGGTACGGAAAACGCGTTTGGTCTGGGTGGCGTAGTTTGTTGATGTCAGGGACTCACTGTCATTAAAGAAACCCAGTAGGGTTAGAAGTGGTAGAATGGTCTCTGCATGACCAATCTGAACTGTCACAGCTTCAGTCACTGCAAGGCCAGACCTAACAAACATCATTAACGTGTTAGTGCATGTACAGCAAGGTCTATGATAAGATTGTGTTGCTTGTTAAGTTTGTGGATTCTCTTACTTATTCTCATTTGCTGCTTTGTCTAGTCGACTAAACAGGTCATGAAAAAGAATACAACTTGACTTGCGGTTGATTTCATAACCATAAGCTCTTTTCCAGTACTGCTTCAAGTCATTTGCATACTCCACAACCTATAAGGAGTAAAAGTAGGGCTTTAAAAGAAAACAAAGACAAACATTATGTAAAGGCACACTAACTCAGATTAGTTAGGTAAACCTTGTAAAGCAAGACACAATACATTTCTTTGTAATGAATAATGCTGCACATTATTGCAATGTATCCTCAATCTCGTTTTTAGTAAAGTCAAAAGAAACAAGGAGCTAAACAAAACATTTACTGTCACAATTGTGACATGAAAGACACCACAAGGAATCCTCTTTTTAGTCTTAAGTGTGAATAATCATAGCTTTGATTGAACAAATAGAACATTTAAGATCTTTTATTAGTCCAGTACCTGTGCATCAGTCTCATCCATAAGCTGGCACCATGGTGAGTTTACAGTTTTTATGGCAAACTCGTAAGCGCACAAATGAAATGCAGCCTCAACCATATCTGCAAAACAAGTTAATTCAGTAATCACATCTGGTGATTCTGAAAAACAAAACACTACCAAAAACACATTAACATTAGATGCATATTTAAAGATGTTCAGGACACATGCAATAGTTTTGTTTAATACTGCAGCAATATTTCAGCTTCACCGTGGGAACAATTAAGATTTTGAAAGTTAGGTCAGGTTACTATGTTAATATTATTATGTTTTAAATTGACTCTGATTGACTTTAATTGGCCAAATATAAGAATGTGTAAATGTCTGGCAAATGTAGTCACATATTCACATTAAAACTTACGGTCTTTTCTTAATTGCAAATTGCATGTTGGATGAATTGAAAAGATGAAAACTGTCCAATATAATATAGTGTATAACCCTGATACAAAAGTATACTGAAATGTCATATTATTATTTTTTCTGGTAAATAATCAAATCCATTTAAAACTACCAATAAATACACATATATTAAAAGAGATGTTACCATCTGTGATTTTACTATATGGCACCTCAAGGCGGTCTGCTATCTTTTCTTGTACCCTCCTCATCTCTGATCCATTCTTGAACTTGCTGACTTCTAATAGAGCCAAAGGGTTTTCATCAACTTCCGTCACAAACTTGGGGCACTGGTCAAAAAACCTCATGAGAGCATCGTTCACTGCATATTCAAACTCCTGATCTGTGCAGGAAACGGAATTTGACATAAATTAATACAAAGTCTCATTATAATCAAACTGGTTAAAGGCTCAAATTCAAAATATGTGTAAATGCACCTAAGTAATGAACCAATGAGGGATACATTTTTGATCCATATACCTGTGATGGCCCAGAGCTCTGTGAGTCCAGCCATAAAAGCCAGGGTGCTGTTGACACACCTGTGCTTTGAGCTGGTAATAAATGTGAAGCCTCCTCCTCGAAGCTTCTCCTCTGATATGAGTGAGGGGAAGAGCTTTGACAGCCTCACAGCCAAGTGCATGTGGTCCTCCACTCCCTTGTAAACAAGTTTCCCATCCATGTCCTCAGTGTACCACATCTCCCACTGTTCTCGGATTTCACGCAACCAACTCTTCTCACCAGAAGCAACGTTTTTGACGATGTCGTAAAACCTTTGCATCTTTTTGATGTTTTTACTTGTCGGGTATCTTGTGCCATGTCTTATTATCGCTGTCAGATGAATTTCGCGACACTGAGGTGATGGAGGCCGAATAATAGATTTGTTAACAGCGAGTATGTCCGCTATGAGATACGGATTTACTTCCTCATACCTCCCTTTCGTGCTGAAGTATTTTGCGATTGTTGGTATATTGCTGATATCCCCCGGGTTCACGTGAGAGCAGCACAATGTGAGCGGTAAAGTAAGATACACAAACTTCCAAAGGGTGGACATTATAGCATTAAACAGATAGTAGAATGACTATATATACTTCACCCTGGTGCCAACAAACCATTGACGGTAAAGAAAGGAGGCTACAACCAACACCGAGTGACGTCAACGATTTTGGTTCAGTCCTGATCAGAGATCTGCAACCACTAAAGTCCAAAGTCTACAGAAAGTTCAGACACACAACATAATAAGACGTAAGCCTATACCCTAAATACAACAAAGCAGAGATTGATTTAAGATAACTCGTTGAGAAGGGCATACGTCAGGATCACTTCGGTCACACAGGTTGCCAGATTATAGACGGATTTTGCAGCACCATAACTTGTGCTAATACTAGTTATTTGTAACAATACACTATGTTCCTCAACCCCTAGGGGATGTTCAGACCAAAAACGCCTTCAGCAAGAATGAACAACAACAAAAAATGTAGCCTACAGACTTTGTTAATACTTTATTGATAGACAATGTGTACAACATCTAGTTCACCAAAAAACAACATTAACGCAGACAATTCTGTAAGGCAAACATTCTTATTTATACAGTCATTGGGGGCAAAGCAGGGGTTGCACAAAACAAACAAACACAAAAAAGGTATTATCGAAAACTAACAAAGTCCAACACACAGGAAGTAGTCTTGAAATGTTTTAATGAAATTCATTAGCCATCTTGCTGCCTGCGCTCAGAATTAGTAAATGAACACCCGGTTCCGCTGAGATTTGGATGAACATGTTGATTCAATTTCTGACCAAGATAAATTCTTTACTAGCATTTTAACATTTTGACTTTGAGTTATTTGGTGGACTACACATCAACGGTAAAGTGCAGCCGCCACCTAGCATATCAGAGTATGAAACATTACGCCTTACGTTACAGTCTATTCATTAAACCCGCAGAACATAAAAAAGAAAATAAACCCCTCCAGACCTGCTTTTGATTAACCCTCTGTCCTAAAAGACCCACATTACTCCATTCCCTTCCCGCTTCTCTAACTATTGCTTTCATTCTCTCCTTCTCCACATTATACAAAACATCGACAGTCTCACTCCAGTCACAGAACTCACATTTAGCATTCAGAATCACACTTATTAATTATAAATACAGTGGTGTAGTCCTTTTTTTACCCAATCATCTCCCCTGTTCTCATTGATTCATCTTCTTCTTGATGTTTAATGTGTTTAACGGCGGTTGGGAACCAGTAATGAAATGCATTACCGCCCTCTACTGTTCCGGAGTGTGGGTCAGAGACTAAATCCTTTGTATTAAACCTGTTTGTACAGGATATTGTATGTAAGAAATGCTTTGCAACTGTGTATGAGGTGCTCAGTGTCAAACTGCTGGCTTTCTTCTCTCCTCACCTCTTCTTTTAATTCTGCCCTCTGCCTTTCATTTTTCCTGCAAACAAATAAAACATGTGAGATTGTTTTCTCCAATTGACATTGCTCGCATAATTGTGTTTTTCTCCAATTAATTTAAGTGTGCTATTTAGACTAGTGTGACCTAACATGATTTTATTATAGACTGTTTGTTCTCTTCTTGTTTGCCTACTGTTGGGATTGGTGAGAGAGGTGCCAGTTCACCAGCCACAACCACCAGAGCATTTATGGCTTGCCACTTTTAAAAGTGGAAAGCCACTTTTAAAAGTGGCAGATCATTTGGCAAGCACTTTTAAAAGCCAGTTCACTTTTAAAAGACCTTTTTTAAAAACACATATTTTTGTTTAGCTGCACATTGTTGGAAATACGTTATGGTGTTTTACTTTAGATCAGTTAAATTATCAACGTTTTACCGGCGATAGTTTATAATTATTTTTTAACAGTGTAAGATATTTAAATCTAAACCTAAGGCACTGGCCTTGTCAAAACGACCAATTCGTCAAGGGATCTGTCTGCAGGACTACAGCCCATACACTATTGATACATGGAGTAAATAAAGTCTTTGTCGCCCTCTTTTGGTGAATATAGAGTAGTGTTTGAACCAAGTAGAGCAAAATGTGTGTAAATACTATGCCATTGAAAGACTTATATTATAAAACTGCATACTTAATAATACATAAGAATAAACTATAAGAAGTCATTGTATTTAAATATTGTCTTTCAGAAAGTGACCTGACCTCTGATTAAAACTGCATCCAAAAGAAGGTGGCATTAAAAAGAGACCACAATAAAATCATGTTTTTCACTTCTTTATTTCTCCTAAACGTGAATAGCACATTGTATGAAAACGTACAAATTACTATATTAACATGAAGAACAAATAATTGGTGGTCATTTGCGTTCTAAGCATTTGTAAATAAAAAGGTTCTAAGTCCAAAAATCACCCTGAGCTCGATTCACTAGTCTGGCTAAGTGGCTAGGCTAACAGTAATGTACCAAACACATAGTTTGTATAGAAGAGCACATAATTAACAATTTACGGCTCCGATCATATGTTCACAAACATGTCTTACAGCTGTCAAAACGCCTTTTCTATTTCAATTATGTGTGTGCATTTTTAATAATATAAATAGTCTATTTTTCTCTGACTTGTTGAGTAAAGTCGCATAAACATTAGGATACGTAGCCAAAGTCCGAGCAGCCGTTTTAACAAAAGTGGCCGGACGGCCGGACTGTTTTCGTAGAGGCTAGAACCATGGCCGTCAGTCATCATAAACCATCAAAAGTGGCAAGCCATAAATGCGCCCTCTGGTGGTTGTGGCTGGTGAACTGGCAAGCCATCTGCCAGTTTGGAATCTCGGCGCTGCTGAGAAAAACTTGCCCTGTGTCTTCTCTGTCCATCTCTCATGGATTTCCACTCCTTCAATGGCAGCCGGTGACTTTCTAAGTGCGACATTACTGCCCCTTGCTGGATAAAAACGCTTACTACAACACACTATAAACGGTTGTTTGGATTGACGGTAACATGTATGTAGGGTTTTTTGTGAGCTACTATGGAGAACACTTGTTCCCTACAAAAAGTAATTGTCAGCACATTTACAATTTGGAGGAACAGACAAGCTTGTGTTTTGTTTGGAAAATGGGCCAGTGTGAAAACAGACTATAACAAGGGCTTCTGAAACCTCAATTTTTTTTTTATCTAGACAATCTCAAAACTTAATCAATAGTACAAGTAAGCTATGTCAGTGTGGCTGCCTGAGCCAAAATTAGCCAAAAGTAATTTTACAGAAACATCTAATATCCTCATAAATATTTAGTTAAATGGAATAGTTTACTGTATAGTGTTGTGTTGTATAGTGATGTGCCAAAATCAATCTTACCAATTATTAATGAGACTGTTTTAATGTAGTAACATTTATTCTCACATTTGATAGATTCAGATTTAGCTTTCAATCTTGGTGTGCCCACCAATTTTACTCAGCAGGATGCTTGAACAGCTGACACTCAGTCTCAAAGTCACAGCCCTGGAGCAGTTCTTTGTAGCGCTCCTTGACATCTTTATAACGTGGCATTGAAGTCTGCTGATCAGCCAAGCCTGGAAAAGTGACCGTCTTTTCATTGAGCAGTGGCTGCAGTCTCAGGTCCCCTGCCCCACAGTCGTACAGAACCAGGACTAGGTTGGCAGCATATGGTAACATGTGGCTGGTACGGAAAGAGCGCTGGGTATGGGTGGGGTAGTTTGTTGATGTCAGGGCTTCACTGTCCTTAAAGAAACCCAGGAGAGTTAGCAGAGGTAGGAGCGTGTCTGCATGTCCAACTTGAACAGTCACAGCATTATCCACCTGCCGACCAGCCCTAAATGTTGAAAAGTGACTCAAATATTGTATCATCAAAATCATTAAAATGTCACAATTTGGTATTCTTTGACCTGAACTAATTTAAACACACAGTGTGCCTCGTTAAATAAAAGAGCAAATATTATACTTTACGCGTTTTCAGTGGCAGCCTTATCCAGTCGACTAAACACATCATGGAAAAGACTGCAGCTGGACTTGCTGTTAATTTCATAACCATAACCTCTTTTCCAGTATTCCTTCAGATCACTTACATACTCCATAACCTGTATGTTTAGATAAAATGTGCTATTAAACAATTCTAGTAATCATTTTATTGTTGCCACCTGCTACATAGAAGCCTGGGAGTGTGATTCTCGAGTCTTTACCTTTGCGTCTTCCTCATCAAAGAGTTGACACCAGGGGGAGTTTATGCCCTTGATAGTAAACTCGTAAGCACACAGGAAGAAGGTGGTTTCAGCCATATCTGCAAGACAGTATTGAAGTAAATCAAAAATCTTAATTAACATTGAGTATTGGGACCTTGCACGTGTCCTCATGCACATTCTGATATCTAGAACTAATCTTACTAAGATTTGCAAACAGAAGTCATTCTTATATACTCCATCTAAAATGTTTTTCCTTAAGACATATTTTTCATTTGGAACATATCTGATGATGAAAGAATAAAATTAATGTACTGTATAACCATAAGTTATGTTGCTGTATGTAACATTGAGATGGTCTGCAATCTTCTCCAGGACCCTCCTTATCTCTGATCCCTTCTTGAACTCGCTGACCTCTGCCACTGCCCCAGGGTTATTTTTGACTTCTTGCAAAAACTTGTGGCAGTGGTCAAAAAACCTCATCAGAGCATCGTTCACTTCATGCTCAAAGTCTTTATCTGGGCAGAGGAAGGCAAATGGTCAATGGGTTATCGCATGTAGAGTTTGTAAAGGACCACATGAATTATTATGAGGTCACCTGTGATGGCCCAGAGCTCTGTGAGTCCAGCCACAAAGGCCAGGGTGCTGTTGACACACCTGTGCTTTGAGCTGGAGATGAATTTAATGAGTCCTTCTCGAAGATTCTCCTCTGATATGAGCGTGGGGAAGAGCTTCGACAGTCTCACAGCCAAATACCTAAGATCGTCCACTCCCTTCTGAACAAGTCTCCCATCCATGTCCTCTGTGTACCACATCTCCCATTGTTCTCGGATTTCATGCAGCCAACTGTTTTCACCCTGCGTGTTGTTCATGATAAAGTTGTAAAGCTGATGCATGGTATTGATGTTTTTAGTTGTAGGGTATCTTGTCCCATGTCTTATTATTGCAGTCATGTGAATTTCCTGGCATTGTGGACTTGGGAGTTGAAGAATAGATTTGTTTACAGCCAGTATGTCTCTGATCAGATGTGGATTAATTTCTTCATACCTTCCTTTCGGGCCAAAATATTTTGCAACTGCTGGTATTTCATAACGATCCTCCGAGTGCACAAGTCCAGAAAACAAGACAATACAACAAAGTAATAAGTAAAAACTCAACATGGTATATTCACTTTGAAGCTTGGAAAACCTGCCTTCACTTGTTTAGCCGAAATCCAAATTTGTGTAAGACTGTTCAAATGGGGACAGAGTCCACATGTGTACAAGTGTACACAAACAGTGGCTTATGTAATGCTCTCATAAAAGTTGTGAACTTAACACTTATTATACATCCTGAAAAGTATTGCATTCTAGCGTTCTAATTTTGTACTAGCAAGATATATTATGCTATGTAACAACTTCCCTTTATCAGCCACACGTTGTGGCATAGTTTAACCTCAAGTCAACCAGTTCCACTTTGGCAATCGCATGACGCTATCTAATTTGATAAGGTTCACTGAATGGCTTTTGTTTTGCTCGGGTTGCACTCTTGCACTGGATGTGAAGTTCTTTTCTTTTTGGTTTCTCAGTGGTGAAAATCAAAAATGTGTATTCAGCATAAAGGTATAATTACACTAAATAGTGCGTGCTTATTTAATGACAGGGTAGACTATTAGAATTGTGTGGCTAATTTTCACAGCTTGTCGAGAAAACAACATTTCTTTTTTAGGACCAGGTGCAAAATGAATGGGTGTCGTGTCAATACTCTGATATGAAAACAATACTTTTTAAAAATGCCTGTAACCTACAAATGCCCCTTAACTCTGTTACAGTTTTTTACTTTGAATAATGTTTTTTTTAGCCCTGTATAAAGGTCAAATTCTAAAATAATTTAAAGCAACACTATTTAACTTTTTAGGTACAATAGACTATACCCTTTAACCCTTACATGCAGTTTGGGTCAAATTTGACTTGTTTTGACATTTGACAGGTTAAAAAATATTCTAAATGTTATTCTTTTGGCCTAAAATTTGATGACGTTTCCTAAAGTGACCCAAAATACACAAACATTTTGGTACATGTATCTATTGAGGTGGATTTAAGATCTACCAGTTTGGGTCAAATCAAGGAAAATGGTGGTTTTAGGGAATCTTGAAACTGTGAAACTGTACAGGCCATGTTTGTGTGTGTTTTGTATGAGACAGTGTTGACTGAGTTCATGCGGGACCTCAACATTGTCACGAGATCTGTCTGTGTCCCACCACATCTGCCCAGGTTCCCACAGAGACAGACACCTGCTTGTCTTTTGATGGTTTAGAGGCATGGGGGAAATGTTTAAATAGTAAAACAGCATAGGATTGATCAATATCTGGTGCACAAAGAGAACAGAAGTCATCCAGAGGTCAGAGGGGGCTTTGACACAGAGACAAGATCTGCACCTGGAAACACAAGCACCTGCAATGTAATAAAATAATCTACAAGTTATTAAAATATCGGTTGGGAGGGTGGTGGTGGGGGCTTATAATATTGTAAAGTACACGAGCTGCCATTTCAGTGACTGACATCATGGCAGCAAGACTAAGTGTGAACAGGCCCTTTTCTGGATGAGGAGGTTGATCGTCTACTATCTATGGATAAAATGAATAATTATGACTTCTTATGATATTGCAGTGAGGAGAGCGTTTAATGGTTACCATAGTTAAACATGGATATATTATAAATTCCAACAGATCCAGAATTTTTATGCCCTTTCTAAATTCCATAAAATATTTTTAAATCATTATTGGTTTTATATTTTTATGTCTTGTGTTAAACAGGACATGATACTCTGTAATAGATGTTTTTTTCCAAAAACGATTGCTGTAAAACTTAAAAAATACACTCTCCCTGAGTGCCCTCTCGTTTATTAAGGATTATTCACACATTTATTAATGTGATATGGGGTATTTTGATATTCTAAATAGATCTGTAGTTTCAAATTTGGTATAGACACTTAGTATGAAGGAATTCCTGTAAAGTATGTAGGGGTTAACATGGCACTGTCACATCTTGAAATGTCAAAGATGCATCTAAGGGAATTTTAATTGGGTGAGTCTATATTTTAAGATAAAAAGTTCCTAACAGGCAGGTTGATGACGAGTAAAGGATACTTGCCTTGTCTGGTCTTGACCAACAGAGGGCTACATGTGAGAATCAGTTGTTGCTGTTCCAACACGAATTTTTAGCCATTCTCCGCTACGTTCACTTGCGCTCCTGTGCTCCCGCTCCTAAGGTTTGGGAAAGAATTTGAGATTTTTTTTAATCAAATGCAAGAGTGGTATATCAAAACGTTGCGAAATGTGTTTGTTTTTACTTTACTGTGCCACTTTTCGCGTCTCTGTTAAAACAATGTTTTACTTAAGTAAATACTTGAAGCTAAATAGCCTATCTCTCATGTATAGCCCTACATGTCTACCAAAGACCACATAAAAGCACTGTATTGTTTTAATAAGAAACTCGAAAAAATAATTCGCTTTATAGCCACAAAAATAAAGCATACATTTTCTTAATCTTACATTTTCATTCCCCTCAATACATTTTTTTTTAAAAAAGCTCCCACAATTCGCCTTGTCCGTGAACGCAGCATACATGACGTTATTATTAAGGGAACTACCCGCTCTTAAACCGTCTATCCATGATAACACCGCAGAGGTTACGCTGAGATCTTCACACATTGTTAAGTACGGTTATTTGGAGCAAATCTTTTGGATTTTTGATGACAAGGTAAGTATAAATGTGCACGTATTGTTGTAAAACAGGGTTGTGTCGAGGCGCCAGCGTCTTGAGCGCATAGCTATGATAGTGAGGCTCAAGTCGTGTCAGAGGTGTAACGCTACGCGGTGTAAACTCCGAGATAAACACCGTTATAGGTGCTTCTTTTGGCATCCGTGTTTATTAGAAAGACAAAGTGAGCTGCCATTGAAGCTACATTATGTTTCCCATTAGCCTTGTGTTAAAAACATTTTCTCTGTTGGTCGGACTAGTCCCGATACAGTGTGATTAGACGAGGAATCAATATTTCCCACCACCCATTTTTTTTTAGAGACATTAATTCGTTAACATTTTTGGTTACATATTGGTTCCCTTCTAGTGCTGTTCCTTAAATCGCAGCTACAACAATTAGCGTCCAAAAGCTGTAACCTAGCTGTTAAGTGTTTTAGCTTGCTGTAGCCTGTTAGCCGCAGAACCGAAGACGCCAGCTTGCTATCTATTTTTAGGTGACCAGGCTGTAAGCTCTTAAGCCACCGTCATTCAACGGCTGTCGAGGCCTTAATGTAAACCAAAGCTATGTTTTTACCTCCTCAACCTCCAGCAACCACACTTGAGATGCAAATTTGACATGCCTTACCATATCTGAGAGAAAAAAAATGTCACAGATCACCAAACTGTCCAAATTCTGGGACCAGTTGAACGGTGAACTATTCAAGTATTGGGATTTTGTTTTACAAATTCAAGTGGATTTGGTTTTATAGTGTTTTGAGTTTAGGACTTACTCAATCGTGAACACTGCTGGTGTGTATGACAGTGCAAATCAACAAGACCATTTGAGATGAGTTGTGAACATGCTTTTGAGGTGAACTTTTTATTGTTAGTTCTTATTGTTGTATTAAAGGTTTTAACAGTGTCTAGAATGACAGTTTTCCCTAAGAGATCCTATATATGGGGTGTGTTCATTCAACACCAACTCTGTGAGACACTAGGGATTTAATTTTTATTCATCTGAATCCAACCGGAGATCCTTTTCGTGTACGCTGTTTATTATTAAAAATGAACAATGGTTTAACCTTGATTTACTAAAAGAGAGCTGCTGTTTTGAAAAGGCTGAGGAGCAAAACTGAGGCGGCTTATATTAGAGCTGTGTCTGAGGAAACAACTTTCTCTCTGAAAAAAAAAACTGTGTGACTGGGGGTGAAATGTTCAAGTGAGTCAATGGGGTTATTTGTTGTCAAACTGTTGCAAAGCAAGCCCTTTTGACAGAGCAGAGCATGTCAGACTATATCAACTGTTGGATTCAGCAAGAAGTGCAAGTTAGCATTTTTTGTAAATTGGAGGAAACAATGACTTTACTGTTGCCATGATTTAGCGTTGGTTGGAACAACTGTCCCTACTGTCTGTCTGCCCAACAAACTGCTTTACATGAACGCAGATGAGCAAGTTCTTTCCCTCTTTCCAAAGGCAAAGCTAGTGTTTATTTAAACAATTTGGCCACTGTCCAGGGTGTACCCCGCCTTAAGCCTAAAGTTTCTTGGATTGGCCACAGTCACCTCTAACTAGGCAGGGGGGGACTAGGTGAAAATAAATGAGTGAATAACCGATGGTCATGCTGTGTAACTGTACTTGATATATCGAGATGAAGAGTCCCAGAAAAAGCAATTCCCATTTTAATGGGAATGAACTAAACAGTGAGGATAATAGGAATTAACTGTAAAGGTTTGTGTCATTTCAGCTTCATTTAGGAAAGAAGAAGCAGGTAAAAGATAAGTCTGCACATCCCACAAAAGAGAGTGACCTCCAGATGAATAAACTCTGAGACATTAGATGTCAACTGTTCCTGTGATCATTTTAATGTCCCTTTAATGGCTATAAACTCATTGGCCTGTACTGCTTCCTTTTCTCCGCAGTCTTCAGATACACTCATTTGGTCATTGAATAGATTCAGACTCATCTGAATAAGCATGTGCTAGAGCACGGTCTGGCCTTGACCAGACTCATTGTTATTCTGGTTGTCACCATTTTGTAGCGCGTTGAAACAATATTTGCATTGCCCTCTGACATTCATCTACCTGTCAATGCTTCACAAAGAGAACACTTGTGTTAAATTTCAAACCACATGGTTTATTTAAACTGCTATCACACTGCAAATGGCAAACTATTCCAAGTTATCTGTAGCTTCCAGTGTGATTTTTGCTTCTTTGGCAGTAACTATAACTGTAAGTTTTATTGATCATGTGATTGGCATTCTACTCTACAACTATGCTGGAACAATCTGCAAGCATCTGTTTTTCCACTAATTGGGAACACATCATGTTCTTTCCCTACTTGCATGACGTCCCAGTTTCCTGTGGCCTACAAATGTTTTTTTAATTTTTTTTTAGGAAATCTAGGCCAGTTGCACATCTTTGATATAGCATACTTCTTCATTATAAGATGAGAATTTAGACTTTATTAGTTGAATACATTAAGCAGCATGAACTTTTGAATGATTAAAACGGGCTGTTTACCCAAATATTCTGTAAATTACATGCTAGGCTAAAATACAGGGCAATTTGGACGACTTTGGCAAAATGAGTATAATGTAACTTCTTTTGTTTTGAATTGTCAACACCTGAGCTGATAATCTGATCCTCGTGTTCTGACTTGTTTATTTTTGTTGCAATTTTAGAGATTCAAGTTTCACAAGGCAAAATAAAGCCCACTTTCCTGCTCAAATCTTTGCATTGGATTTTTCATTACTGTCTGTTTACCTGATCACGCTTTACTTTGCAAAGCAGGGTAGCATGGTTGAAGATGGAAATCACTCTTTATAATAATGTTAAAGAAAATTTACCCATCTATGTTTACTATAAAGATGTATTTAATCTAGTTGTTCCCTTGTTAGTATAGTTCTTGCAGCAGGGTTCATGTACCAAACCAGTGTCTGTTTGTGCTATAATGTGTGCGGCTGTTGTTGGCATTTCAGCCTTGTTGACACAGATGTGTGACGAGAGCGGCCGGGTGCCGAGTTGTGCACTAATTACTTCCAGGTGAAGAGTCCCATGGCGGTCTGTTTTTGATATCACTTCAGTTGAGTTTGCATCAATGTAGCCGAAGGCCACAGCAGGCGGCTGTCCAGGTGGGCGAGCCCCTGACGTCCTAATCAGTGACTCAAAGCCACAGGTGGGCTCTTGTTAGCCAATTGCACTGGCAGTTGAGTTACAGAGCAGTGCACGTCTCCATGAACTTTTGGATTTTCAGTTATTAGGGTTGAGCGATATGGCGATAATACTGTATAACGGGTATAAGAAAATGCCCAGTATCACTCAATACACCTTGATATATCTGTGTAAATATTTTTTTAAATTTTTAAATAAAACATGCAAAGGTTTTTCTTTTTTTTTTTTTTTTTAATACCAGCAGCAGCCGGAGCCAGCAGCCTATAAACCTCATAACAAAATTTATGTTAAGAATATTGCAGTAATCAATCAAATAATTTGTTAATTAAATTTCAGTTATAGTCATTAATTAGACGCTCCTACAGTGCCCGTTTGTGTTCACGTAAACTGACCCTCATTAGAGGAATACTTGTTGATGCAAGTGAGTCCGTTCTAAAAGTTACACTATTTGTGATTTTTAATCTAATGTCAAAGGAAATGGTTGTGGTTAATATTTGTGAAGAAAAAGAACAACAGAAAACAGAACACAATTGAACAGAATTTACTGTCTACATACTGACACTAGCCTTTTTTAAATGAGCTTCTGATGAGCCCAGTCAGAAAGGGTTTGGAGTTTATCTGTGGAAAGATGGCTCATACAGCGATAAACAACAAATATAAGTACAGCAACAGAGAGACAATGAAAGGTTTTAAGCACTGCATGAAACATGTAGTGCTTCACTATCATTGTACCCTATGTGACTGAAAATACTCAACACTTTGTCTGTGTTGTTACAAAGTAGTTATTTCAGTAGAAATATATTTATTTATTTATTTTTTTTTTTTTTTATTTTTTTAAAAGGATGGCACTGTTACATGGTCAGTGTTATAACAATGCTCCACGGCACTGCGTAGCACTGCCATAGGTCTCTCCTAAGAGCCATGGGAGTAAAGATGGGAGACTAAATACGCTCTGAGGCTCGGGGGTTTTGGTTTGTGTTCAGAACATCCTCATATTGACAGCTTCATCACAGAACTGCCGTAAAGAGGGCATTTTATTAACAGCCGACATTCGTTCACCTGAGCCCTGGCACCGTGTAAAGCATGCATATGGGCTTCTCTACAGAACCATGAGAATAGTCCTGACACACAGCGTTTAGTGAGGAAACAAGGTGAAATACATGTTTTTGGGACAAGTGCTACTCGCTAACGTATTGCAATGTGCGCTCTCCCGTCACAAGTAGTAGCCAAACCTCTCTCATTGAATCTCTTAAAAGGTCCTAGAGTAAGGGCGATTATACAGTGAAATACAGAGATATACACCGCTGTCCACCAGAGGGAATTTTAAAGACTTATGTCCTGCTCACAGCATTTCTGTGAAAATACAATGCTGCAGAGGCATGTTCTTTCTGTGTCTACTTAATGCAGCACGTTGTAATGTCATGACGCATGGCACCTGCTTCACCTTCAGCAGAAACTCATTTACTGCTCACATAAACATATTTTCACAACATTTGGCCACCTTGAGTGTTTTATCTGCAGTGTAAGCTTCAGGCTTAGTGCTATATTGCATGTAAAATTAAGATGGCATAGGGTGGTTTTAAAGGTGTCATTCCCCTTTAAGGCTTGTAGACAATAATACCATATACAGGGGTATAATTTTGGGACGGTATAACGTTATAAAAAACTGGTCATCTCCCAACGCTAACTACTATGCAACTTTCATGACAGACGTAACCCATTGCTGTGTTTCCCATAGGTTAAAAATTTACTTGTGGTTGGCAGGGCGGAGTGGCGCGGCACTGTGCATGATGAGCAGGTTCAGAATAAACTAGTTGAACATGGTTTATGAACTATTTATTACAGAATACTCAATACAATTAACAAGCAGCTCACTGATCTCAGACGTCCACAGGCTGCTGTCCTTTGTTCTAAAGCCCAATGCAGGGGATGGTCCATGTTGTTAGTATAGCATCGTTCAGTATAGCATCGTCCCGTGGAAGTAAAGTGTGGATTACAACCATACGTCTATCTTTAGTTTAAACCTAAGATTAGTCAGGCACAACGTGTGTGTGAAAGACGGTTTATTTATTTTATTAAATACAGACTGCCATAGTGGAGCCTGTTTTGTGGGATTACATATTTTAACCATTGTCAATTTCATATGACTAAGAATTATTTAGCCAATGATGATTAATTTTGTCATTGTTTATTTGTGGAAAATGAGCTTGCATCAAGCAGGCATCACATCAAAATGAGTCAGACTTCACTTCCCGGGCTTGCCTGCTTTCAGTGTTGTTGTTGTTATTATTAGTTATTATTATTGTTTGTGGCTGGCTACACTATCTGATTTTTGTCTTGTTCTATGTTTTGGCATTGTATGACTGGGATCAGCCTTTCCGGATGTTTCTGTGATATGCTTGTAATCGTTCCAGGAACTTAGGGGTGTGTTCTGTGTTGGGTCAACATACCTGTCATTTCAATCCCAAGCTATTGGGTTTTGTTACCTGCTCACATCACTATTTTGTTGCCTTGGGCTGCTCCTGGACTGTCTACTGATTAAGGGTGTGGCATTAATGACAGAAAGTAACATTCCTAGATTAGTAATGGGATAGTAGTTTTGAGTGTAAAGATTGCATTCAGTGCAACACAATTCAAACACAGCAGTGAGTATACATGATAGTGTTTTTATAGATGGCCATTACTTGTGTCATTGCCCTGGGTGGTTTATTACTACTGTGCACTGCTGAAATGCTGGACCAGCAGGTCAAGGTAAGGTGGAGCGTTCAGTATGAATTTAAAAAGCAGTAAAATATAAGCTCTACAGAATTATTGAGAACTGTTTCCACAAAAAGGAGCATACAGTACATGTACACAATTTGCAGTCCAACTTATTCGAAGCAGAATGAATAGCAGTATTGTGTTGGAAGTTTGTTAAAATTATAGCTTAGAGTAAGAAAGCAGTGCTGTTTTCTTTAAATTTTTTTTAAAAGAATATTAAGTGGAACGTTGCTCATGGAGAGACTTGAAGTTAATAATAATCTTGTGTAAACATACTTTTTTTATGAAAACGCCTTGAAGGCCAGTCCTCAGGCGAGAAACGGTGCATATTTATCAGTAACAGGAAATGCATTTTTTTTAATATGATATAATGTATTATTATTATTATTATTATTGTTATTATTATGTAATTTAATCAATATAATACAATTTAAAGTAAATCTTTAAATAATTGTATATTCTGTTTTTATTTATGGTTTCTGAGATGGGTGACTTGTAAAACCGGGGACCTGGCTTAATCCGAGCCCAATTCAAGACAGAAGTATTGGCAATATTTTATGAAAAGCTAAATGTTATATGAGGTAATTTCCAGGTAAACAGCTTAGGTATGACTGTAGCCACCTGCTTTTAAAGCCATTGCAAAATCCAACTGTAATCTCTACTCTCATACATCACATGACATTTATGTCTGAGGGGTAACAAAAACACATTTTATATGTTTCTTTCAAATTTAGATGACATGCTCATTGACATTTGGATGATCCATAATGAAACCATTTCTGTGGCCTTTCTCAGAAGTTAATGAATGATTGACCACGCCATATTTCATTCATTAAATGTTTGACCGCAGGGCTGTGATCCATTCCAGCTGCATACAGTTAATTTTTAACTGCACTAGGCAGGATCAGTTGTACAAATATTAGCTCTACATTTTTGTAACTGGATTATTTGATAGATGGAAGAAAATGGATACAGGTGAGTGTGTCTCTTATTGTTATTATTGTTAGTGTCTCTGAGGGTTCACATGTGAATGATGAAGACATCGCCCTGAGGAGGAAAAAGCAGTGACATTGTCAAACAAAGCAGGCATTATTTTGAAAGGCAAACTTGTTCCTTCTGGATTTTGTGTGCTGCACATTGTTCACCAGCCCGGCGTTGTCTGCGTAAAAATATATCACATTTAAAAACACACGCCTAATTACGGGTCATATCTAGATGTCCCAGATTGATGCAACGTGAGCTGGACACATCTCAGTAAAACTCATCTCGAGTTCATTTTGCGTTTTTTTTTTTTTTTTTTTTTCCTCCTCCTATTTTAGAGCTTTTATCATAGCAAGAACATGCAGTGTCTGAGCTATCAGTAATTGATGACTTATATTTTAGATAAAGAGTTTTGGTGAGTTCATGAGTTCATTGGGCCTCCAACTGTGGTGTTCTCATAAAAGTAGTCAAGTTTTAGTTTTTGTCAGAATTTTGGCAATGCTGTTTGCATTTTAGTTCATTAGCTGCAAGTTTACCTAGTCCATAAGTATTATTTGCACACACCAAAAAAATCGTATGTTTTATCCACTGTTACTTAGCTTAACGGCACTAACACAAAGCTAACGGAGCCTTCACTTTCACGGAGATGGTGATTCTTGCGCTAAAATTGAAACAACAGTTAGTGGAACATGTGAGGACTAACTGTTTAAATGCATGGCATTCTCGTCATCAGCTTACCGTGGAGACTACACTGTAAATGTTTGCACTTGCACTAACCCTAACCCAATCCTAGGCGTTGACTAGGAGTGGGTTAGGGCTTTGATGTCACTAGCAAATGAAGCGAAGGTGTCTGAGAGTGCAAGTGCAGTTCTGCAGCCAGATGCTATTGGATTTTGTTCATGAAACCAGGGCACGGGGATACAGGAGCAGATCTCGTTGGACATGTGAAAGTGGTTTTAGCTGCCACAGGCATGGATGGACCTTTACACTTGAATCATTGAGGCAAGATAAAAGTAAATGAGGCATTTTTTTCCTAATCAAAATATGTAATTTATTTGATAAATCGTTTCAGTCCTAATTGAAACTGCTTTTAGTTGGACTTAAAATGAAATTGCATAGTATAAACAAGACAAAACTGCAATGTACCTTTTTAACATAATGGAAAAATTTATTAAATTTTATTATATATATATTTTTAAGTCTCTTAAGTTGCCTTAACTATATTCATTACTTACTTTTATTAGGAATGTTTCAGAAACTAAGACTCCATTAATATTACATAATCATCTAGAATTTAGTAAAGATATACATGTATAACACTATAGACACACCTTGGAGGGCAATTTTACGTTGCTTAAAGCAAAAACAAACGTTATTTAACAAACAGTACTATACAGAGGGATGCATGAATCGAATCGCCTTACAAAACAAATCATACAAACTTAAAATAATATTTTAGAAATGACAGTATTGGCACTGATAGATGTAAGGATAAAAATGCAGAATTGAATATGTATTGAGTATACTGTAAATGGTGTAAATTAAGTAATTGTCTAACGTACGCTACGTATGTTTTTGAAATAGTTCTTCTAATCTTATATTGTAATAATGCAATTATTATTATTGTATAAACATTGTACATAATCTTGGATGTGAGTATAAAGGTTGTGACAATGCATTATATTGTATAAATTATCAATGGAATTTACCTTTTTGTATGTTTCAATGCATTTCAAATGCCTTTTTTAAAATAAAACTCTCAGGCTCAGCCTAACGCATGGCATTAAATAGGCCTACACAAAAAAATAAAGGTTATTACAAAAGCTGCCTTTTAAAGTTTACAGTGCATTTAGTGATGTGCATGAGAATCAAAACACTGGGGTTTGCATATTAACAACAGTGTTTTTTAACTTGAGGTTTTTTTTGTCTCTTTCAGCCATAATTAATTAGAATCTACACAAGAATTGCGCAATAAAGTATTGCAATATTTAACGTAATCTATTTTTTGTTCTTATACCCCTAGCACATGGTGCAAGATCTCAGTGTATGTGTGAAAGTGGGTTTTGGTGCCACAAGCATGGATGTACATGTATGTATGTGCCTGCTCAAATCAAATCAAATCATCAAAATAAAAATGAATGAGGCGTTTTTCTAATTTATTTTTACTCTATTTAGTCAAATTGAAGCAATACAATATTGCATCATAAGTGAGTATTAGTCGAAGATGTCTAAAAATTAGTGCTGGGCAACGATTAAAGCGTTTAATCGCGATTCATCGCACAAAGTTCTGCGATTAATTGCGTTTAATCCCATTATACACAAAATTTAATAATAAATAAAAAATTTGTGTATTGCATAAATTTTTGTTTTGAAAGTACTGCTATATGAACAAAAGTGCAATAACATTTGGTTTGCAAACACTTTAAACAAATAGGGTGTGTTTTACAGCAGTTAAAAGTTAGTAGCAGTTGAAAAATTTCTTGTAAATCTCAACTTAAACATTAATGTAATCAAATTAAATATTAAACCAAAAATATTTGCCACTGCCTGGGCATTAATATATTTTTAGTTTGTTATAGAAAAACAAGTTATGTTCAAAGCCTCGATTATAACATTAGGACAATGTAAACATTTATAAATGTCTGTTTTGTATTTTCATTAGTTGGTGCATGTGAATGCAGTTCCTGCTGCTCAGCAATATAATGCACTGTAACGCCGCAAGCTAATTATGGCTGCCTAGCGATGTCCAGTAGTCTTCTCCTTTTCATACAACTCGTGTATTCTTGTGATGGTGCGTCATGAGGGCGGCTCATACGTCAAGTCATTCGTTGCGATCCTAATAATATTTTTCAGACCAACATCTTTCACAATATTATTTGGCCCACGTTAACGTGTGATAAAATAATTGTCGGCGTTAATTCAATAATGCGTTAACGCAATAATAACTCGTTAACTTGCCCAGCACTACAAAAAGTTTTATTATTGTATTTCAAATTATTAGACTTTTTTTTTTTACTTGAAAATGACTCCTAAGTATTTATATTAATCTACTACTCTAATCTCTTTTTTTCTTTACATAAATACATGGAATACATGAGTTATAAAAATCTCTTAGTTTTTTTAGAATTGTATTGCCAAGTTCCCAAATGTCCTTACTTTTGGAGTTTGTCAATGATTGTTAAAGTTTGTTTACTTTAAATTCATTGGTCGTTTTGAGCTTCATAACATTTTGATTATTTTCAAAGGTTGGGCCAGATGCTTGATGATTGGTGCAGTTGGGATGTTTACAAAGTTCCTTCACTGATTCTGTAAAATAATTTTTGAAATAATTGGCAACTATTTGGTGACCGTGTTCAAGATTTCTGTTTATAATCATTTCCATTTTCTGGTATTGAAGGGGTTTTTGTTCAGTGATTTTATTTATTAATTTATTTTTTAGTATTACCTTTTGCTTGTTCAATTAAATGTATATAATGTAATGTATATGTGGCCCGTTTTCAAGGACTTTTTTTTTAGTGCTGAAGCTCTTGTCGTTATTTGATTTCATATGGACAATACGTCAATATATCAAGTGGGCCCACTTGATATATTGTCCCTTTTGTAGGATCTTTTTTCTGCTCCAGTCACATGGCTCAAGCCTTGTGCTTAACTATCTGTTCCACTCTAGGGAGACCTAACCATGAGATTGGAAACATTTGCCACATGCTAGATAAGGATAGTTTAGTTTCTATGTGTCACTTTTTCCACTGGCCATAACTTGAGTTGTCACTATTGCTGGACTGTATAAACTAGATCATTGATGAGTCAGTCCAAAATTAAATTTATTTGGATTACAATAACAAATTGCAATATTTTACCAAATCAAGTAATGGTTTGGTTCAACTATGTATTTGCAGTAGGAATACATAGTAGGAATCCTCTCCAAATATAACGTTTATGATTGTGGTAAAAAAGTAGAATTTTCTGTTTGGCATATTGTAAGTGGGATGCTTTGTGGCATTTGCATAGTAATGGCTTTCTCAACCATGCAGCCCATTTTCTTCAACTGCCTCCCTATTGTGCATTTTATAACACCCACACACCTTTGGAGTCCTGTCAACCTGTGTGTATGTTATCAAGCCAAAATCACCAGGGTATGTAAACCTTTGATCAGTGTATTTGGGTAGTTTCTGTTGTCTTTATGATTTTAAAAAAAGGGCAAACACAGTTGTTTGTTTGAAAAAGATGGCTTCACCCAGCCACTAACTATGAGTGGAAAAAAAGGTTTTTGTGTTATCATTCATATTGTTTGAAAAATGTCCAAACAATCACAAATTCTGCTAGGGTATTTTAGCTTTATCCCTCAATGTACTAAAAAAAAGTCATTTACATCCAGATAAAAATATATTTTAACATTATTTTGGCTGAATTGGGATTATGCAAAAAAACATGTATGGACATGCTCTGTATCAACACAAGAGAAAAAAGTATTTTATACAAACTGCTGTGTTTTAGACTGTTTGTAGACTACAGACCGGGGGGAAAAAAAATAAAATTCTTTTTGCTAATTTGTCTCAGTCACATAGACATTGCACAATTTACCTCAGCTTCAAAAAAACTGAAGCATGCTTACGCTTGGAAAGAAGTGCGGATCTCAGACAGACAGAGTCTGGGAAAGCGCTGTAAGCCAGTCAGTTTCGCAGATATGTTCCATACTGTCCAATCCCATTCAAATACCGCTGGAGCATTGCCTTGTGTCACACTTGGCGCCCCAAGTCCCTTGTTCAAAACAGTCAAGATCAGTTCCATCAGTTTTAAATAAATCAAGCCAACATTACGCGTTTAAAACTTCAACAGCGGTAAGAGCGTTCCTTTTTTAAAATGTGTTTGCACGTCATGTTTGTTTGTGTACTTCTTTGTAGATTTTCGCCTAGCTAATGTCATGTTCGTTGCAATTCCGATGGGGTGGCCCCGAGTGGTTGTGACCCCGGCTTGAGGAAAACAAGTTGGCATCGAGCTTTTCCAGACTCCTTGCTGATACAGCGACGAGTTTGACTTTAAACTACCACTCAGCGCTGGCAGAGTCGCAGATGGATAGGAGGTAACTGTGTCAGGCACAAGATGGCAAATATAAAACTGTCTTGATCACTGCCATGCATGCACTGCTGCAAGATGTGGCCCCTAGTCTTATTATCACAGTTCTTTCTTCTATTCATGATAGTATTCATGATGAGATTCCAACCTCAGAAACTCTAAACTAACCATATAGCATGTAATAAATGCTCTTCCTATTATATTAGCAACAACATATTAAAACATATTATTTTTTATTAAGGCAATTATCAACATCAAGCTTCCTTTACTCAACATGAGCTAATTCATTGGGAAAAAGCCACCACTTTTAAACACTTAAAACTGTATGACTTTTTGTTTAGTTTGTTGCCAGGAGATGGTGTTGGTGGTTTTTCATCAGTTACTTTCAGTTACTCTCGTTGACGCCTTTCCTGTATGGTTGCGTTATTCAAACATCCTCTCTTTGTTTTGTATTGGCCCTTATTTAAGTACATTTGTATTACTTATGGGCCCATGTTTACATTGTAACATATGCTAGCTTTGAATAGAAAACCATACCAGTAATCCTGCCCACTACCATTTAGTGAAAATAAAGCACTTTTTCCACCACTATTTTCACAATGTTATGTGTTATATTTAACTTAGTTCTAGATTTGATATAAATGTATAAAGAGAGTAGAACCACAATACCGTAATGTATATCAACTTGTAAACTTGCTTTGTAGCCTCTGTGCACACTTCCATAAAACTTTGGCCACTCATTGACAGAAGAGCACCAAGTAACAGTAACCTAGGGCATGGGTTTTGTGAAGTAATGGGCCACAGGCTGCAATAGCATCAGCCAGAGCTCAGAGAAACTAAAACCTGCAGTGAGAAAGATGTGTGTCTTATCTGATGAGATGCCGGTTATATTCAATCTTAGCTTCCAGTACCAAACCTAAAAAAAAAAACACCACCTTTTTAGTGCCTTGTGCTTTCTTTTTCTTTGCTTTGTCACTTCCACAAATTGCAGACTCTGGTGGTTTGTAAAAAAGCAGAAGTGTTTGTAATTACAAAAGGTCTGTAATTTCCTCATATCCTTCAAAAAAGTAGGGCTACAACAAACAATTATTTTTTTCATCAATTACTCTGACAATAATTTTTTTAGATTAATCGAATAATAATCAGATTGTGAAGCATGTGTAAATGCACAAGGACCTGGTGGACTAACAAAGACAAGTGGTCAAAAACTTGACAATGTGTTTTATTGTTCCGGCTTAAAACTGATAATACTCAAAGAATAACACTGATTTTTACTGTGCCACAGAACCTGGATAGAGCATATGTAAACATAAAGATGTATTTTCATCAATAACACAAAATGTACGTTTCTTTTACTGTTTTTGTGGATTTACTGCTCTGTCATTGTAATATAACTCTCTTCTCTTAGCATATGGCAGGTTTCAGAATCTATGAATGCCCCAGATAGCAATTTTTCAATTAGTTGACAATTATTTTAATAATCAATTATTATCAATTTAATCCGATTAGTTGTTGCAGCCCTACAAAGAAGTTTACACATTTTTGTGGGATAAACCTGTGTTTGTACTTAAGGTGGATAAAAGCCAACTTGTTGTGACACTTGTCGGCAAATCTTGGCGGTGGAGTCAGTGATGTCAGTGCTGTAAGTAGTAGTTGGTGTGGATTAGGTAAACCGTAAATAATACAACTCCTACAAAGCATCCTTTCCCATAGACATACACTTGAGCTCCTCAAATCTAAAGTTGTGCAAAAACCTGATTGCTTTCATTTGGTGGGCTTTGAGACATATCATTGATGTTGTTTAAGCAGCACTCAAACTGAATTTTGTTCAGACAATTATGAGTTGTTCTCACGCAGGAGCTACTTAGACTTGGGTCACACGGAACTGGCTGGGTGAAGTCCATTTAATGACAGGCCTGACTGACATGTTAAACTGCATGTTGAATTACGCTTGAACAACAATTTGTTGATTCCTTCTTTCTTTTTTTATTTACGTAAAAAGTAGGTGCTTACAGTGTGCCCGGTTTGTCAGATTCTCAAAGTGTGTCAGCAATGGGGGATTCAATTTCAATTTACATTTTTACCTTCCAAATAAAACATCTTCTAAATTTAACTGCACCATGTGAGTTTGCGGGCAGCATTTGTTTAGTTTAGTTTTTTTCATCTAAAAAGTTATATAGTGTAGATTTAACTATAAATATGACAGACATTTGTTGCTATTAAGGAAATATGATTTCTAATTAAGATTTTATGAAAGAAAATGGTTATTAAATACAAACAAAAAATCTATTAAATCTTCTACTTAATACTAAATAGACAAAGTTTTATTTGAAGTTGATTTTTATGGTCAGTGAGCTTGGGTTATTCGCTGTGTTTGAAAATGTAGTTCAAGAAAAGGTCTAGGTTTTCCAACCAGGAACTTGAATAAACAAAGTTCAGTTTACAGAAAGATTTCATTTGTTTGTGCCTTATTGGGAGAGATTATTTCTTCTCTGTAAGCTGATTGAGAGACCAAAGGTCCATAGCAGCTAGCTGACTCAGTGACAGCTAATCTCTGATCTGACTCAACTGTACGTAGCTAACAGATTGACGCCAGTGCTCTTTGTCTCCCTGTTTGCCTTATCTCCATTAAATAGTGTTCTCCTTTTTTCCGCCCTCACCGCTCTGTATGTTAAACAGCTCGGCCGGCACGTAGCTGAGGTGTTGCAGACTGGTTTCCAAGCAGACATCCTCCGCCACATGTTTGTTATTTTACTGGCTGCCTTTTGAAGTTAGGGTTATCAGGTCAAATTGTTCTTATGGGCCTCAGCAGGAGTATATTATGATCCACATGTTGTCAGAGTTGTGCTCGGAGGCCATTAAACCAGCCCAGCCCTGTTGTCTGAATGAGGCACTGGGGTGAGCAGAGATGAGCTCCGGATTTGTGCAGTGTTGTCCTGCCAACCATCAGTCTGCCAGTGCATTTAGCTGCTGCTGGCCTGATCTAAACACCCGCCAGCTGGCTCATTGCCCTTGTTACAGGGGTGGGGCTGCTCGCTGCTTGGGCTGACCTTCACCCAGATTCATGAGTTCCTCCTTGTCCCCCGTTTCCCTTCCTCTGTCTGTTCAAGCAATATATCACCGCTTGTATCCAGCTGGAACTCGCACTCCCCTGAACACAAGCAGAGCCACCCTATGTCTATTGCCGACATCGCGGCTTATAAACAACCCCGAGATATGCAACAGATGTTGTGTAACTCTATCTCTCTATTAGCTTTGGCTGCTGCCTAAAGCCTGGATTAGAAATGTATAGAGTGGAGGAGTTAATGCTTGGATGTTTATAGAATGGAGTAGAATAGTATTGTGCTCTAAAAATGGCATGTCTTTTTTTTTTTTTTTTTTTAAATAATGTCTGCTGAATTCTGTTTGAGATTCAGCTTATTGATAGTCATAACCTTCTTGTGAGTCTTGAATTGCTTCCTGAACTATGGATGTGTGAGTGTTTGTTGTCAATAAATTCTTACTCACTGTAATCTTTTTATTTATTTATTTTTTTTACAGGGCTGGACTCTAAGGGAAATACCAATGAGCTGAAGAGATTCTTCTCACTTCTGCACACTTTTTTACCCTCTGTCATCATTTGAAGAGGCAGCCGGGGTCCCTCTGGGTGCCCCCGTTCCATGCGTAAAAAACACAATGTGCCAAAGCTGGAGAGGACTTAGCACTGCCCCGTAGATAGGTGTGTTCCAAAGTCTTCTGAAGCCTGAGGAGCTCAGTATCATCCACACTGCTCAAGGATGAAGAAGGTGGGGTTATGGTCAGCAGAGGATGTCTCCTTCTGGTTGACTGAGGAGGGCATGTCTGAATATGTGGATGTTCTCCGTGGGACAGATGGCCCCGCCCTGCTGAGGCTTACCAAGGATGATTTCAGTAAAACCCCTCTTTCGCGAGTCTCTTCAGATGGTGGCCAACAGTTGTTTGAACGAGTGGAGACACTGAAAATAGAAAATCATATTGAGGCTCAAAAAAATGGTCACACAAATGGACATGCAGGTGGGCTGCCCAATGGGACTACCAAACCCCAGAGGAATGGCACTCTGCGGAACTACGCAAAAGACATGGTCCAGATCCCAATTCCTATGAAGGAAGTGCGCTCCTCGTTTCCCACCGAGTGGGGAAAAACAGCCGTCGCTTTTGTCTATGCAGTGGTGTGCTTTGTCACCACCACTGTTGTCATTTCAGTGGTGCATGAGAGGGTCCCGCCAAAAGAGCACACACCTCCCCTGCCTGATAAGTTCTTTGACCTGTTTGACAGAAAAGAATGGGCCTTCTCCATCTGTGAGATTATTGGTCTGATGCTGGTTCTGCTGTGGTTTATACAGTGGCTGCTGCTTAAGCACAGGTACAGCAGTATAGCCGGCTTGTTTTGATAGTGTGTACAGGACATTGTTTTTGGATTTCATTTTTTCCCTCTGTTTTTGCAGGTCAATTATAGGCAGGCGCTTTTTCTTCATTGTGGGTACTCTTTATATGTATCGGTGTATAACAATGTACATCACCACTCTGCCTGTTCCTGGGATGCATTTTAAATGTTCTCCAAAGGTAGGCCACACATTCACTTTGACATATCACATTCACAAATAATGTGACATGTATTTTTGTCTCAATTATATCTCTACTTTTCTGCTTTCTTACTAAACGTTTTCTCAGTTAAAAGGTAAATTCAACAAAATAGTCCCTTTTGAAGCATCCGACTAAGATGTGCATCAAAATTACTTTTTTAGTATTCAGCAGTGTGGAAAACTGCAAGCTGGTGTAACATTGTGTTTGACATTTGTTGCTGCCTACTTAAATCACTACTAAGGTCAAGGTTGACTTCCTTTTAGTTTGGCAGGTTGGTGCAATGGAAATGTTATTAATATATTCAAATCATCTGTTTGCTGCTGTGTTTTTCAGTTGATGGGGAACTGGGAAGCACAGATGAGACGAATAATGAAAATGATTGCTGGAGGTGGTCTCTCCATTACTGGTTCCCACACAATGTGTGGAGATTATTTGTACAGTGGCCATACAGTTATGTTAACAATGACATACCTCTTCATCAATGAATGTAAGTAGCATTAACAACTGACCTTCTAAATGTAATAACTCTTTGTTTAATGACTACACATTTCCATGCAGTAGAATAAAATTACATTGTGTTTTTAGTAGATATGGCATGAATATTTAAAATTTTGGACTACCCCTGAATTAGACCATTGCTTGTCCGGTAGTTGAGCAATAAATTACTGGACGGGACACTTAAATATTAGGTGTGTTTTTAGATTTTATTTTTGGTTGAACTGCAATAAAAGTTACCATATGTCATTGTGGTAATTTTATTTCTCTGCTATGTCACTACCTGGATCCATATCTCACTAAGAAATACAGCAGCTGTATCAGGAAATGTAGCTGCAAAGGAAACAAGGAGGACGCAACAACACTGACATTAGCACACACTATTCACATGACCATATTTTCCGTTCCTCACTGCAGCACATATCCTGATTAGTTTGCAGAAGCCCTGGGTTTGACCCTAAGTCTTTGGATTGGAAAGTGTGAGTTAAACTAGTTGGCCAAGATATACAGATTACACACTGTTCATTCAAGCACTGTTTGCGCAGTTTTTTCCTTTATTACATCACATGATTTTCTAGAACCTCTTCAGTAGTTTTATGTTGATGTGCCTGACAGATACAACAGTGACATCTAGGGGTGAATAAAGCATACATTTATAGATCAGTTTTTTTTTTTTTTTTTTTTTTAGAAAAGTAGCCTGTATTTTATCATTGCTACCCAGTCTTACTTTATTTGGTGTCTTTTGCAGACTCCCCCAAGCGATACTGGTGGTACCCCTGGATTTGCTGGATGCTGAGTGCTGTGGGAATATTCTGCATCCTCCTGGCCCATGACCACTACACTGTAGATGTGGTGGTGGCATACTTTATCACTACACGTCTCTTCTGGTGGTACCACTCCATGGCCAATCAGCACGTCAGTTATTCTACATTTGCACATATTTATCTCTGCCATCTGGATGTTGTTCAGTGTAAAGTATAACGTGCCATTGCTTTTTTTGTTTTTTTTTGTTTTTCAGTCACTAAAAGAGACGTCTCAGAGTAACCCTTTCTCCCGAGTTTGGTGGTTCCGAATGTTCCAGTACTTTGAGGAAAATGTTAACGGCACAGTCCCAAGGAACTATCAGCTGCCATCGTGGCGTTCGCTACAATGGAGCCGAGGTGTAAAGTACAGCAGACTGGACATCCAGTGACCCCTGATTAATCAAAGCAGGCAAGGATAAGGATTTCCAAAAGTGCTGTTTTTTATTCACAAAACACTGCACTGTCATTGTAGCGCTGTCTTTTCACCTCCAATAACACCTCCCCGTTCGAATGGGTAACACTGTGACCCACTTAGCATTTTTTTTATTTCTGTGTATAGATTTTTAAGTTGTCTTGCATCCTTTTTTTCTGGTAGTTGTCAACACAGAGCTCTAATTTATAATGGTTTAATGTCTTTACAACTCTCTAGGCCACGCCGAAGTTCCTGCTTTTTTAGCAGACCAATGAAGCATTTCAAAGGTTTTTCCTGCAGCACAAAATGTAAATAATCATGTCTTCATATTCTTACAATTTTCTTTAGAGCAAATGGTGTCAATCAAGAGCTCATTTGATAACCAAAATGCCATAAGCATTTTAGCATATTACTTTTTGTAACTGTACTTGCTAAAATGAGTCAAAGGTGCAAAAATAATTTTCTATGTATGTCAGACTTTATTTTTTGAAATCAAATGATGTCCAAGATTTTTAGATTTTTACCTTTCTTAAGATGGATAATGAGAGCATACAAAGCTAATGTAGAATAGCATTATTCCAGTGCCTTCCTTAGCTTGATTGTAAAACATTATTATGTGTCTTGTGTCCCTCTGCTGTTGGTGTATCCACAGCACAGCAGCAGGCGGTACCTTCTGATAGTTTTAAAAAGTCTTTTTTCCCATGAATGTAAAATCAACAATGCCAGCCTTACCAGAAAATTGGTCTTCCCTAAATTAAATGCAATAAGTAAAATGTCCCATATCAACATGGATGCTTTAAGATGTCACTTTGTGCTTTGTCACTTAACGCTGTGCTGAATCAGAAAAAATGACTGTTAATTGTATTTTTATTATGTCTGTCATTTCAATTGTTCCTGACCACTTTTTTTCCATCATGGTGTTATAAGATAATAATGTGGGAATGACATGTATTGTAAATGTGTGCATCACTGCCTGATGTTTGTCTTTGAAGTTAATGCAGTTTTGTTCCCTTTAGTAAAAAAAACTTTGTTATCATAACCATTATGTCTCTGCTATTTTGCTTGTCATTATTATTACTAATCATGTCCTGTTAAGGAATGTTAGAGGTAAGAACAAGAGTTTTGGGTCAAGTTTCCAAACATGTCTATTATGGTTCTGTTTATTTAAATTTTTGTATGTACTCAAGCTGCTCCTCCTTGTATGGAGACAGCCTATGCCATATTTTGCCTCCAAAGTACAATGCAAACTTTCCTACAGTAAGAAGCACTAATGTAGTGTGAGGGGAACAAACTGTCGCATGTTGCACACAGCTGGTGATGTATAAGAATGCAGATAGCATAACCTTGACTTCCATAAATGTGAAATAATAATTTCAAATCAATTATCTTTTATTTTCTTTGACTGAACTGTAAAAACAAGTATTACACACATTATTTGTAAGAAAAGAATTATTTTCAAATGTTAAACGGATTAGCTTTGATAAATGAAAACTGCACTAAGCCTTAGTTTAACAAAGTTCAGAAGTATCTTTATAATATTTTATCTTTATAATATGAAAGGAGGGGGATTTAAGAGTACCTTTTAGAGTCTTATCTCATGGCTCTATCAGGAAACAGTATATTCCTTCTTGTTTGTAGAATTATTTCATCCTGTGTGTTGAGAGCTGTGCAGGTTCTTCACATACGGCCATATTACAATTTGGAGATGTGTTAAATGTCTCTATGGGTGAGGGCCTCCGAGTGGATAAAGGGGGAAGTGTGTCAAATATTTTTGTCCTCTAACAAAATAATGGTGGCTACCCAGTATGTTGACTGTCCCTATGTGTATGTGTGTGTGTGTGTGTGTGTGTATACACCAGATGTTTGTAAGATAATGATAAAGGGTTCTACTTTGGAATAAAAACATTACTTTAAATATACTACACTCTGTTTGCGTTTGTCTTTCAGTCTCACTAGGAATGTCTTGAATTTGTGATCATCAAAAATGATGTCATGGTAGTACCTCTTCAAGCCAGCAGGTGGACACAGTTGCATTAGAATTGATGACAGCACCAAAAGAACTGGCACCTATGTCAAATCATTTAGATTTGTTTTTGAGTATTTGCTGCTTCCACATTTAGCTTTAGCGCAGTCAGCGCTGGTCATGTCCTCTGTTACTTTTCACTGCATCTGTTTCCTTTTATTTCAGTTTACAGTGAATCATTTACAACACACCACATGGACTTATGAGCACAATGTCTTTATTGAAAACATGCCACCTACACACAAGCTTATGAAGCATATAAGCGTATTGTTTATTTATGAGAGGAAGTGTCACAAAGGCATTTGTTTCAATAATATGTCCTGTAACCATATTATTCATCAAATATCTGGTGATAAATGCACATATTTTAAACACTATGAAGACATTAGCTGCAAAATGAACCTAGGTATTCATAGCTGTTGGCTGTGTTTATGATTTATTGCTCTTCAGTGTGATGATTTTGCATAGTAAGTTCATTTAACATTGCATTTCTGATTTTGTTTTTTATTTGACTTCTCTCGATTTTACCTAAAAAGTGGAGTGCCAAAAGCTTTCAAGCCATTCATGTCAGCCATGTTTTATTGAAAGCTACTTCAGAATAGAGTACTCTCTCCTCTTCACACTATTAATATGAGGCAGTAACAAAAAAAAAAAAGGATACATTTAGCAGGCAAATGTATCAAATGAAATGGCTGTGGTTATCAAATGTTACACCACATAAATCAATCTGTCAGCATACAGTGAGCTGCCGACATGTACACTTGAAGAAAAAAGGGTGGATTATTGGAAATTACATAAATAGAATAACTGGCCTGCAGTCTAGTCCAGTCTTGTTAAATATAATGTTTGTGTGTAACTAGCCTTTGGGTTAAAAAACAAAAACAAATTTGCTAATAAAGCTAATTAGATCATGTGCCCTGTTGCTGATAATTTGTTGATGAAGGTTTTAGTTTACATCTCGTGGCAGCTACAGTGTGTGGCTTAAAGCGAGCAGGAGGTCCTCATTACTCCCTGGATAAAACGGGAGGGGGATTGTATTTATCTAGAGCTGGCCGCCCCCAAACCGCCGGAGAACTCACTGGCACCGAGAGAGCATGCAGGCCAGCAAATGCCCAACTCCCACAAGCTCCTACTGTCCACAGAGAGTGCAGTGAAGGGAGGCCCGAGCTCAAAGCATCTTTCATTCAGCTGATTTTATTAAGCAAGCCACAGTGATGCTCGCAAGACAGTTTATAGAAACATAGTGCAGGTGTGGAGTCAGGAAGCGGCTACGTTTGACTGAAGAATGTTTACGCACAAGTTTTGGGAGTTCAAATACTTTACAATTTGTGTCATTGTGTAAATTGTTGGAAGGTTGCACTGAATAAATCATCTTACTATTTACCACAGATGTGCTGAGTATATGGGTTGTGATGATATTGTTGTGTTACCATGGTGTTTGTTGTGTGGTAGCCATTGCAATAGCTCCGGCTCGCTCTGATCTGTTTTTTTTTTTTATTTTCTCTTCTTGATAATACTTTTTGTTCTTTCTTTAAAAAAATTATGCAGTTTTTACACTAATTTAGTTAGCTTTCTACCACATTACAAACCCCTTATGTCTTCTAACATGTTGTAGATCAACTTGCAAGTCCAAATATATTGACTCACTTCCCCACACCCTTCACAGACTTTTACTCTCAGTAGAAATCCTGTCCGGCAACTTGTAACTTTTATCCTTTGTGATGTTATGTTTCTCTAATTAATTGTGTTGGTATCCGATTGCGTCCAGAGGCAGTTTATTCTGCGTCCGTTGGTACTGCCCTCTGGAAATTCAACCCAAACCCACTAAGACCAAACTGAGGAACCATTGACACAATGCCAACATGCAAATGCTGGCTCGATGCATATTGAAAGACAGTGTGTGATCACTTGGCTGAGCTGTTGACAATCCTTTAGTATATCTGACCTGACATGCTAAAGTAATGGTCTGCCTCTGTTTGGATTTATACTTTATCATTAGAACACAAGTTTTTGAAATACAATATCACAATCAGTATTCTGTGTGTTTGTATATTGCGGTTTTACTCACTGTTTGTCGTCAGCATCGATGCTGTC